>CAOKZL010001140.1:0-409998 GCA_948472985.1 Iguana delicatissima | reverse complement strand
ACTGACATGGAACCATCAACCGTCCAAGGGTTCAGTGTTGTCTGCTCACCTTTTCGCCCAAGTCTGTTGTGTAGAATATGGTGTTGGAGCCAGGCAGGAATGGCATTTTGGCGAAGAGGGGCATGTCCAGGATCTGGTTGGGTCCCACAGCTGGCATCCGTTTCCCAGGGCCCTCCTCTGGCTCCAAAGCTTCCAGCGCCGTGCGGGCACTCTCCGTCAAGTAGTGCCCTATGGCTGCCTTCGGCAGCCCTCGGTTGGGGTACGCCATCTCAAGAGGACCGCCGGCCTCAGCCTCCGCCCTCTGAGAACTTGCTGCCCAACTGCCAACCTCGGCCGCTCAGCCGTTCTAGAACCACCTCTGGGGCATTGTGAGCAACCGAGGTTCTGCCCAGTGGAGTCTCAACCATTGCCGTCAAGCGGGGGCGGCGCCCTCCAGATGTGTTTGTGGACTGTGGGTGCACATCTGCTTCCTTGGACCCCCAGGAGAGGCCCTCCTCTTGGTCCCAGCCCCTTCACGGGTACGGTTGGTGGGGCCATGGGACAGGGGCTTCTCCGTGGCTGCCCCCGGGCTCTGGAAGTCCCTCCCCAGGGCTCCCTCCTTGTTGTCCTTCTGTTGCTGGGCAGAGACTTTTTTATTCACCCAGGCGTTTAGAACAGAAGGTTTTCAAAGAAAGGAGTTTTAAGCGGATGCTGTATTGTTTTCATTTACCCTTTTTTAAATTGCCTTTTCATCCTGTTTAGCTGTAGATTTTTGACCTGTCACCGTTTGGCTCATGGTGACGCCATGAATTTTTTCACAGTTTTCTTACAGGGGTGGTTTTGCCAGTTCCTTCCTCTGAAAGAGAGCCTCCGGCACACGGTATTCACAGGTGGTTTCCTATCCAAATAGGAGCCAGGGCTGACCCTGCTCGGCCTCCAAGATCAGACAGGTGCTGGTGCCTTTACGATATTTAGGACATTCATCGGTTTTTCGTTATGGTGTTGGTGCCGTGCAAATCATTTCCGGTTTATGGTGACCCTAGGGCAAACCTATCATGGGGTGTTCTGGGGCTGGGAGTGCGTGCCACGCCCAAGGTCACCCGGGGGTCTCCACGGCCAAGCGAGGAACTGAACTGTGTTTTCCAGCATTGTAGGCCAAAACTCAAATCACTACACCAGGTAGGCCACTTTGAGCCCTAATTTGGGGGCAAAGGCAGGGTGTAAGCAAAGGTAATTGTAGCGCATCGTTATCATCTTCAACATCCGAGCGGTTAGAGCAGTAAGCAGACGTGGGGAAAGTGCAGCTTTCAGACCCCCTGTAGCCCCAGGACCCTCCGCCCGAAGGGAATCAGCCCCCAATGCCTCCTGCGGTGTTGGTGGGGTTCAGTTTTGCCATCCCCCCCCCGCCACTAGGAGCCATTCCAGGAGAGCCCTTCCTTTCAACAGAAGCGATGCAAATAGGTTAATCATCACTTCCACTTCTTATTAACAAATAACACCCACCCCCCACTCCGTCGGCGGTATTTCAGCCCCGGAGTGGGGAGGAGGTTGCTTGCGGGCCCTCTCCAGATGCTGGGCTGCACCTCCCATCACCCCCACCGTCAGTCAGCTCGGCTGCCTGTCAGGCTGATGGGCATTGGAGTAGTGCAGCAGCGGCGGCGGCGGGGAAGGGTCCGGGGGCGGCGGCGCCTCGGGCGGCCTCCCCGGGCGGGGCGGCGGGGCGTCGGGGCAGGACGTGGTGGGCGAGGGAGCTGAAGACCGTCTGCCCGCCGCCTAGCCCCCGCGGCGCGCCCGAGAGGAGCAGCACCTGCCTCCGCCCCGCCCGGCCCCGCCGCCTCCTCGCACGGGCCGCCCGAGGACCCGCCGCCGCCCCCGCCGCCCCGCTCCCTCGCCTCGCCTCGCCTCCCCGCGGCGGCGGCCGCCTCTCCCTTCCCCGAGGGCGCCGGTGCCACAATCGCCTTTCGCGCCCAGCCGTGCGCCCAGGGCGCAGCCGAGCACCCCGACGGCGCCCCCCGCCTCGGCTTTGCGCACAGGCAGCCCCCTGCCCGGGAACCTGGGGCCCCGTCTTGCCTCTCCCCGGTACTAAACTTTCTCCTGAGGAGGCCGTGCCCAGGTGGCACGCACCCCCGCGTTTCTGGCCTGCGGTGCCCCGGGATCGCCGCCGCCGCCGCCGCCCTCTCGGTTTCCCCGTCTGCCGGGAGCTCCTGGCGGGAGCTGTGGACCAGCGGCGCTTTGGCTTCTGCCCAAGGATGGCTGTAGCACTGTGAATTCCATCTTCACTGCCATGGCTGCTTCCTGTTGAGTCCTTGGATGTGTAGGATAGGCAAGGCAGCCGCACTCTCTGGTGGGAATTCTCAGCACCGCTTCCTAAGAGGCAAATCTCAGGACTCCGCCGTGTCCTGGGGAAGGGCCCCCGGATTATTGCAGCTCCCTCCTGCAGGGGCAATCGGATTGCGGTCCAGCCACATCCACTCACAAAGCATCCCTCTCTTGCTCAAGATGCCCCGTGGAAGGAGGGCCCAGGCTCTTATTCCATGGGGGGGGCGGTTACTGACATTTTACCTATTAATCAGGTTTGCCAAAGCGCAGTCTCTGCCCAGCAGTTGCCATAAGCGGGTTGAAAAGCCACATGAAAAATAAAGAGACACAACTGCAAACACGGGAAGCACCTCGAAAGAGCAGCTGACTGTTCAGAACTTGACCAGAGGAGACCCTCTCCACCTGATGGATGCTGGAAGCTTCCATGTTGCGGGCAGTGAATCCACCCCAGGTTTTAGCCTCCGCATTCGCTCGGGTTAGGGGTGCAGGACTCCCATAGAAGCGGAAAAATCACAAGTATCAGAATGTATGTGTGTGCGTCTGTAGGAAGGGGGGCAAGAGATGGTGGGGAAAGTGGGCACCCAGGACCCGAAACAGGTCACAGAAAGGAGAGGGAACGAGGGTGGCCTGGCAGGGTGGCCCTATGCTTACGCTCTCCCACACCCCCTTCCTCATTGGGGGGGCACTGGAGAGGGGTTCTGGCGCTGAGAAATGGGGCTGTGATCCATCCTGAGCTGGCCAGGTAGCATCTGCTGGAGGAGGAGGAGGAGCAGAGGTGGGTTTTTAAGGGGTTGCACATCTTGTCCAGAGCCACTGAGAGGGAAGGTCCCCCCCCAAAAAAGCCCCTGGGGCGGGAGGGCCGGGGTTGGAGAAAGGGGCAGAAAATCGCATCTGCCCACCGCAGTTTGATGGAGCTCTCCAAGGCGCTGAATTCAGTCCCAGGGCCAGGCTCAGCACCTTAGGAAGAATTTAGGGTCTAGAAGAGTTCTGCCGAAAAGGGTGTGATGGAAGCCACCAGATTCCGCAGTCCCCGCTGCCTGTCAACCGCAGAAGCAGGAGGGAGCTGGTCACGTGTTCTGCCTCTGAGGGGCCACTGCCAAAAAGACCCTCCCTCTCTAGGAGGTGGATGGAGGGCCGCCCAAGATGAGTACACGTAATGGGGGGAGGTGTCCCTTCAGCTCAAGGCCGGCTGAGACCGTTGTGCCTGGGGCCTGGAGAGGGGCTGTCCCAGCCTCTGTGTGTGTGTGTTGTGTATGCAGTTGCATTGTGACATCGGGGAAGGAGGGAGGGATGGAGGCTGGGGACCCCCGAGGAGCAGCCCAGGGCGGGAGGCCCACAGCCTCCACATGCCAGCAGGAGAAGAGCAGCAAGGAGGGGCCGGCCTCAGAAGAGCCCCCCAAAGCCCCGGCAGTATGCATCCCAGGCCCTGGCGAGAAGATTGTGCAGGACTGCCAGATCCCGGTGCAGAAGGTGGGGGGCCGGCCTGAGGTGCTGCTCATCAGGGAGACCCTGGAGCATGATGGCCGCCTTTGTCAAGGACCTCTTCTCATCCACCTGCCAGCCGGTCCATCCGGGGGACAGCCTGAAGGAGCCCCGCGACGTCCCCTGCAACATCGGCGGCAGGCAGTGCCAGCTCATCTTGTTTCTCTGCCGGGCCTCCTGCCTGAAGGCCAAGCAGGCCGAGCTGCAGAGGGTCCTCAAGGAGGAGAAGAAGTTTGTTGCTTGAGAACAGGATGGAGTGTCAGTGACCGCTCCCCCTCAATCCTGTTAACTGGAGAATTCCTGCACAGGTTCCCCTGAGGAGGAGGAGGAGGAGGGCTCTAAGGATCCGCTAACCCTTGCAGGTTCCTCCTGGGCCGCGGTCGTCTTCAAAGGCTCCATGGGCACCGCCTGCCTCGTGGGCGTCCTCTCCGTCGGGTGGTGGTACCTCTCTAACAACAACTTGATCCCCCTCGACAGGGTGCCATCCTTCCTCTCCCTCTTCCCCTGAGGTGGGTGCTTCTCTCTCTCTCTCTCCAGTCTTCCAGCCAAGGATGTGGCCACTTAGGAGGTTGGGGGAAGGGGGATTACTGGCCTGGTCTCGGAAAATTCAGAACCCGGGGTGTCATCCGGCAAGGGTCTTACCTTCGGAGTGGACAAGAAAGCTCTCCTTTTGGCTAGCCAGTCTGTCACTGGAAGCAATCTGTGTGTGCGTTTGGCCTAAATACCCTAAAGGCACCCGGTCCTGCCTGATCTTGGAAGCTAAGCAGGGTTAGCCCTGGTTAGTGCCTGGATAGGAGACCACCAACAAATTAAGGCCCTATAGGAAGAAATCTCCACCAATTTCGCACTGGGCATAGGCTTCAATCATGAGAATCTGTCTTTTTCCAAAGAGGCAAATGTCTGACTGGAAAAGCTGCAAATACAGACTTCAGAGCGTTGAGCCATCTAAGTCTCGGAAGGTTGGATGAAGTCCGGGAAGATTCCTAGCGGTTGGCGTTTTGGTGCCTTTCCGCACTGAGGGCAAACCCAAGCGCGCACAGATTGGGCTTGATCTGGACAGGCTGCCAGATGCACCTTCTCTTATGTTGGAGTGCCCCTTGCCTTGTCACCTTCGGGAAGGGAGACGTGGCGGGCCTTTGTTGGTGGCTGCCTTGGCCTCTCGCCCCTGTCGGCTTTGCTTCTCAGGATGCTGCCTCAGCCAGCTTTGCCACCTGACATTAATCACTTCTGGAACGCTTAATTAAAGGCTCAGCATTGACTGCCAGTGGCCAGTCCAACTGGGAGGAGATTGCCGGCCTTGTAGAGAGCGTCTGGGCTCTGGTGAGTTTTTGCGGAAGCATGGTGACGATTTGGGTCTGCTGGGAGCGTCTTTGATCAGTCCGGTTTGGAAGCCCTGGCCCCGGGAGGAACCTGAGAGAACCGTTCCTTGGCCGACAGCTTGACCTGGAAATCCTTGCTTACTGAACCCTGTTTTGAATGAGCTCCGTACCAGCACATCGAAAGCCACAATCATGTCTCCGTGTGCTCAAGCAAAGCAGGGTCATAAATCAACAACGAATGCCGACTTAATGCTGGTTAAAGATCTTTGCTGCTTTGGGGTCATATGTGTAACACCGGAGATCACACACAACTCTTGTGTTCCTGGTTTGTGTATCCACCCCACATGATGGGGCTAAAGGAGAACACACTGTTCATTTGAGCAAGCAGGCCTTCATCTTAAGGCCAAGGTTCCGGGATCTTTGTTATGTGCGAATGTGGCCTTCACAGAAAACAGTGCAAACGGACTGACTTAAAACGAAGCACCGTCCGTTTTCCCGAGCTGTCGCTCCTTCGGAGAGTATGAAGCACGGCTGGAGAAGCGCAACCAACGGATATGGACCTGCAAAAGTACCGGCAGCAGCCGGCTGACGCACAAAGAAGCCTGGGCGGAGGAGCAGGAAGTTGCAGAACGGTAAGAGGCAGAATCCAAACCGTCTGTTTGTAGAGGCTGGGGTGCTGGCTCTGCGGGGGGGTGTGCGTGTGTGTGTGTGGAGAGAGAGAGAGAGAGATGTGTGGCAAGAAGTTAGCTTTTCTGCAGAAGTCCTCAGAAAGAGTCACTGACAAATCAGTAGTCAAAAGGGAAGCCTTTTCCCCAGCCCTCTTGAGAACATGTGGAAGTATGTTTCTCTTCTGACATATTCACCCGAATTTCCTAAAAACTGAAGCTGCTTGCTTGGTTCCGTTGCACCTTCGGTCTCACCTCTTTCGTTGTCACTATTTGTTGTCATGGTTTGGCCTTGTGGTAATGTTGTGTTTCCCCCTTGCTCCATGTGGAGTCAGGAGGTCTACCAATCTCATAAAAATCACACCATTACCAAAGGAACAATCAGCGCCTCGCTCAACGTTGCAGCAGGAGGCTCAGCATCTTGGGTGGAGCTCCTTGTCCAGTTCTTCCGCAGAGCAGATGGGGAGCCTGTGTGTCTCTGGCTGCAGGTGGGGCTCGTGGTGGCAGTGCTGTCCCCCAAGAAAGGGCTCCTCCATGGAGGAAGCCAGCAGCCTACGGAGAAGGTCAGGCTCAACTTCTTCTCTGTGTAGGGAATTGTGGCTCCCCTGCCACTCCCCCAGTTGCAGTCTTGAGCGTTGTGGTCAAGAGGAGAATTGGCCACCTTGGCTGACCTCGGTGGGACCCAGGCCTCAAGAAGACTTGCAGCTGCGTCACAGCTTTGCGGGAGGGGCTGCTTCCGTCGTTCCCTTGATCCGTTTAAGAAGTGGAACGTTTCTCTAAAAGCAGAGAGCTCCTAGCAGTTTGGCAGAGCGTTTTCTCCTTCTTTTCCTCTAAATAGGAAGAAAGGAACCGTTGTGTTTGCCAGAGAGCGGGGGATGGTTTCTGTGTGTGCACGTTCAAGGAAAAAGAGGGAGCGGAGGCCTCCTGGGCTCTGTCTGCTCATGTATGGCACATTGATTCTTTTGCTGGATTCTGGTCCTGCGAGTTTGCTTCTGCCCACGACAGTTGCCGCTTACGTGGGGTGTGCTACGTGCTTTCTCTCTTTCGGCCTGAAAGAGGAATTCCCAGTCTGGTAGGAGAAACTTGTCCTAGAAATGGTTCACCACAACGCCATCTCTTTAGAAAAACTGGTAGACTCTTCCTGGCTAGAGACCATGACCCAATTTGCCGTGGGAGAAGAGCGTGACTTTGAGGTGAGGTCCTCGGGTAAATTAGCCAGGACTTCAAGAGCTGCTTTTCCCTTTCCCGGCCGGCTTGTTTTGGGACACATCCGGTTTGGGCTGCTACTTAGAAAGGAAGGTGTTGGTTTCCAGAGCAGCCTGAGAAGAATTCTATTAGGCGTTACGTTTGGCAGGGAGGGGTTCTGGGGCACCCAGGTGAGCAAGCCGCTAGTTTTCTCCCAGAAAGGGTGTCTCTGGGGGAACCTCTCTTACATGGGGGCCTCCTGCAGTTTCCAGAGGGCTCGATTGCCCAGGCATCAGGGAGCTGTAGCATTTTGGTAGCTGGAGGAAAAGGGGAACGTGCATGTAAGAGAAAAGCCGTTCCTGGGTTTTAATTATTGCTGGCTGTGGGTTTCTATCTTCTTTTTAGTGTATCAGTTGTTACATTTTATTAACCGCTGTAGGCGTCAGTTTGATGGGACAAAAACTATTATAACTATAATTATAACTGTAACCTTCGGGACTGATGGGAGATGCCAGGCATCACAGGAGTGGGGGGAGTGCGGGAACATTTGCCCAAAGGGTCGGAAGCCAAAGGCTCACGTGGTTCCTCCTCCCTAGTAGTATTTCTGGGCAAGAAGACACAGAACAGAGCCTGTGGCTTCCAGGTCAGTAGGGGCAGCACATCCTGTCTGAGCTTTTATTGGAACTTCACTCTGAGCTCTGCTAGGGGCCAAACCGCATTCCCTTAAAAAAGATTCAGTGGCTTGGATAGTCCTGACTAGAGTCCGGAGCGCAGCGGTGACGAGTGGATCCTGTGCCAGCGATCCAGGAATCCGGGTTTTAGCTGAGGCGCGGAGGAGCTCTCCCAGGTCCTGAATCCCAGGCCTATCAAAGAGATCCAGCCCTTGGAGAGCACCGCCAGGCCTCCCCAAAACCTGGGGAGGAACCGCCTCCTTGCTGAGCCAGGAGCCACAAGCTACCACGGTTGTCGGAAGGAACGGTTACTTTGCTGGTGCGATAAGTAAGAGTTTCGACTTATTTTGAAAAGTTAGATCTTTAGAGGCGTTCTAGTAGGAATTTTCCAAGCATCACACCCTTCTGTATCTAATGCGAAGGGGTTGCGTTCCCTTTCCAAAAAAGTAGCAGCACAGGAAAGATAACGAAAAGGGCGTGAGTAGCACAGCAAGCAACATTTTTTGATATCACAACAATGGGGACAGCAGTGGGTTGAGTTTCAATTGCGGCAGAGAGTAATTTGAATTTATTCCTTTTTTAAGAGCAAGTTTTCTGGTTCTGACACCCAAACTCCCCCCTTGGCTGTGCTTTCTGCTTTCCAGGCTCTTGACCGGGGGGCCTTGGGGGCCCTGTCAGACCTGCTGGAGACCCTGCTGGAAGAGCGGGGGGGCCCGGAGGGGGGCTCGGCATGGCTCCAGCAAGCCTTCCAGGTGAGCCAAGTGGGAGGAGAGCCCCCTGCCTTGATGCCAAGCTGCTAGTCCTCAGTGTGAAACATTTTGGGTCTTCCTCCTTGCTCCAGACTCCTTGCCATTCTCAGGCTCTCTCTGCCTCGCGTTCTTTTTCCTTCTCCTCCATCCCTTCGTAGGGAGGCTGGTGTTGAAGAGAGACCAGCTGGGATCCTGAGGACAAGCAGGGAGGGCGTGCCAGTTTGTGTCCTCAGCCCGCTGGCGTCAAGAGAGGAGAGCGAGGAGGAAGTAGGTGGCTCCCATGCCAGCAGGAGCGGCTAATCTACACTCCATATCCGTTTTGCCCACAGCTCCTGGGCTACTGCCTGGCGTCTGAGCGGGAAGGGGAGCGCGCCCGGTCCGTGCAACTTGGCGCCCGCTTGCTGAGGGCCCGGCGCCAGAAGACCCGGACTCTGGTGAGTACGTCCCATCATCCACTGACTCCATTCCTCTCCCTTATCCCACACCCTATGGAGAGACCCTCCGCTCCCCTCAGCAAGGAATGATTGCTGTTGCACCCAAAAGCCTTGCTCTGGGTTTGGTGCAAGCAGCTGGTCCAGATTTGGGCTGTGCGTCAAAGTCACTTTCACTGCCAAGCCTTTGGCTGGTAAAGATTTGTCTTAATCCCTGCAGGCTATGGGGAACCAAATGCTTGCAAAGAAAGGGCTTTCGCTGTGCCACTTTTGGTCTCTTTAACGGTTATGCTTAAAATGCTTCTAATTCACTATGTAATGTAAATGCATGGTACCAATACCTTTCTGTATGCTTGTAGTATTTGCGGTTGTTATTTGCTGTCAAACTGGCTTCCATTTAGAGCCACACACACACACACCCCGGAATGAGGCACCCTGGCCATCCCCTGGGGGCCTGGAAATGCAGGGCAGCGGCACTGCATGCTTCCTTGCCATGAATCAATCCACGCACAGTGCGGTCTTGCTTTCTCCCTACAACCTTCCATTTTACCCAGTGTGATTCTCTTTTCCAATGACCTATGAGGTGTCAGGAGATGCCCAAAGTGCAACACCGTCAGCTGAGTCATTTTGGCTTCTGGGAGATTTCAGTATATCTTTCAGTATCCACACTTTCCACACATTAACAAAAAAAAAACAACCCCATGCAAGTCAGACTCACACCTGGGTGTAATGTAGGTGGTGCAATTTGCTATAAAGCTGGCTTTGGCTTATAGTGACACGAGACCTCCAAGAGCCCCCCGGGTCACCCACCCCCTGCAAAGGTCTTGCAAACTCTGTGGCTGCTGAAATGGAACCGTCAACCTGTAAGGCAGTCTCCCTCTGCTCCTACTGCCTTACAAGCATTGCCACCTTTTCCAATGACCCATTTGGACTCATACCGTCCATTTTTTAAAAACTTATATATAATCTGTGTTTGCTTTAATTTTGGTACGCCGCCTTGTGTCCCAGCTCTGGGAGAGAGGCAGGAGGTAAATAAGTCCGCCTGCCCCAGGCGCAGGCAGCCCGTTTCGCAGCCTGCTTTCTGCTGCTCTCTGCTCAGCCGCAGGTCCCCCGGGGTCCCTTCAGCCTCCTAGTTGGGATGCTGGCACCCTAGACGGATGACGGGCTGGGCACCACCCGGCAGGGGGCGGCTGACTGCATCGGGATCCTGCTGAGCCTCCAAGGTGAGTTCCGTGATTGATTGCGTGAGAGAGATCGTCCAAATGTTTACATCAGAGACGGTCAGTTGCCAAGCCAGGAGAGTTCCCCCCTCCCGTACCTGGATTGTTGTCCCCCTCCTTTGTCCCTCCTGGAAGCCTCTCTTGGCATTGGCTGAACCTCCAATTCCAGAGCACTCCCATCTGAGCCTCCCCTCCCCGTTTCTGCCCGGAGCCCCCCGGCCACCTTGGCACCCCCACCCCCAGAGAGAGCTGCTGCTCTCCACTTCCCTCCCTTCCACGCACTGTATGTCGTTGTGAGGCCGTCCTCCCTCGCTGGGGCCACAACTCTGTTGCTTCTACGGGACAGCGACACTTCTTCCAGGGCTGGCATGGTGCCCCAGAGGATGGAATCGAAAGGAATATGAAGCCCAGAAAGATGGATAATTTGGATTGGGCATGTGGGGCACCCCCGAAGAGAGAAGGGAGCATCTCCATTTGCTCTCTGGCCCCACCAAGACCCCTATTCACACCCAGGCTCCTTAGCATTTTTTTCTCTGTTCTTCAGGAGGAAAGAACCAACAGGAAGGGGGAAAGTAACTTCTGCAGGATAGATATGGTGTGGTTCTCTCCAGATTTCCTGAAGTGCCAGAACACCCAGGGACCTCAAAAGGAGGGTGCCCCCCTCATCTTGGACCTGGTCCCTTCCCTCGTCCATGGGGACCCCCTCACATCCTTCCTCACCCAGGGCTGACCCCCCAGATACCCCAACCCCCCAGGAGCCCTGAGAGTAGGAAAGAGACCCCTCCTTTAGGACTGAGCAGCTGGTCACAAGAGAAGATGCCCTGAGGAACCGGTGTGGCCCTGATCCTGCCCCCAGAGGCACACCTGTCAGCCCCCTCACCTCCTTGCCTGCTGCCCCAAAGCGCTTTCCTTACACACTCGCCCCTAACGTTCCCAGCCCTCCTGGATGCCCTGTGGCCAGCAATCTACTCTCTACGGGGTCACTATGGCTCTGCAGGGGAGGCCCCTTTCCCTTGCCCACACCTCATGCCTTCCCACCCTCACCCTTCAGGAATTCAGGAACCCCCGCAGCCTTCCAGGACCCCATTTGCTCCCCGATGCCCTCCCTATTGTCCTGCACCTGGGGCACCCCTGAGCAGAGGGGGCAGCCAGGGCCTGACTTCTTCCCTCTTGGTTCCTCCCCATCCCTTGCTGCATCCCTTGCTTGCCAGTGCCTGGATGGGACCCCTTCTGAAATGATGGGATGAGGACAGTGGGTAGACCGGCCAAATCCGAGTGTGGCTGGGAGGGGCTCCTTTTCCCTTAGAATCTCTTCTTCCCAAAATCATTTCCTACTAATTAATATTTTATCAATGCTCTTGATAAACTGCCCCAGGCTGAAGGGTAGCTTCCAAATACGGAGGGGTCTTGGGTACCTCTTGGACATAGAACTGCCCCGACCCTCCCACCCCCCCACCCCCACCCCCACCCTGTATCCTTTCCTAAGACGATGAAGCTCAGGACAAGAGGGGCATTTTGAACCTTGTGTGTTGAGGGCTTCCAAGAGGAGAGGTGACTCTGTCCACATTCCCTCTCTAGGGCCCTGAAAAAGCTGCCCCCACGTTTCCTCATGGCTTCCTTCTCTCAGGTTTAGGGGGAAAAGGACAGTGTGAAGGGGAAGTCTGGGGGGCAAATGTGGATCAGGAACTGCCAGAAACACTGGGCTAGTACTCTCATGGCCCCCCTTGGGAGTTTGTCTTCTTCAGAAGATGAAGCAGAGATGCTGGTGTGGGAGTGGAGTGGATGCCTGAGAGCACCCCACTGTGCCCTCTCTTGGTTCAGCAGGCTTCAGAGCAGGAAAAAGAGCCAGAGGAGCCCCTCTCCAGTCCCTGAGAAAGGCGGAGGCTCCAGACCACCCCCTGCAGATACAGTGGAAGGCTGCATTCAAGGACTCGGGGAGAACACATGCTTCCTAAACACCCCCTGAAATCAGGATGTTGGCTGATCTTGCCACCTTTATAAGCAGGCATTTCCTTCAGCCAAGCTGCTGAAGGCAACCTCAGTTCGCCTCTTTCCCATCCAGCTCTTATGGTTACTGGGCTTACGACTCTTTCATTGTTTTAACATCTTTGCTTTGATGCTCACCTGGACTGTGTTCTGATTTAGGGATTTTTTTAACTTGGACTGTTTGACACCAGGTACCTTGTGCTTCCATAGGTTCTGACTTTAGCACTTTGAATTCTTGTTCAGAGTTGAAAGCAGAACAAACATAGAAACAAAATGGCTGGGCAGGCACAAACCTACCCAGCAACTGAGGCGTCCCTTTGCGCATCTGAGGAAGAACGCTGTACTCCACAAAGGCTGGTTCCAAACAAAGAGAGTTTGTCTTTTATGTCCCAGCAGGCTCCTTGCTCTTTTGCTTCCCTGGCCTGATGTCCTCCAGATGTGTTAGACTCCAGCTCCCACCATCCCCACTCCAGGGTATTGCGCTTGAGGAAGTTGAGATTGGTAACTAAAATGGACGATAGAAAATGGATGAAAGCACTTGTCCGGCTTCCATTTTCTGCAGTGGGGCTCATGCAGAACCACTAGCCACTGGCTTGTATCCACCATTTATTGCAGATGCTGCTGCTACACCTATCAAAGTCTAGCTTGCTTCTATCAGTCAGAACATTGAAATCCTAGATGAGACTCCGGTCACCCGATCAGAACAACCAACATTTGGGGAGACGGTGAGGGGATGCAAGAAGGGAGACCTCCTAGGCTTGGCAGCCCCCTTCCATGAACAGGGTCCGACAGTTCGGAGGCAGGGCCACTAGCACCACCCCCATCCAGCAGACAAAGCACCTGCAAGAGCTCTCCAAAGCAAAGGTGTCCAGGAAACAAAATCAGGAGCAAGAAACAAAGTCCTGCCAGACAGTCAGGAGGATCCAAAGAGATGTCCAGTAGCTCTCTGGCCAGGGCAAGGAGGAGCCCAGCAGGGATGCTCCAAGGTCCGTGGATTCCAGGATCCAGCATCTGCCCAGAGAAGGATGCAAGGAATTCAAGAGTAGTCCCCAGAACGCACAGCTCAGCCAGAAGGGCTTGGCCAGCAGTGAGGCTTATATGCTCCCCCTGCCTGAGACCCCACCCCAGGCTCAGGTGGGAGCCGTTCAGCTTGAAGTTGTCCCTGTAAACAGAATCCTACTTTTAAAGAGGCCCCTTGCTCCTGAGGAGGCTGCTCATCAAAGCCAAGCTCTTCTCCTGTTGTTCTCCAGGGGAGGCCCAGCCTTTGCTTGGGGCCACCTCTGCAGACTGGGGAGGGGCCCGGCCTCTTCACCTGAGTCTGGGGTGGATTTCCCCCAACCCAGGGGCACAGCTGCCTCTACCTCCAACAGTCTGCTCCTTTTTAAGTTCCTGGCTAGGATGCCTCAAAATCCTCTCAGGAAGAACCTTGCTACTAGTTGGCTGCCAAATTTTGCTTGTACGTTGCTGAGTGGACGGTGTGTTGGTTTAACCTTTACTCTCAAGGAAGCTGCTGTCTTCTCAGGCGTGCTCAACTGCTCCTTCCCAGAACCTCTTTGGGGTGCCTAGGGAAGATTCACTTCCCATGTCCTTGGAGTCCCACCAGAGGAGGAAGTGGGTGGCTTGTCAGTTCAGGAGGGCAACATAGCCACACACTCACACCAGCTGGTGGGGCTCTAAACAGCCAGCCAGCCAGCCAGCCAGCCAGCAGGGATCCAGAACCTGGCTGAGACCAGGGCTCTGTTGAACGAGAGGAGACCTTCTGCCAGGGGTCCAATTCGTGAAGTTCCTTTTCTTGCAGACAAATCACATATCTATGAAAAGGAAGAGTCATGAAGAAACATGCCAGTCTGACATGGCACATTCAATGGGACTGGAGAATTGAGGTTTTCAAAGAAATCTTTGCCCCATCCTCTTTCTCCACGTCTTTGAAGATAAGAGTCTTTCCTGAAGCCTTTGTTCCCTCCATCTAGGATCCCATGTCTTTCTGGAATGAGATTATGGAAACCTTTCCCGCTTTCAAGCAGCCTCCCTAAAGATGCTGCTCTCTTGCTATGCTGGCACTATGGCTTCCCTTGGTCTCTACACAGCAGGACTCTTCTGGATGTGGATGATGGGAAACATTATCCCATGTGTCTGGAGGGTTCCAGTGTTGAGGAGGCTGCTCTTCAAACCATAATTTTAAAATCCAGCTTGAAGCAGGAAGAAAGAATCACAGAGCTAGAAGGGTCCCCAAGGGCCATGTAGTCCATACCCATCTAACATGAAAATGATATTTTTGGTAATTCCCAGGTGAAAATATGTGCATTTGTTTTATGCTATGTAGGGGAGGGGGTCTGTCACTTTCAGCAGATGACAAAGAAGAGTAGGCACCCCATCCCATGAGATCAGGAGTGGGGAGAGTGTGGCTTTCCACATAGTGGTGTACTACAACTCCCAGCATTCCTCAACACTGGCATGGCTTCCTAGGGATGATGGGATTTGCAGTACAACATCCTCGGGGGGACTTAGGTTTCTATACAATGCAGTCTTAGCTGGGAGGCAGCCCAACATGGTACTTGTGTTGACTTGCTTAGATGTCCTAGGCCATTTCTGCACTAGCCTGTTACAGCGCTATGATTCCACTTTCAACATCCTCTGGAATCCCGGGGTTTGCAGTTTCGGGAGGGGCCGGCCTATAACAGGTTAGTGTTTAAATGGCCCTAGTCTCTGGAGCAGCAGCAAATATGCTGGCTCCATCCTCCCTATGGCATCCTTTCAAATATTTAAACACGGCTATCATGTCACCCCTTAACCTTCTCTGGGCTAACCATCCCCACCTCCATAAGCAGGCTTTTGACCAGCTGGGTCACCCTCCTTTGGACACTTAATGTCTTCAACTCTGCCTTATGTTGACTCTCTCCTTGAGTTTTCCTTGGAACATTTCTTCAGGAGGTTTGGCACTGGCTTCCTCTGAGGCTGAGAGAGTATACCTTGACCAAGGTCACCCAGGGGGTTTCCATGGTCAAGTGGGAGTTTGAACACTCACACACTCAAACCACTACACCATGTTGCCTCATCTTTCCAAGTAGATTCCAAATTACGTTGACCCTCTTCTAGGGTATTCTTGGTCAGACTGGCCTAGCAAATATTTGTCATCATGACCTTCCTCTGAGGGTCTGAGAGTTAACTTGCCCAAGGTCACCCAGTGGCTTTCTAAGCAGGATGCAAGCCCCGGTTTACTGGAGTCCTACTCCACCCCATGCACTGTACTGTCTCCCCTAGGATTTTCTGGGAAAGATTTATTTGGAGGTTTGCCATTGTGTTCCTCTGAGGCAGAGAGAGTGTGACTTGTCCAAAGTCAGTCAGGGAGTTTCCATGGCTGAGCAGGGATTCGAACCAACACTCAAAACACTCCGCTCCACTGGCCCTCATTATGGCTTGTTAGCTTTAAATTAAGGTAATATTAGGGATTTGCTCATGTGTGAGCACTTTGAAAATATATCCCAGCAACATGCAGCTTGGAACTTAGCAGAAGGCCAGAGTGGTTCCTCAGGAGCAGTCAACTGAGCCAGGACACCTTTGAAAGAAGGAGCTCACTTTCTCCTCTCTGGGATCCTGACACGTTGAATCCACAGTTCATTGGTAATCTGAGTACAGTGTAGTTTTCCCGGGAGAAGAACTGGCTATCAGGCACTTGGACAGAGGGTGAGATGAACCGCAGAGCAGCAGAGATACAAAGCCAGATGGCAATAGAAGATGTCGAGAATTGCAGACGTGAGAGTCAATTGAAGCTTTACATCAAGATAAGCAGAGCTACAAGCTTGAATTAATCATCTCCCCATTTCTCAGGAAATGACCCCCTCCAGAGGGGAAGAAAGGCTTATCGACCTACCTGCCTACCTACCTACCTTACCTTCTCAATTTTAACCCAATATAACATAAACAGCAACTTACATTTGAAACACACACACAGCAGCTTCCTCGGCTGAGAGTTTGCTCCTGCTCTACAGCACCCAGTCCTCCATTAGGTTCCAGCCTCAGTGTGTTTAGAGCCCTGCTGGCCGGCCGGCCGGCCAGCTGAGGAGTTATGTGTGTCATCCTCTTGAATACACAAGTCACACACTCTGTCCTCTGGTGTGGAAGCTGAGGCCATTGGGAGAGAGTCTCCTTTTAATAGGCTTCAAGAGAGCTTTTTCAAAGGAGCTTCAGGGCATTTTCAGAGGACGTAACAGGAATAAGGTTAAAGGAATACAAATTCAGCTCAGCTATGTCATTAAGTTAAAATAAAAGGATTCTATTTTCTGTCTAGAAAATGGTCCAAGTTCTAGAAGACCCAGTTTTAAACATGTTTTAAGACTGAAAAGCTGAGGCCCAAGTCTGCCTTGGGCCAAAAGATTCACTCCTGGGTATAAGCTAGTCCAATGAGGAATGGCTGGGTATCTTTAGCTTGTAGAAGAGGAGGGCACCATGATAACCATGTTTAAATATTTGAAGGAATGTCATATGGAAGATGAAGCAAACCTGTTTTCTACTGCTCTGGAGACCAGGACGTGGAGCAATGGCTTCAAACTTCAGGAAAAGCGATTCTGCCCAAACATTAGGTAGAACCTCCTGGCCATAAGAGCAGTTCAACAGTGGAGTATGCTGTTGCCTCAATGGAGTCTCTTTCTTTGGATGTTTTTAAAGAGAGTCAAAAGGAGTGTTTAGATTGTGTTTTCATGCATGGTAGAATGGGGTTGAACTGGATGGCCCTTGGAGTCTCTTTCAAATCTAGGATTTTATCAGACCCAAGGAGGGAGCTGGATAGCCCTGGCAAGAGAATATATACAAGAGCATTTAGAAAGTCCTACCAGGGGGATGGAGGTCAGGGGCAGAGTACCCTTTTTGGTTTAAAGGAGGTCCCAGGCCCAGCTCCTACTCCCTGGCAGTGTTGTGGCTTGAATCTTGGCCTACAACTTAGCAGATCAGGGTGCAAATTCCCACTCAGGCATGGAAACTCACTGGGTGATGTTAGGCAAGTCACAGTCTCTCGGCCTCAGAGCTAAGCAAAGGCAACCTTCCTCTGAGTGTGTCATGCCAAGAAAACCCCATGGGGTTTTTTGCTTTAAGGCCATCATAAGTCAGACGTGACTTGAAGTCCACCACAACTTCTCCCAGAGGACAGTGGAGACAACCCTGGTGTGCTTGGGACTCCATCACCTCTCCTTGACCTTCTTGGAGGCACCTTGCCCTGGCCATCTAAGGCCGTGAAAATCCACACCAGGCTGAACTGCAAGTCCCTTTCCCCAGTTGGAGGTCTTACAAATATTTCTCAGCCAAAACACCTTGGGCTAATTTGTGGAATAAAACCTTCTCTTTACACATCCTGGGCACTCAGTCTCTGCTTCGCATCAGAGTTTTATGGGGTGTTTCCAGGTTCTTCTGCTTAAAAAAAAGGAGAAATCTCTGGCCATTAGGTAGAGATTAGCAGGGCTGTTAGGTCTCCTTTTGTGTGGTTCTCTGGGCTGGTTTACATAACCAAGAGGAGGAAAAGATTTTAAGTGAGACCTTTCCTTTGCTAAAAGAAATTGTATTTTTGAACCACAATACTACAGCGGGGAAAGAAAACTGAGGAGAAGGAGGGGAAAGAGAAATATGTAGGATGAAATGGCAGGTTATGCGTGGGTGTGGAATACACATCCATGCATAGCTCAAGCAGAGAGAACTGACTACTGAGCCACGGACGGATGGTCAAGCTTTGGCCATTTCTGCACTAGACTGTTACGGCGCTATTATTCCAGTTTCAACATCCCCAGGATTCCATAGGATGTTGAAAGTGGAATAACAGCGCTATAACAGTCTAGTGAGGAAATGGCCTTTGTCTTTTCAACCTGGGAGGATGAGGAGTCTTTTACCTCTGGGAAGAACACACAGGATTCAACTCCCTGGACCACTGGTTAACCCCCCCACTTCAGTGATGCAGGAACATAGATATTTAAAAGCAGACGTCCACTTTGCAGTTTTTGTAATACAAAATTATCACGCAGCAATGCCTCCAGCCAGAAAGAGCTGACAGGTACCCACCTTGTGTCCAATTCTTTAGGGTGCAATTCTCATGTTAAGAGGAGAATTGGACCATCAAGAAACTGCTTTCTCTCACACAACCCTATTTTTGTACTATTTGCACTATTTTTGCAGTCTTTTTGCTGAAAAAAATGCTTTGGCAACTTTTGGTTTTGACAATTGGTAAGATTTTGTTAGTGGAAGAAGTGAATGATGTAGTCTTAGAGAGAGAGGTTTGGTTACACTATATGCGTGAATAACTGCTGAAAAGAAGTCAGGAGCCATGATTTCTTTGTCTCTGTATTTCTTTTTATATCTTCCTTCCCTTTCTTCTTTCATTACATATAAGCTTGATTGTACTTTAAAACTTTTAATAAATTACTTTTAAAAAAAGAAGAAGCTGTTTTTCCTCTCTCGCTCCTCTTTTTTGTACTGCACCTGTAGCACCCATGGAGGGGAGTAGGTGCATCCGCTCCAGGGTCTAGTCTGAATCTTGGAGGAAGTTCGTTTGTGGGGAAATAGCTCAGGACCACGGACAGCGCATGGAGCGCCTTCAGTTCTCGGCCGAACGTGCCAGCCGCCCTTTCTCGCTCCCGGGTTTGCACTAGTTGCCCAGGGAATGCGTAAAGGTGGAGCATCTTTTCCGCGGCTATCCAAGATGTCAGTCCAGGGTCGTCCAGTTCACTGGGCTCATTGAAGTCGCCGGTGGACACAGGAAAGGGCGGGAGGCCGAGTCGGCCCAGGACGCCTGTGGCTATGACGGGGCCGACTCAGGGAGACCCCCGGCCCAGCCTCCCCCAAAAGGAGGAGTTTCCACACCTGAGCCATCTCTCTCCCCGCCCCGTTTTCTCAGGTGCTTAGCGCTCCTTCTCTAATGGTGGGGCTCCGGCCCCAGCCCTGGTGCCAGAGGGTCTGCCCCCTCCCCAGTCAGCATGACAAAGGACTCCCCTCGGAGGACACTTAAGGGCCAGTCTGGGCCTCTCTCTCCCCCGTAGCCCCCGCCACCAGCCCTTGGCCCGGCCCAGCAAAAGGAAGGAGAGGCGAGGAGTGGGATGGAGAGCCAGGGAGACCCCTGGAGCCAGGCCGAGGCCTCCAGGCCGGAGGAGGAGGAAGAGGGGGAGACCCGCACCACGTCCCTGGGGCAGACCCCATGGAGAGATCCCCGTGGACCCCGGAGGGAAAGAAGAGGAAGGGGCGCCAAGAGGAGAACCAGAAAAGAAGGGCCGCCGGGGGAGGAGTCCCAGGGGAAGAAGAGGGAGAAGAAGCCCTACCGCCGGCACCCCAAGCCCCCCTACTCCTACCTGGCCCTCATCGCCCTCGTCATCCAGGCCGCCCCCAAAAGAGGCTGCAGCTAGCCCAGGTGAGCCACTGCCCCTCAGGTGGAGGAGGAGGAGGAGGGCTCCCGCTTTCCCCGGCCACGAGCCCAGCCACGGATCTCGCCTCCCTTCCCGGCCTCTCCAGAGACTCCCGGGGGTGGCCCCGCTCCTCTCTCAGAGGCTGGGAGGGAGGCGACCTGCGCCCTTGAACTGGCCAAAGGGGGTCTCGGCCTGTCTTGGCCCCCCTCCTCGGAGCCTAGGGGCGAGTCCTCGGGCTCCCTTGGAGGGCAATTCTGCCCGTTCCGCCGGAAGGTCTGGCTTTGAAAAGTGGCTGCTGGCAGGACCCCCTTCCTGGAGAGACAAGTCGTGGGGGACCAGGAGACACCCCACCCCCGGAAGGCGGACCCCTCTTGGAGCCCGGCAAACTTCTCCCAGCCCAGGGGGTGGGGAGGGGAGAAAGGTTCTGCTGCGCGGACGGTGGGCTGAAGTTCTGGGCCGCCCTGGCGGAGGGGGCGGGGGGAGACGCCCGCTTCCTCCCCCACTTGCGGGATCCCGGCCTCCCACTCGGAACGCCCGGAGCTCAGCCCCTCGGCCCCCATGGGGCTTCTTTCCACCTAAGCAACTTTATTGGGAAGCGAAGCTCCGATCCTGCGCGTTGACCGCGGCGTTAGGAAGTCCAGCGAACACCAGGAGGGAGGGACGGTGTTTACTTCTGAGTAAAGACAGCGGGAAGCAGGGTGGGGTTTTGTGTGTTGCAACTATTGCTCCCCCACCCGGGAGCCGGGCCATCGCCTTCAGCGCGCCTTGCTCCTGAGCAGACAACGGAGGGCTGGACTGTGAAACTCCCGGATGGTAGCTAAAGGCGGTGGGGGGAGGTCTTGGAGCTGCCATGGGAGTGGGAGGGACCCCAGCTGAGCAGCCTCCTCCCCTTCTCCCCTCCCTGCCCCCTCCCACTGGAAGAGCCCTCAGGCCGCAGAAATTTGTGAGAGGGCAGCTTCACCCCCTCCCCCTGCACCCCCAGCAACTTCGGCGGCCAGCGAGAGATGGGGGGCTGCAATCGACCCCTCCTCCCAAAACACGCCGCGGAGCTGTTTCCCTTCCGGGACTACAACTCATAGAATCCCCCTCCAGGACCAAAAAAGGGACTCTCTTCCCAGGCTCAGCTCCCCGCTGCCAGACAGCCCCAACTCTGCTTCCTCTCCCTCCGGACTCCGACGGCGGAAGGGGAGAGGCCACGCTTTCCCCCAGAGTTTTCCCACCGAAAGGGTTTAAGACTTTTTGTCCCCCCATCCTCTCCCCCTCAGAAGGTGACGCCCCCCTTCCCTCTCTCCAGCGACTACGCTCCTCTTGATTCCAGTGGATTGGGGCCCTGTCCCGCGAAACCCGGAGGCAGGAAGCTCCCCGATGCCCCGGTCTGGCCTGAAGCTTTGGGGTCCGGAGGGCTTCCGAGCTTCTCCTCTCCGCTCCTGACCCCCTTTTCCCCCTCTTCCAGATCCTCACTGAGATCCAGCGCCTCTTCCCGCTCTTCACGGAGGGCTACCAGGGCTGGAAGGACTCCGTCCGCCACAACCTCTCCTCCAACCCCTGCTTCGTCAAGGTAGGGGAGCAATGCGGGGATTGTGGAGCGGGGGGCTTGGACCCTCCCTTTAGCCTGAGGGAGGCAGAACCTGTGGGGCTGATGGGCACTGGCGGTGGGGGCTGCGGCTGCTGGGAGTCCAACAACTGCCCCCCACCCCTGCCGGCGTTGGGGGAGGCCGCCTTAGACTGCCTGGGATGCTCGGCTTCCCCGGGATCGCTCTGGGCCCCGAAGGGACGCGGGACTTCCCTGCCCGGCTGCCTCCCTTTCGGGCGGGGCCTCCCAGAGCTGCCTCGCCTCTGGCGGCTAAAAATCTGTTGGAAAAGCAGGGGAGCGGGGAGGAAATTAAAAAAGAAAACACAACTGGCAGGTTCTCTTTTTAAAAACAAGGTGCAATTGATAGGAAGAGGAAGGGCAGAAGGAGGGGTATTTTGGACCTGGAGCCTTGAGCGCTCCCAGGGGGAGAGGAAGCACCCCCATCAGCCGGAGCCCCCACCAAGGTCGGCACACAGGCCCCCCGCTTTTCTAACGTGTCTTTTCTCTTCTCTTCTTCTTCAGGAGGAAAGAGCCAACGGGAAGGCGAAGCGGAACTTCTGGAGGGTGGACGTGGGGCGCATCCCCCAGGCCTCCTGAAGCGCCAAAACACCCGGGGGGCTGGGCGGCAGGAGAGCACCCCCTTTGTCCCAGACCTGGCCCCCTTCATCCTCCATGGGGAGCCCTACCCACCCCCCTCCCTATCCAGGGAGGCCCCTCTGGGGGGTCCAGCCCAGGGGGGCCTTGAGCGTGGGAGAGAGACCCCCAGGAAAGGGGCCTCCTCCTTCAGGATTGCAGATCTGCTGCCAGAACTTGGAAGAGAAGCCTCCCTGGAGAAAGAGGACAGTGGCCCCTCTTTCCACCCCCACTCCTGCTGCCCCATAGCAGCTTCCTTCTGCTGTTCCCAGCCCCCCAGAGGGCCCTGGGTCCACCCCCTCCCTTTCTCTGGGGAGGGCTTGGCTCCCTGGGGGGTGGCCCCCTTCCCCCTCTGCAGACCCTCCTCTGCCTTCCCACCCCTATTGTCCGGCACAGACCCCTCCTCAGCCAACTTCAGCCCCATTTGCTCCCTGGGGCCAGTTCCCCCCTTCCCTCTCCTCTACCTGGGGCACCCCCTGGACCTGGGGGCCAGCCAGGACCTGAATCCACCCCCCTGGATCCCCCCACCTTGCTGCCTCCCCTATGACCCAGTGCTGGGCTGGTCCCCCCTCTGAAGGAAGCCACTGGTCTTACTGGCCATGCTGGAGCTCTGTTTTCTTTGGGATTCCTTCTTCCCTAGTTTAGTGTTTATCTCTTTTGTGTGTGTGTGTGAGAGAGAGAGATACATACGTACACACACACACACACACACATATATACATACTAAAAAATAAACACTGTGTGAAACTACCCCAGGGTGAAAGGTGGTTTTAAAAGATAAAAATCTGTAAAAAAAAAGTTATTTCAACATTAATATATAAAAACTCACAAATATATATTTTTTTTAAAAAAATGCATGCAGTCCCAGTGATTTTCCTTTGTTACCATAATGCATACTCTGTCTTGTTTTGGTGGGAAATCTATTCTGTCTCTCCTTTGGCTGGGCACATTTCTTCCAGGCAGGCCTTGGGGCTGATCCAGCCTGGATCTCTGTCCACCCCAGCTGGGACATATGGATCTTGGAGTCCAGAAACCCTGAAATTGAGTGGCACCTGTTGGTTCCTCTCTGAGCTGCCACTACATTCTTGGCAGCTTTGATTCCCTGGGACTGCATCTCCCCTCATCCTCAGCAAGCAGGGCCATTGGTTGTGCTGCCTGGAGTTGGTGGGAGTTGAGATATGGCACCTCTAGAAGGAGCTGGGTGGGGAAAAAGGCATGATTGGAGATTGGGGACCAGGGGAGCCCCAAAGCCTCTGCTTGCTTGCCTGCATCTTGCAGGCTTCCTTCGGGCTGAGGCAAGTCAAGAGGTCCCTTTGGGACTTTGCCCCAAGCTGAGGGCAGCTCTTGCTGGGGAGAGAGAGAGAGAATGAGAATATGACCTGCCTTTCTTGGAAGCCTCTGGGAGAACCAGTTCCCCTGGTGGTCCCTGGACCTCCTGGAATTGGCCAACCCCTTCCTCAATTGTTGCTGTGTGCCTTCAAGGCCTTCAAGTTCCTTCCAATTTATGTCAACTCTGAAGTGAACCTGTCACAGGGTTTTCTGGGGCTGAGAGTGTGTAACGTGCCCAAGGTCACCCAGCGGACTTGTGTGCCTGAGCAGACAATCGAATCCTGGTCTCCAATCCCCCCACCACACTGGATCTCATACATGCACCCCCAAATTGCCACCCTCAGATATGGGAATCCTTCTCCCAGGTGGGGCAGAGATCCCCTACCCTACTGTTTCTTAAAGAAGTACACTCCCCCCTCTTTGTTTCAGACTTTTAAGTGCCAGAAGCCCCAACCACATTGGCCAGTGCTCAGGGATTCGGGGAGCTGAAAATCCTACCCCTCTGGAGCAGCCAAGGGCCCCTGTGCCCCACCCTGGAAGACAGGATTTTAGAGGTGACCAGGGGCAATGAGGGAGACCCCTCCCCTGTGTCTGGACCATTCTCAGTTGCCCTCCCTCCCTCTGTTTCTCTCTTTAGCAAACCTTTGAAATCACGCTGGTTTGGGCAACTGGTTGGTTGGTTGGTTGGGGAGGAAGAGCCTGACTGGCAGCTGGGGGCTGTACTTGCCCTCCTCCTTGGTTGTGTGGCTTTAATATTTGATCTGGCTTTGCTTTTCATTACTGTTTTCATTCAACACTATCAGAAAAGATAACAGAGCCATGAAACTCCCTGGTGGACCCCTTCACTCTCAGCCCAGCCTACCTCACAGGGTGGTTGCGCTGCAGGTAAATTGAACAGAAGGAGGAAAAAGAGGACAGAAATGTTGCTCCTGGATGTTATTGTGGCACGTTAACATGTGACAGAAAAAGCTCAGAGATTTGCAGCTACATTTGTACTTTTAAAGTTGGCTCTTGTGACGCTGAACTTGGCCTGATCAAGAGTCAGATCCCGCAAGCCCTTTCTCGCTAAATGTTGGAGGGTGGAAAGAGAAAGACTGACCAGCCTTCCTTCAGCGGTCAGAGAGGGTCTTGAGCCACCTGTGAATGTATATTCTTTGGCCCAACTTAGAATGCTGATGACTTATCAAGTAGACCCATTTCCTTTCCATTCATTCACGTGCCTTGCTCAGAGTCAACACCTAGTGCATATCTCTGTCCCTGCTTTGTTATTTTCCACTTCCTTTTTTCACCATGTCCAGCTGGAAAATACTAATCTTTTTGTAAGGAGAAGGAAAGACTCTCTCCCCTTGGTGTGTGAAACCCCTTCCCTCTAGGGAAGGACACAAATGGCACATTCCAAGGTGTGGCCCAGGGTGGACAGCCCCCCATCCAAGGAGGAGGTCAGAAGGGGATGACGGGTCCCCAAGAATGTCCCACAGACAATCTGTCCTCACCCCAATATTGGAGAGAGGAAGGAAAGGACCCCTTTGGGGAAGGAGGCTTGTTGGTACAGAGCCAGAGCCCAGAAACACTTAGAATCATAGAAGAGACCCCAGGGGCCATCCAGTCCAACCCCCTGCTATGCAGGAACCCACATCAAAGCACTCCCTTTGACAGAGGGCTATGCAGCCTCTGTTTAAAAATCTCCAAAGAAGGAGGAGACTGCACCACTCTCCATTGAGGCGGCAGCCAATTCCACTGCCCAACTGCTCTCACCGTCAGAAAGTTCTTCCTGAGGTTCAGGTGGAATTTCCTTTCCTGCAGCTTGAATCCATTGCTCCTTGTCCTCGTCTCTGGAACAAGCCCGCTCCCTCCTCGACATGACATCCCTTCAAATATTTAAGCATGGCTATCGTGTTGCCTCTTAACCTTCTCTTCTGCAGGCTAAACACCCCCCCGCTCCCTAAGATGCTCCCCATAGAGCTTCATGGCTCCCAGCCCTTCACCATTTTGGCTCTCCCTCCTGGACCCATTCCAGCTTGTCAATCTCCTTTTTGAATTGAGGTGCCCAGAACTGGACACAGTATTCCAAATGAGGTCTAACCAATGCAGAATAGAATGTCGTCATTACCTCCCTCTGTCTAGACACCAAACTCCTATTGATGCAACCAAGAATTGTGTTTGCTTTCTTGGCTGCCACCTCACACTGCTGACTCATGTTCAGGTTGTGGTCCACCAAGACTCCTAGATCCCTTTCTTACTTGATTTAGGTGGGATCGCTCTGAAAATAACCTCACTTTTCCAGGTCAGCTGGATATTGGCAAGACTTGGTTCTCAGGCTCTTGGGAAGGGAGGACGATTTGGTAAAGAAAGGCAGATGAGCCTAAGATACCCAAATGAATGGCCACCGAAGACTCTGACAAATTGGCAAGGTGAGAATCCAATCAGAGCTGTAGAGTAAAGTGTAATTCAACCCCCTCCCCATTCTCCAGGAAATGATCACCATCATCCCTACTGAAACTCGCCCCTCAGGGGAAGGAATGTTTTTTCATCAAAAAGGAATGCAACCCAGTTCCTTGATGGGGTCTAACGCAGCCTTTTATCATCTTCTGTGGTTCTCACCTGAAAACAATTGCCAGAAGAACTGGATTACTTTTGAAGGGACTGCAAGACTGAAAAGAAAGTTTCCCTTTTTCTTTGCAATTTTGCAACCTGCAAGGTAGGACCCTGCAGTTACTTTCCTGGAAGTGAACATCTAAGTGAGACAACATAAGACTCTATTGCAAGAAATGGTTTTGTGGCATCCTGTCTTTACTCAGAAGTGAATTGTACTGTACCACTTTGGACTGCCTATCAGCTAAGAGTGCATTATGTAGAAACCAAAATTTAAAATCTGTCCTCTCTGAGGATGTTGTATTGCAAATCTCATCATCCCTAGCCAGCCATGCCAGTGTTGAGGAATGCTGGGAGTTGTGGTATACCAATATGTGGAAAGCCACACTCTCCCCACTCCCAATCTCATGGGACAGGGGTGCCAACTCTTCTTTCCTCATCTGCTGAAAGTGACAGACACGCTACCCTACCCAGAGTAAAACAAATGCACATATGTTAGATGGGGACAGACTATGTGGCCTTTTGGGACCCTTCTAGCTCTCTGATTCTTTGTTCCTGCATCTAACTGGGTTTTAAAATTATAATTTGCAGAGCAGCCTTCCTGAATTGACAAGTCACCAGGTGGGACCCAAAGGACATGGGAAGGGAGTTTGTTTTCCCCGGCCATCGAAAAGAGGGAATGGGATGGATCTGTCAGGCACAGACAGGCTCACCAGAAGAGACAGTGGCTTCCTCGAGAGTAAAGTTTAAACCAATACACAGCCCACTTGGCAATGTCCAGGTCAAAAAGTACACGAACAAAAGTTAAAGGACTACCATTCCAGCTCAGCTGTGTAATGAATATGAAATAAAAATACATTCTTTATTTTTTCATCTAAAAAATAGTCTCTGCTCCAGAAAGCTTAGTTCCAGGTGTTTCAGGCCTGAAAAACCTGAAACCCAAATCTGCCTGGAAGAAGAGACAAGGCATTCTGGGCCAGAGATTTTGGCCGCAAACTCACTCCTCGGGGTAGGGAAGAAGACCCCCACCCCACTCCTTCCCTCTGTCAGGGCCATCTTACCTGCTCCCACCCACCCAAACCACACCCTCTTAGACCCCCAGGAGGGAACTGGGCATTATCCAATTATCAAAAACCCAAACTCAAATCACATTATTTCCTTTTTGTCACAAAAATGAAATAAAGGCTTTCTAGTCTTTTTAAAATGCCATTAATGATTTTTCTTTGATCAGACAAATTAATTTGTCTGTTCCTGCCAAGTCCTTCAGCTTCAACAACCATTCCTCTCTAGGGGGCAATGATGGATTTTTCCATTTCTGCATGTATATCAGTCTTGCAGCTGTAGTCATAGGCCATTTCCGCACTACACTCTTATAGCACAATTATTCCACTTTCAACATCCTATGGAATCCTGGGGTTTGCAGTTTCGGGAGGGGCAACCCCAGTTGCCCCTGAAACAGTCTTCCCCATCTGTTTTCTGACTGTTCATCCATGAATCTCGCTAAAGGTTCTTCATCTGAATTGGAATCTGCTGCTGCGTCAGTGGGGTGTGGTTGAGTCTCCTCCTTCTTTGGAGTTTTTTTAAAAGAGAGGCTGGGTGGTCATCTGTCCAAGGAGGGGCTTGGATTGTGTCTTCCTGCATGGCAGAATGGGGTTGGATTGGATGGCCCTCAGGGTCTCTTCCAACTCTAGGCTTCTATGATTCTATGAATTACAGGGCAACCTAATCTCAGGGTGGGGGTATCCCTGCTCCCCCTCTGGGTCACAGGGAGAGGATCAGGACTTGGTCCTCCTCCTGCCCAGACATGGCCAAGCCCAGCACACCAAGAGAAAGCAGGTCCCAACATGCCTTGCTTCCCACGGGGCGGTGGGCAGCCTTTTCATCCCTGCCCACTTCTTGGATTTCTATCCATCTTTTCTTCTCAGATGGGGAGTCAAGTTGGATTTCTGGTATACAGAGTGAAAACCACAGCCAAAACACAAAACATGATGAAACAGTGAAAGAGTTAAAGATGTCTTTAAAAACACACACACACACTCTACTCTAGGCAGAATTCAGCCAATTAGTAGCAAGGTTCTTCCTGAGAGGATTTTGAGGCATCCTAGCCAGGAACTTAAAAAGGAGCAGACTGTTGGAGGTAGAGGCAGCTGTGCCCCTGGGTTGGGGGAAATCCACCCCAGAGGCCGGGCCCCTCCCCAGTCTGCAGAGGTGGCCCCAAGCAAAGGCTGGGCCTCCCCTGGAGAACAACAGGAGAAGAGCTTGGCTTTGATGAAGGGTCTCCTCGGGACCAGCAGCCTCCTCAGGAGCAAGGGGCCTCTTTAAAAGTAGGATTCTGTTTACAGGGACAACTTCAAGCTGAACGGCTCCCACCTGAGCCTGGGGTGGGGTCTCAGGCAGGGGGAGCATATAAGCCTCACTGCTGGCCAAGCCCTTCTGGCTGAGCTGTGCGTTCTGGGGACTACTCTTGAATTCCTTGCATCCTTCTCTGGGCAGATGCTGGATCCTGGAATCCACGGACCTTGGAGCATCCCTGCTGGGCTCCTCCTTGCCCTGGCCAGAGAGCTACTGGACATCTCTTTGGATCCTTCTGACTGTCTGGTAGGACTTTGTTTCTTGCTCCTGACTTTGTTTCCTGGACACCTTTGCTTTGGAGAGCTCTTGCAGGTGCTTTGTCTGCTGGATGGGGGTGGTGCTAGTGGCCCTGCCTCCGAACTGTCGGACCCTGTTCATGGAAGGGGGCTGCCTGGAGCCAAGCCTAGGAGGTCTCCCTTCTTCCATCCCCTCACCATCTCCCCAAATGTTGGTTGTTCTGATGGGGTGACTGGAGTGTCATCTGGGATTCGGATGCCCAGTTTCCAGGACAAAGACCTCTGACTGGTAGAAGCAAGCCAGACTTTGATAGGTGTAGCGGCAACACCTGTAATAAATGATGGACACAAGTTGGTGGCCAGGGGTCCTCCATGAGCCCCACTGCAGGGGGTGGAAGCTGCACAAGGGAATGTTTCAGTGCTCTCAGCTGACATCCTTTTTCGTTACCAGCTTCAACCACCTCAACCCCCACTTGCTGGAGTGAGGATGACTGGAGCTGTAGTCCAACACATCTGGAGAGCACCAGGTCAGGGATGCAAAAGACCAAGAGGCCTTCTGGGACCTGAAAGACCAAAGCACTTTATTTGGAACCAAGTGTTGTGGGGTATATCCTCCTCCCTCAGATGTACAAAGGGATGCCCCACCTGGCATATAGGTGCCTGAATGTCTAGCAGTGTGAGTGTTGTGCTTGTCTTGGCTTCAGCTATGAACAATGATTCAAAGTACCAAAGTCAGAACCTGTGGAAGCCAGCGGTATCCAGTGTCAAACAGTCCAAGGTCAAGAAAGCCATAAATCAGAACAGAGTCCAGGAGAGTTGTTAAAGCAGTGAAAGAGTCATCAGCCCAGTCATTACAAAGGCTGGGGCATCAAGAGATGGACTGAGGTTGCCTTCAGCAGCTTCGCTGGAGGAAATTCCTGCTTTTAAAAGTGGCAAGTTCAGCCAATATCCTTCTTCCAGGCAGCATTTAGGGAGTGGGTTTAGCAATTGTGTTCTCCCTGAGTCCTTGAATGCAGCCTTCCACCGCATCTGCAGGGGATGGTCTGAGCCAGACGCCTTTCTTGGGGACTGCAGGGGGGCTTCTCTGGCTCCTCTTCCTGCTCTGGAGCCTGCTGTACCACAAGAGGACAGACATTGGAGGGGGGGCTCTCAGGCATCCACTCTGCAATTCCCCCACCAGTATTTCTGCTTCATCTTCTGAAGAAGACAGACTCAAGCTGGGGAGCGTGACAGTGCTGGCCCAGTTTTTCTGGCAGGTTCTGAGACGAATTTACCCTCCAAACTTCCCCTTCGCACTGTCCTTTTCGAACCTGAGAGAAGGAAAGCATGAGGAGACCCGGGGGCAGCTTTGTCAGGGGCCCTAGAGAGGGAATGTGGCCAGCCCCCTCTCCCATTGGAGGCCCTCGACACACAAGGTTCAAAATGCCCGTCGTTGTCCTGGGCTTCATCTTCCCATGAAAGGATGCAGCAAGACGGTAGGGTGGGTGGGGGAGACCTGGGGCACCTCTGTGTCTTAGAGGTACCTAAGACCCCCTTCATATCTGAAAGCCTCTCTTCAGCCTGGGGCAGTCTATCAAGCACATTGATAAAATATTTATTATTAGGAAATGAATTGGGGACGAAAGGATTCTGGAAAGAAAAAGAGCCCCTCCTTGCCACACTCAGCATAGCTATTCTAACTAGTGGCCCCCTCCCATCATTTCAGAAGGGGGAACAGCCTGGCCCTAGCAGGCAGAGGATGCAGCAAGGTGGGGGGAAACAAAGGGGGAGAAGTCAGGCTCTGGCTGGCCTCCGTGCCCAGGGGTGCCCCAGATGCAGAACATCAGGGAGCAAAGGGGGCCAAAGAGGCTGTGAGGGTGCAATTCCTGAAGGGTGGGGGTGGGAAGGTGTACGGTCTGGGCAAGGAGAAAGGGGCCACCCCCTCCAGAGCTACAGTGACCCCGTAGAGAGTGGGTTGCTGGCCACAGGGCATGTTGCAGGGCTGGGAACATGGGGGAGAGTGTGGAAGGAAAGCGTTTAGGGTAGCAGGCATGGAGGTGGGGAGGGGGACTGACAGATCTGCCCCCATGGGCAGGATCAGGGCCATGCTGGTTCCTTCGGGCCGCTTCTCTTGTGACCCGCTCCTCAGCCCTAAAGAGGGACTGGGGATCTTTCTTGGCGGCGGTGGGGGGGTGGTCTCTTTCCTACGCTCAGGGGTCCTACGATCTTGGAGGGTCTGGGGGTCAGCCCTGGGTGGAGAAGTGGATTAGGGAGTCCTCATGGAGGATGAAAGGGACCAGGTCCAAAATGAAGGAGGCACCCTCCTTTTGAGGTGTTCTGGTGCTTCTGGAGTCCGGAAGGGATCCGCCCCACATCGACCTTCCAGAGCTTCTTTTTTCCCCTCGTGTCGGTTGTTTCCCCCTGAACAAGGAAGGAAAAAAAGAAATGTTAAAGAGTGGGGGAGGTCTCAGCAGGACTTGAGGGCAAATGGCGATGCTCCCCTCTACCGTTAGGAGAACTCCACGCCCGTGATCCAAATCGTCCCATCTTTCTGGGCTTCGTATGCCTTCCGATTACGTCCTCTGGGGTGCTCTGCCAGCCCCGTAAGGAGTGGGTGGCTGGTCCCAGGGCTTGAGCTGTGACAGTAGGCAAGCCGTGGCAAGGGAGCTACTCTGGACTAATGAGTGGTGCGGGAGCCCATGGGTCTGCCCCCATGGCCAAATTGGGACCGCTCTTGTTCTCCAGGGTGGCTTCTCTCATCACTTCTGGCACCAGGTCCACAGTCCTGAAGGAAGACCCTTTCCTGGGGGTCTCTCTCCTACTCTCCAGGCCCCCAGGGGCTTGAACTCCTGGAGGTCATTCCTGTGAAGGGAAGGGGGTGGGTGGGGCTCTTCATGGAGAAGGGGACCATGTCTGGGACGAAGGGGGCACCTTCTCGCTGCTGAGACATCTGGGTTTTTCTCCCCAGCACTTGCTAACTCCTGCCCTGAATACTACTCTATCCCTCCTCACCAGAACTCCCATTTGGGAGCCAGTTGTTCCCCTCCACTACTCTTCTCTCCCTTCGTGGGCCACGTCCTTCCGCAGGGAGGAGAGATAAAATCACAGCCTGTGCACCAAGGTCCTTCAGCTCCTTACCCATAACCTTGTAGTCTTTTGTGATGTGCTGAAAGCTGCACCTTGCAGTGTAGTTGGTTCTGATGTGAACCAAAAGGAGGGGGTTATGGTCAATGAGCTTGACCAGTCTTGTTAGCCTCTCTGTTAACGTTGTTGATTTTGGCCCCAGGGAGACAGCACACCTCAAGATTCACCCTGTCCGGGTTGCAAACTGTTGCTTCTGTTCCTCTCAGCAAGGAATCCCCAACCACCAGAACTCATCTCCTCTGGAGCTTGGCCGGAGTAACTTGATGTGCAGATTCTTCCAGGGACGCCTGGACGTCCTCTTCAGGCTAACGCTGTTGCCCTTGCTGCTGTTCGACTTCCTCATTAATAAGGGAAAGCAGATCTTGCTGCTGTTCCATTTGCTTTTGATGCTGTTCCAGTTCTTCATTAATAAGGGTGAGAACTCGGAGGTGATTCTGTAGCTCCAAACTCTCTGTTTGGTTCCCGACCCTTCTACTTCGACCTGTAATACTCCTCCTGTGTGTCTGTCTCCTGTGAAGGGAGAGGGTTGGTGGGGCTCCCCGGGCAGGATGAAGGGGGCAGGGTCTGGGAGGAAGGGGGTGCCCTTCTGCCCCAGAGGCACCCGGCTGTTCTGGCACTTGAGATGTCGAGGGGCCTGCCCACATTGACTCTCCAAAAGTTCCTTTTCCTCTTTTATTTTTTTCCCCTCTCTTCTTCAGGAAGAAATGTAAAAACTTTGGGTGGGGTTTTTGGCACGGGCTGAGCACGAATGGGGATCCTCCCCACTTCCGTTGGGGGTGCTCAACACATCTGTTCCAAATGAACCATCTTTCTGCATCTCATGTTCACATGCGGCCCCAGGTCCTTGCCTGGCCTTCTCTTATAACCTCGGTGAATTTCTGCTTCTTGGTTTATTTGCCTTTTTCTTTCCCCTCTGATGTGTTCTGCAAAGACAAACGAGGAGGAGAAGTTTCAGAATACTGGGTATTTTCTTAGTCTCTTGCTCTGACAGGAATGGCTGGGGCTGTGGATGATGGGAGTTTTAGTTCCCACGGCCTGGACTGGTTGAAAGACTGCAAAGACCCTCACTTCCCATTCCCATTGCTCGTATTTCTGTCTTCCTCCTCTTAGAGCAATGCTTGCTGGAGGGGAGGTTGTGTCGCACAGAGTCCTTCCAGCCCGGGGAATTTCTGGATCAGAACAGAAAGCAGAAGATTTCTTTTGCGTCTTTGAGATTCTAGAGGAGGGAGCAGAGGAACTGTGGGGCTGGCCCCAGGGCACTGTGGCCGCGGGCGGCTGCGGGAAGGGTAGGAGAAGGAGAGCAGGGAGGCAACGGGGGAAGAGGGCCCGGCTGTGATGCCCCCTTGGAAGGTGGGTAGGAGCAAGGCAGGGATCGCCGCACGGGCACGGGGGCCTCCGTGGGCTGGCTCCAGCCGTGGGAGAAAGAGGCTGGGTCTCGGCTGGCCTTGCAAGTGCTTTATATTATTATTACCGTATATTTATTTATTTCCCACTCCCCCCCCCCGCAAGACGAGGACTCAAAGCAGTTCACCATTTTAAAAAAGTACAGACAAAAACTTCACAAAATTGAGTATTAAAATAGAATTAAACTATTTGCAGTGTTAAAGCCATAACACCTCAGTAAGCAATAAAAAATGCAGTTAAAAAGATTTTTTTTAAAAACTCTTAAAAACAACAATTAAAACAATATTGCACTCTGCCAATAAAGCCCTTCTGATGAGATTTGTGAAACTCTTAGCAAAAGCATCCCTGCCAATCGCTGTGAGGTCACCCCAACCCTTGCCGGAATACCGTCTTTGTGAAAACGCAGACTGTGGTCCCAAACTCCAGATCATTCCCGGTGGCTGTCTGAGCATGCGCAGAGTTCAGATGGTGAAGCGAGGCTTCGCCGCAGCAGGAGTTTCCTTTTTTTTTATGAATATTTTTATTAAGATACAAAATGGGAACATTTCTTCTAAATGTCCCCCCCCCGCAGCTCCCACAACAAATTTTCTTCTCCAGTTTTGCCCAGCCGAATCAAACAAAAGGTACAATATAATACAACACAAGGAATCCACCCCACTATACACAGAATCTTTGGCATAACAATTTGTCTAATCAATTGACTAATCAATACATTTTTACCTTTTTTTTCAAATTATATCATAATCATTAGCTTTACAATTGAAGGCACTCTTTTATTTTGCTCCATTCTCTATCAAATTGTTGAATAGATTTGTTCTTTAATGCATTTGTCAATTTTTCCATCTCCATCATATCCATAACCTTTAATTTCCATTCATTTAAATTTATTTTAACATCCTGTTTCCAATGTTGAGCACAAGTTAATCTAGCTGCTGTAACTAAATATAACATTTTTTTTATGCTTTCTAATTTCTGCCTTTGATTTTATTATATTCAATAAATATAATTCAGGTATCATTTCCAAATTCATTTTGAATATTTTTTGAATTTCATCATGTGTTTCTTCCCAAAATTTCTTCACTTTTTTACAATTCCACCACATATGATAAAATGTTCCCTCTTTTTCTCCACCCTTCCAACATTTTGAATTTCCATTCTTTGCAATTTTCCGTAATCTCTCTGGTGTCGTATACCATCTATGCAACATTTTATAATAGTTCTTTCTTAAATTTAAATTTAATGTAAATCTTAAATCTGTTTTCTGTGCCATTCTCCAACTCTCAATATCTATTGAGCGTCCTATATTTCTTGACCATCACACCATCGTTTCTTTAATTTCTTCCTGTTCCATTTCTCTTTGTAATAAGAATATCCGTATATTCTTTTCTTTTGATTTTCTTTCATGAGTACATCCAGTTCGTTTTCCTTCTTCTCAAATCCAAATAATTTTAAGTCCATTTTGTATCTTTCTGTCAGTCGTCTCCACAAAAACCAATTCATTTCACGTCCAGCTTCCTTAATTTCTTCCAGCTTTTTCATTCTTGGTTTATTTCCATCCCAGATAAGTATGTCCTGGTATGTCAGCATTTTCCCTTCTTTTCTTGGGGAAATTTTAAAAGTTTCTTGTCCAAGTCAGGAGGCTGGAATAAAATTTTGAGTATAATTGTTGCCATACTTTTAATAAAGTCTTCTGGACGCAATGTTTATTAAACTCTTTGTTAACTGCTAGTTTATTATAACACAAGTTCTCATGTTCTTCCAAGTCTTTTATTGATGATTTTTGTACCGATTTCCAGGTTCGAATCCATCCTAAGCAAATGCTTGGTAATATATTTTCAAGGATGGTAAATCCAATCCCCCTCTTTCTTTAGTATCCTGTAATGTTTTGAATCTTATCCTTTTACCTAGCCATATAAATTTTGATATTTCCTTTTCCCAGTCTTTAAATATTTTTCCATTTCCAACTATTGGCAAATTTTGAAATAGAAACATCACTTTTGGTAATAATGTCACTTTATTATTTTTTCCCCCAGTATTTTTATTAAAAAAGTAACTGTCCATATTTACAAGTATCGTCACAGCTGTTCTATATATTTTTTTCCTTACTATATAAAAAAGCAAACAGATTTGTACATCTAGAAGAATACATCTACACATATCCATAATTCTTATGTCGCATTAATTTCTTCGTCTTCACACTAGACATCACATTTAACATTGGTGTATTTCAGTTCTTTAGTATACTCTTATCAATATTCTACAGTTCCGTATATACAAATTCTACCTCCTTCCATCCTCCTCTTTGGTTGATTGACTAATCTTTAAAGTTTCCCCATTAAATCATTAAAGCTTTATTCTTTCTAGCGGCCTGCCTAATTATTTTTAAATTTAAACTTCCCCTCTTTTCCATATCTTTGCTTTACTATTTATCCCTTCTCTTTCTTCCTTCGTATTTTTTGATACTTGCATCTAAAGCGCCCATTTTTGTTGCATGTATCTTTTAATTGGTGCCATTGCAGCACGATTTTTTCCTTTTGTCTCGCCTCTCAGTGCCATGGTTAAATCATCCATTGTTATCAGTTCCACTAGTTTAATCACTCATTCATCTCTATCCGGTATAGCCTTATTCTTCCAGTATTTCGCATAAGTAATTCTTGCCATCGATACCATATACAACATTACTGTCCAGTATTTCGCATGTTCCTTATCTACTTCATGCATCATATTTAAAAGAAACAATATTTAAAAGAAAAATCTCTGGAGATAACGGAATATTAATCTGCAATATTTCTATTATTTTCGTGTGAATATTTTTCTAGTATTTTTTAGTTTTAGGACAGGACCACCAGATATGGAAAAATATTCCTTCTTCTTCCTGACATTTCCAACATTTACTTGGGGTCTTATATGTTTTACTTAACTTTACTGGATCTAAATACCATCTATATAGCATCTTGAGATGCTTTTCTTTCAAATTCTGGGCCAGGGTGAATTTTTGTGTTCTTCCAGCTTTTTTCCCAATGTTCAAGTCTGATTTCTTGCCCTATATTGTGTGCCCATAAAATCATAGATTCTTTAATTATTTCTGTTTCTAATTCTCTGTTTAACAGATTTATCTAGTTGCACTGTTAAATGATCCGTCTTCTCAAAAATGGCTATCTTTTTGTTGTTTATTCCGTTCAAATCCTTCGAGTTTCAGATCCATTTTAAATCTTTCTCTAAGCTGGAGGTAAAGAAACCATTGGCAATGGTGACCTTCCTTTTCTAGTTCCTCCCTTGTTTTTATTCTTAAATTTGTCTTCCCTTCTTCTGATATATCTCCATATCTAAGCCATTTTTCTTTCGGGTCTCTCCATCTTCCGAATAGGGCTTCATGTGGGGATACCCATAATGGGAGTCTACTGTATGTCTCCTTTTTAAATTTCTTCCAAATCTCTAGTAGGGCACATCTAAGGTAGTGATTCAGGAAGTCTTTGTCTACCTTAGCTTTATTATACCAAAGATACCCATGCTGTCCAAATCTCAATTCAATTTCAGTATTCTTTCGTTTTTTAATGTTCAAAGAATCATAGAATCATAGAAATGCAGAGTTGGAAGAGACCCCAGGGGCCATCCAGTCCAACCCCCTGCCCTGCAGGAACCCCCTCAAAGCATACCTGACAGACGGCCATCCAGCCTCTGCTTAAAAACCTCCAAGGAAGGGGACTCCACTACACTCCATTGAGGCAGCATCTTCCACTGCCGGACAGCCCTGACCGTCAGGAAGTTCTTCCTGAGGTTCAGGTGGAATCTCCTTTCCTGCAGCTTGAATCCATTGCTCCTTGTCCTGGTCTCTGGAGCAGCAGAAAACAAGCCCTCTCCTTCCTCTACATGGCATCCCTTCAAATATTTAAACGTGGCTATCCTGTCCCCTCTTAACCTTCTCTTCTGCAGACTAAACATCCCCAGCTCTCTAAGTCTATCCTCATAGGGCTTCATGGCTTCCAGGCCCCTCACCCTTTTGGTCGCCCTCCTCTGGACTTGCTCCAGCTTGACCAGGTCCCTCTTGAATTGGGGTGCCCAGAACTGGACACAGGATTCAAGATGAGGTCTAACCAAAGCAGAGTAGAGCGGTACCAGTACCTCCCTCGATCTAGACACCAGACTCCTGTTGATGCAGCCGAGAATTGCATTGGCTTTCTTGGCTGCCGCATCACACTGCTGACTCATGTTCAGCCTGTGGTCTCTGAAGCCTCCTAGATCCCTTTCACACGTACTGCTATCCAGCCACGTGTCCCCCATCCTATATTTCCGTATTCCATTTTTTCTACCTAAGGATAGGACCTTACACTTCTCTCTGTTGAATTTCATTTTGTCAGCCTTGGCCCAGCTCTCCAATCTATCCAGGTCATTTTGAATTTTGATCCTGTCCTCTGGGGTATTAGCAACCCCTCCCAATTTGGTGTCATCTGCGAATTTGATGAGCATGACCTCTATTCCTTCATCCAAGTCGTTGATAAAAATATTGAACGGCACTGGGCCCAGGACAGAACCCTGTGGCACCCCCAAAAAGTCACTTCTCTCCAGGACGAGAAGCAGCCATTCATGATCACTCTTTGGGTTCGGTCGGTCAACCAATTACAAATCCACCTGACAGTAGCCCTGTCCAGCCCGCATTTTACTAGTTTCTTTGCAAGAATGTCATGGGGAACTTTGTCAAAGGCCTCACTGAAATCGAGGTATGCTACATCCACAGCATTCCTCTCATCTATCAAGCTATTAACTCTGTCATAAAAAGAGGTAAGATTAGCCTGGCATGACTTATTTTTGAGAAATCCATGTTGACTTCTCGTGATTACCGCCTTGCTTTCTAAGTGATTAGAAACTGACTGCTTAATGATCTGCTCCAGGATCTTTCCGGGTACTGATGTCAGGCTGACTGGGCGATAATTATTTGGGTCCTCTTTTTTCCCCTTCTTGAAGATGGGGACAACATTTGCTCTCTTCCAGTCTGCTGGAACTTCTCCTGTCCTCCAAGATTTCTCAAAGATTATAGCAAGCGGTTCCGAAACGACCTCTGCCAGCTCTTTTAATATCCTAGGATGCACTTCATCTGGCCCTGGAGACTTGAATTCATCCAGTGTGGCCAGGTATTCCTGTACCACCCCTCTACCTATTACGTGCCTCATTTCTCCTGCTTCCTCACCTGGTTGAGGAAGGCGTCATCAAAGTCCTCAGCCTGGGTTGGAGGTCTGTAGTAAACCCCCACCAGAATATCCCTATTGTTTCTCGCTCCCCTAATTCTTACCCACATGCTCTCGACTTGGCTTACTGGGTTTAATAATAATAATAATACAATTTATTTTTATCCCGCCTCTCCCAAATGGATCGAGGCAGCATTACAGAACATATAAATATATTAAAACATCAAAGTGTAGCCCACCCTCCCCACCCACCAACCCTACCATCCCCCTAACACACTAACTATTAAAACAGATTAAAAATAAAATTAAAAACTAAAAATTAAAAACAAAAACAATTAAAAATAATTAAAAACAAAGGGACAATTGATGAGAGGCAGTGGAACACTAGTCTGGGAAGGCCTGTCGGAAGAGAACAGTCTTGACTGCTTTTTTAAAGCAGTCAAGACTGGCAATGTGCCGGGTCTCCTCCGGCAGGCCATTCCATAACCTGGGAGCGACCAAGAAAAGGTCCTCTGGGTAACCGCAGCCAACCTAGTTCTGATTGGCTGCAGTAGATTCCTCCCAGAGGACCTTAATGTGCGGGGCGGATTATATGGGAGAAGGCGATCCGCAAGTAGGCTGGCCCCAAGCCATGAAGGGCTTTAAAGGTAAAAACCAACACCTTGTACTGTGCCCGGAAACTAATAGGCAGCCAGTGTAAAGACTTCAAAATAGGTGTTATGCGGTCAGTTTTAGATCTTCCGGTGACCGACCTGGCTGCCATATTCTGAATTAATTGAAGTTTCCGGACTAAGCACATGGGTAGCCCTATGTAGAGCGCATTGCAGAAGTCAAGCCGTGAAGTTACCAGCGCATGTACCACTGTTTTTAGGGGTTCCTAGTCCAGGAAGGGGCGCAGCTGGCATGTCAGCCGAAGCTGATAGCAGGCGCTCCCGGCTGCCGCATCAATTTGAGCTGTCCTCTGAAGCGGTGAGTCCAAGCGCACCCCCAAGCTGCGGACACAGTCTTTCAGGGGAAGTGTGACCCCGTCTAGAACTGGTTGACAAACCTCCATACCTGGGCTAGGGCCCTTGACAGCAAGTACCTCCGTCTTATCTGGATTCAGCTTCAGTCTGTTTTTCCTCACCCAGTCCATTACTGCTTCAAGGCATTCGTTTAGAGGCGAGATGCCACCCTTAGTCGATGCTATTATCCGAGGCATGGAGAGATATATCTGGGTGTCATCAGCGTACTGATAGCACCTTGCTCCATGCCTCCTGATGATCTCTCCCAGCGGTCTCATGTAGATGTTAAATAGCATTGGGGACAGGACGGCGCCCTGAGGGACGCCAGATTTAAGCTCCTTTTCGAGGAGCAGCTGTTCCCAAGCATCACCATCTGGTATCTACCCGAGAGATAGGACCGGAACCACTGAAGTGCAGTGCCCGCGATCCCCAGCCCTCTCAGGCGTTCCAGAAGGATACCATGGTCTATGGTATCGAAAGCCGCTGAGAGGTCCAAGAGTACCAGCAGGGTCACACTTCCCCTGTCGATACCCAGGCGTAGAGCATCCACTAAGGCGACCATGGCAGTCTCGACTCCATATCCTGCCCTGAAGCCAGTTTGAAATGGATCTAGATAATCTGTTTCATCCAAGACAGCTTGGAGTTGAAGGGCAACAGCCCTCTCGATCACCTTGCTTAAAAATGGAAGATGGGAAACTGGTCTGTAATTATTCATATCCAGGGGATCTAGGGAGGACTTTTTTAGAAGCGGACGTATAATTGCTTCTTTTAAACAAGCTGGAAAAATGCCCTCCCTGAAGGATGCATTAATAACATATCTCAAGTGCGTCTTAATCGCAACTCCTCCCTGGACATCCAGCCATGAAGGGCAGGGATCAAGAGGGCAAGTTGTCCTCCTTACCTTTCCAAGGAGCTTGTCTACGTCCTCGGTACTCACTGACTGAAACTGATCCAGTATAATCCTATTCACGGAGTTGCCGGACACTTCATTTGTAACCTCTGCTATAACACCGGCATCCAAATCGGCTCTTATCTGAGAGATTTTATCTGCGAAATGATTATTCAAAGCATCACAGCAAGCTACATTAGGTCCTAACAACGAGTTCAGGGGAGTGGGTAACTGAGTCAAATCCCTTACCACCCTGAACAGCTCTGCTGGATGAGAAATCGCAGACGCAATACGTGCAGAGAAGAAAGTCGTCTTCGCTGCATCTATTGCCACTCCATAGGAATAAAGGAATTCTCTATAGCGTGTCCTGTCAGATAAGAGTCGAGATTTCCGCCAGTTGCGCTCTAGTCGTTGTCCAGCCTGCTTCATATTCCTAAGTTCTACTGTATACCAGGGATTGCGGTTTACAGCAGGCTGGAAAGGACGCTTGGGAGCAATCGTGTCGATAGCCCTGGTAAGATCACAATTCCAGGTATTAACCAGGGCTTCGACAGGATCACCGGCGATACCAACCATAAAACCCTCAAGGGCTTTCTGGAATCCAATAGGTTCCATTAACCCTCGAGGGCGGACCATTCTAATAGGTCCACCACCCCTGCAGGGCCGGATAGCAGCCATTAGTCTAACCCTGACCAGGAAATGATCTGTCCATGACAAGGTGGTAGCATTTATTATCTCCACCCACGGCTGTACCTGTTCCGTACTAAAGACCGCATCAAGGGTATGACCGGCACAGTGTGTTGGCCCAGAGGCTAATTGGGATAGGCCCATGTTTGTCATGGATGCCAGGAACTCCCGAGCTGCACCTGTCAAACTGGCCTCAAATGGGATGTTGAAGTCACCCAGAACCAGAAGTCTGGGCGACTCCAACACCAACTCCGACACCAGCTCTGTCAGCTCGGCCAGGGAGTCTGATAGGCAGCGGGGTGGTCGGTACACTAACAGAATCCCCAGACTATCCCTTGCCTTCAGGCTCAGGTATATACACTCAAAGTGGTCTGTTTTCCGGACAGGAATCCTGGTCAGTATAAGATTGTCTTTGTAAACCAAGGCTACTCCGCCCCCCACCCCACTTCCCCTTACCTGCTCGCTGACAGAGTATCCGGCTGGCAAGGCCTGGACCCAGGTTGTAGCACTATCGTCTTCCAGCCAGGTCTCTGTAAAGCATGCCAGGTCAGCGTCTTCATCCTTTAAAAGGTCATGGATAAGATGCGTTTTCTTCTTCATTGACCCGACATTGCATAGGAGCAAGGAAAGGTTCTGTGGGTGGTTTGGTTCGCTCTCCAGACACCTTGGGGTAGCAGGGCGAACGGAAGGTGGGATAGGTATTAAACATCTATCTCTCCTTCCCCTGTAACGACATTTCGCCCTGCTATCACCATATCTCTCTTTGCCCCACACAGTACTTATTGTCGCTCCCCATTGTTCATCCATTACATCCAGCCGCCCCTCATCAGAAGAAATATCCCCTACTTGCCCACCCCCCCACTCCTACTTCCCCTTCCTTCCTCCCTCTCCTAATTATAAGGCCAGGCAGGAGGGTGTGGCCAGCAAGAAACCCCTCTAGTTCTTCCCCCAGCCTCTTTTCAAAGGCCAGGCAGGAGGGTGTGACAGGTGAAAACATCCTTGACATACAAGGCTACTCCTCCTCCTTTCTTGTTTGGTCTATTTCTACAAAATAGGCTATACCCCTCTATTCCCGTATTCCAGTCATGAGACTCTCCCACCAGGTCTCAGTGATGCCTATCAAATCATATTTATTTTGTTATACTAGGAGTTCAAGTTCATCCTGCTTGTTTCCCATACTCCGTGCATTAGTGTAGAGACAATTAAGTCCCCGGGCCCTTCCTGCAAGTCCTGTACTATTGTTTCTACTCCTCCCGCCATTGGCCTCTTGTACTACTTGTGCAGTATCAATTGGGCCTTTTCCCCCTGCGCTCGACAAGTCCCTGCCCTGAATAATATTGTCTCCCTCCCCAGCAGAACTTAGTTTAAAGACCTCTTAATCCTCCTTGCGAGACTGTTTGCAAAAACATTCCTGCCAAGTTTTGTGAGGTGCAGCCCATCCCTCGCCAGAAGCCCACGTTCATGGAAATTCAGGCCATGTTCCAAAAACCCAAACCGTTGCCGGCGGCACCACATGCAGAGCCAGTTGTTGACCTCTGCTATTGTCCTTTCCCGACTTGCGCCATATCCTTGAACAGGGAGGAGAGACGAAATGACCACCTGCACACCAAGGTCCTTAAGCTTCGTCCCCATAAGCTCATAGTCCTTTGCAATGTGGTAAAAGCTGCTCCTCGCAGTGTCATTGGTTCCGACATGAACCAAAATGAGGGGCTTATGGTCAGTGGGTTTGACCAGCCTGGTTAGCCTCTCCGTTACGTGATTGATCCTGGCCCCAGGCAGACAGCAGACCTCTCGATTGAGCTTCTCCGGTTTGCAAATCGCCATTTTGGTCCCTCTGAGCAAAGAATCCCCAACGACCAGAACTCGCTTCCTCTGCGGCTTGTCCTGGGCTCCTCGACGAGCATGTTCTACTAGGTCTGCCTGGGCATTCTGTTGAGGCTGGGGGCGTTGATCTAGTTCCTGCTGCCGAAGTTGGATTCCTTCTTGTTGACATTCTGTTCCCTCCGCATGGCGCTCCTCATTGTTCGTAAGGCCAAGAACTTTGAAGCGACTGTGTAGGTTAAGAGTCTCTGTTGCCTTCCCGGTCCTTCTCCTCCTCCGTGTGACATTCGCCCAAGCCTCCGTTTCCTGGCACAGTGTGCTGACTTCCTGATCTGGCAGCTCCTCTGTGCATTCGGTCTTCCAGTAGGTCTTCTCTGCCCTATCCAAAAACTCCTCCCCGTCCCTAATAAGATGAAGATCAGAAACTTGTGCTCCAGCTAGCGAACCTTCTCCAAGAAGGTCACCAACTTGCCCTTGGTGCAGGTGTAGCCGAGAACATCTTGTGGCAAGAAAAGGAACATCCCACAAGTGTTACAGGTGACTGTGGTAGTTCCCTCACCTTCCATCCTTGAAACTACAGAGAGCAGTACAGGACCTAGTTCTAGAAAGAATAACTGGGCTTTTTTTCAGAAATTCAGCTGTATAAGCTATGTCTGCTCTACTGATTGCCAAGGGTTAAACTTGGAGGATTGAAGTAGAGGACTTCAAGTGCGCACGCCGAAGGCGCTTGCCGTTGGGAGCTCCTAATAAAGCTCCTCCCCCTAGCTGGCTCCTCCCCCTCGTTAGTCAGACCGTGTGCTCAGGGAGAGCACACGGCCAGCACAAGGAGGCTAAACAAACACAAGGAAAGAAACAGACAAGCAAGCATGGCCCCACAAGCCTGTAAACACACCTGGTCTAGGATGTCTCCACAGACCCAGCTCTCCCTCTTTATCCAATCCTTTATCCAAGTTAGACCACTTGCCAGATAATAGAGTTTTAATTCGGGTAATCCGCATCCACCTCTTTCTTTCCTGTCAGTTAATATCTTCCATTTTATTCTTGGCTTCTTCCCTCTCCAAATGAATTTTGACAGTTCTTTCTTCCATTCTCCAGAGCATCTTTTATTTATAATTATTGGAAGGTTTTGAAAGAGAAAATTCATCTTAGGAAGGATATTCATCTTAATTGCTTCTGTCCTCCCCAGTAGGGATAGTTTCAATTTCATCCATTTCTGTATTTCTTTCTTTATCTCACTCCACAACTTCTTATAATTATTTTCAAACAATTCATTATTTTGCTTCGAAATTGTGATCCCTAAGTATTTTATCTTCTTTTCTATCTCGAATCCCGTTAAACGTGACAGTTCTTCTGTTTCTCCCTTATTCATGTTCATTGTTATAATCTTTGTTTTATTCTTATTAATTTTTAAACCTGCTATCTCTCCAAACTTTTTTGTAATATCCAATAACTCTCCCACACTCTGTTTTGGGTCCTCTAAGAAGATTACTAGATCATCTGCATAAGCTCTCAGCTTGTATTCTTGTCCCTTTACTTTGGTTCCCCTGATTTCTCTTTCCGATCTTATTGCTCTTAGTAGAACTTCCAACACCATTATAAATAGTAATGGTGAAAGTTGACATCTTTGTCTAGTACTTTGTTTCACTTCAATTGGTTTCGTCTTCTCACCGTTAATTATTATTTGAGCCTTACTATTTTTGTGTATCTCGCCGATCCATGTGTTGAATTTTTGACCACAATTCATCTTCTTAATTAATTGCTGCATAAATTCATGTTTGACGTTGTCGAAAGCTTTCTCTGCATCAACAAAGATCATTGCAAATTTTTTCTTATTGTGTTTTTTGTAATATTATATCACATCTATTACAGTTCTTATGTTATCTCTTATTTGTCTTTTAGGTAAAAAGCCGCTTTGATCTTCGTGTATTATATTCTGTAGTATTTTTTTAGTCTGTCAGCTATTACATTGGTGAAGATCTTATAGTCAAAATTTAAGAGAGATATTGGTCGATAGTTGTTTGGATCTTGGGGATCTTTTCCTTCTTTTAGTATTAAGCTTATGTTCGCCTCATTCCAAGATTGTGGCTTACCTAAATTAACTATTTCATTGAACATTCTATACATCGGCATCATTAATTCATCCTGACAGACTTTATAATATAAAGAGGAAAATCCTTCCGGACCCGGTGCTTTTGCTATTTTAGCTTCTTTAATCTCCTCTACGACCTCCATTATAGTTATGTTTGAATTTAAACTATTTTTTTGGTCTTCTGTCAGTTCAATTATGTTTTGGTCTTCCAGATAGTCTTGTATCTTTTTATTTCTTTCCACACTATAAATGTTTTCGTATAGCTCTTTGTAGTGTTTTCTAAAGACACTTTTTATTTTTTCTTGATCTGTCACAACCTCTTTTCCTTTATATGCTTGTAGAATTAGATTTCTTTCTCTGTTTTTCCTTAATCTTTGAGCTAGCCACCTGCCTGGTTTATCTGCCCCTTTAAAATGTTCTTGTTTCATTCTTTTCAGTTTTCTCTCAATTTCAATCACATTTTCAGCTCTGATTTTTTCTTGTAACATCTTAATTTCTTTTCTTAATTTCTCCTTACTCATATCATTTCTTAGTTTCTCTTCTTTTTGTTTGATCTCCTTCTCTAACTCCTTCCTCTTCTCCTGTCTTTTATTCTTCCACTCTGTCATGTCATTTTAAAAGGATTTATCCTTCTCAAGAAAGATAGATTCAGTTTGCTCCATTTCTCCATTTCTTTTTTCAGTTCTTTCCAGACCATTTCATAATTATTTTGGAACAATTCTTGGTTCTTCTTTGTTACATGAATTCCTAAGTATTTTATCTTATTATGGGATTGGAAAACTGATATTACCTTTAATTCAATTTGTTCTCTTTTCAACATATTCATAGTCAACATCATTGTCTTCTCTTTATTTATTCTATGTCTAGCTACCTTTCCAAATTCTGTAACGCACTCTATAATTTCTGCTTTGATTCTCTTGGTTCTTCCAAAAAAATAATTACATCATCTGTGAAAGCTCTCAATTTTATTTCTTTTCTCTTTATCTTCAGGCCTTTTATCTCCTATTCCTCTTTTATCTTCATAATCAGAACATCCAAAGCCACAATAAATAGTAATGGTGATAATGGACATCCTTGTCTTGCTCCTTTCGTTGTATCAAATTTTCCTGTTGTGTCTCTGTTAATCACCAATCTTGACGATTGGTCTTGGTATATCTTTTTAATCCATTTACAAAACACATCTCCAAAACTGCTTTCTCTTAATATCCATTTTATGTCGAGGGATGGTGGATGATAGGATTTATGCAAACCGCAATAAATCTTCCCTCATTTCACTGAGCTCTGGTCAAACTGTGGCTTTTTCCACATTTTATATTTAAAACAGGGCGACACGTCCTCCAGCGAGGACATTTACACTTGGGGGTGAAACTGGGTCCGGACTACTTAATGTTTGTCCAGACTTCAGCCCGCTTCGGAACACCCAGAACTGGTGGTTCCCTGTGCTATTGAAAGACCGATTAAAAGAGGACTTTCAATAGCCCGGCGTGCCCCAGTCTGTCGCTGCCCTAAGTGTAGATTTGCAGGCTCGCGCCAGTGCGAGGCTGCAGATCTTCCGGGGTCGGGCTTCCGGCTGGTGAGCTTCTCCAGTTGGTGGAGATCCTCCGCCAACTGGAAGTCTCCATTTTTGTCTCCGGAGAGTGTGTAGCGCGGGTGTGCGCTGCTCCGGATCATTGTAGATTGTCAAGAGGGGGAGCGTGCCAGTCCGGTGAGTAACGGACTGCCCCGTTTCCCCCGCAAAGTGCGGAAAAGCCCTCTGACTCAGAGTCAAGTGTAAAAATGGGAACACATACAGCAGAGTACGTAAACACAGCAACGAAAGCGTGAGCAGCAGAGTATGATATGCAGCACTGCTCTGACCCCAAAACTCACCCATGAAGGAACACTATCACACAGAGTTGTTCTTCCAAGGATACCTGGAGGCTTTTAATCTCCTGCTCCAAATATATACAAATTTACAGGATTCACAGATCCTCCAACAGAGATTCAGCATACCATCATCAACACATCGAGTGGAGATTACACTCTGGCAAAGCCTCCGGCTGACAACCAGGCAAACGAGAGGAACGTTGGCTAGATCTCAATTCCTTATATATACATTACTAGCTGATGCAACCCTTTGCCCTGGTTACGTTTCTCAGTGTGGGGATTGCCTCATGCACTCTCATTCCCCAGGTGCTTTCCACATGCACATCATAAGTATTTTATTGGACCAAAGATCACAGCCAACCTTTTCTAACACTGTAGAAATTTCCATGATATATTATCAAATGCTTTCTCTGTGTTCAAGAAAATCATTGCTGATTTTTTCATGGGCTTTCTACTGCATCTAACAGTATTCTCACATTGTCTTTTGTATTTCTGCCTGGTATAAGGCCGGCCTACTCTACTTGAATTTTTTCTTGCAATACCTTTTTTAGTCGTCTTACTAGCACTGTTGCAAAGATTTTATAATCCACATTCAATAAAGAAATCAGTCTGTAATTCTTTTTCTCTTTTTTCCCTTTTCCTTTTCGGAGTTTTCAGTGAAGCAAGAGTTTTCAGTGAAGCAGGAAAACAGTTCCAGAGACACATTATGTTAAGCTTAGGGCAGTTTTATTGCTGCGCACTAAGATAAGGCTTTCAGCAAGCATTCCAGAAAGCAATCAGGAAAGAAAAAGATCAGGAGATAAATGGACAGCATTTCTCCTTACAAAGCATAAATAGTTAGCAGCGAAACATGACCACTTAGGAAAAGCCTAACTGGTGGATTGTGCTGGCAGATCCCAGTCTTTTTAAGGGCTATCACCCAGAACATATGGGGTGACCCAGTCATCTTCCTGGCATGTGGCCTTCCCCAGCACACAAGTGATAGACGTAACAACCTTGCACCTGCACCTCTGGCCACATCACCTCTTTTTCTGCCGTCCGCTTAGAGGAAACCATGTCTGACTCGGCATAAAGCTTTGACTGTGGCACCATCTGTGGAGCCAGTTGTTCACCTCCACTACTCTTCTCTCCCTTCATGGGCCACGTCCTTCCAGAGGGAGGACAGATGAAATCACAACCTGTGCACCAAGGTCCTTCAGCTTCCGACCCATAACCTGGTAGTCTTTTGTGATGCACTGAAAGCTGCGCCTCGCGGCGTCGCTGGTTTGCTGTGTCATTGGTTTCAACGTGAACCAAAAGGAGGGGGTTACAGTCTCGTCAGCCTCTCCAGTACATCGTGGATTTTGGCCCTAGGGAAACAGCAGACCTTGTGATTCATCCTGTCCGGGTTGCAGATTGTTGCTTCTGTTCCTCTCAGCAAGGAGTCCCAACCACCACAACTCTTCTCCTCTGAGGCTTGGCCAGGGTTACTCGATGTGCAGATTCTTCTACGGACCCCTGGACATCCTCTTCAGGCTGACACTGTTGCTCTTGCTGCTGTCTGACTTCCTCATTAATAAGGGAGAGAAGATCTTGCTGCTGTTTGATTTCCTCTTTCTGCTGTTCCATTACCTTTTGTTGTTGTTCCATTTCCTCATTAATAAGGGCGAGAACTCGGAGGCGATTCTGTAGCTCCAAACTCTGGTTCCTGGCCCTTCTACTTCTATGTGTAACATTCCTCCAAGTGTCTCTCTCCTGCGGTTGGGAACTGGCTTCCTCCTCAGTGATGTTTCTCATGTGTTCCATCTTTAAGAAGGCCCTCTCTGCTCTATCCAGAAACTCCTCATCTTCCCTAATAATCCGAAGATTAGAAGCACAGGCCTCCAGGTGCCAGACCTTCTCTTCCAACAGGGCCACCAACTTGCACTTGCTGCAGGCGTACCCAACCACATCCTCCGGCAAGAAAACAGACCTGCCACAGGTGTTGCAGGTGACTGCGGCAGGTCCCCCACTATCCATATTCAACAATTTAGACAGTCAAATTAAAAAAAAAAAAAAAAAAAACTGGGCCTCAACCTCAAACTCCCCTGCTCAACACCTGCATAAACCCTCCTGTTAGCCTTGCCTGTTTGCCAAGCTCTGATTGCCACTCCCAGCAGCCCTGCCAATCTCTTATGGAATTGGGAGGGCTGGCTCCAGTAGCAGGGAGGTGGGAAGGAGGTTGCTACTCTGGGGGAGCAGGCGTGGAAGGAGGAGGGGGCTTACAATTTGCCACCCCGGTTGTGACTGGGGCCACTGTTGTCTTTCTTCAGGAGGCTCTCTTGCTACCTCCAGCACCAGCTCCTCAATCCTGTAAGAGGACGATTTCCTGTGACTCTGTCTTCTGCTCTCCTTTGTCTGAGGGGCTGGACCTTACTGGGGGGCAGCAACTGTGAAGGGAGGGGGTTGGTGGGGCTCCCCATGGAGGGTGAAGGGGAGCAGGTCTGGGATGAAGGTGGGTGCCTTCCTGCCGCAGAGGCACCTGGCTGTTCTGGTGCTTCAGGATGCCTTGAGGGATCCACCCCCCCATCAACCCTCCAAAAGTCCTTTTTTTGCCTTTGTATTCTTTCTTCCTTTTCTCTCTCTCTCACTCATCTTCAGGAATAAATGTAAAAAATTGGGGGTGGGAGTTTTGGCAGAGGCTGAGGGCAAATGGAGATCCTCCTCTCTCCCATTTGGGGTGCTCCAAGCACCCAATCCAGATCAGAGAATCATAGAATCACACAGTTGGAACAGACCCCAGGCGCCATCCAGTCCAACCCCCTTCTGCCATGTAGGAACCCACACTCAAAGTCCTCCTGTTCACAGGTGGCCATCCCAGACTCTGCTTAAAAACCCCCAAAGGAGGAGAAGACTCCACCACACTCCATGGAGGCAGCACATTCCAATGCTGGACAGCTCAGAAAGTTCTTAGTGAGGTTCAGGTGGAATCTCCTTTCCTGCAGCTTGAATCCATTGCTCCTTGTCCTAGTCTCTGGGGCAGTGGAAAACAAGCCCGCTCCCTCCTCAACATGACATGCCTTCAAATATTTAAACATGGCTATCATGTCGCCTCTTAACTTTCTCTTCTGTAGACTAAACATACCCAGCTCCCTAAGAAGCTCCTCATAGGGCTTCATGGCTGCCAGACCCCCCATCATTTTGGTCAGCCTCCTCTGGACACACTCCAGCTTGTCCATATCCTTCTTGAAATGAAGGCCCAGAACTGGACACAGGATGCCAAATGAGGCCTAACCAATGCAGAATAGAGAGGTAACATTACCTCCCTCGACCTAGACACCATACTCCTATTGATGCAACAAGAATCGCACTGGCTTTCTTGGCTGCTGCATCACACTGATGACTCATGTTCAGCTTGTGATCTACCAAGAGTCCTAGATCGTGAGTCATACTGCTATCCAGCTACGTGTCCCCCATCATATATTTGTGCATTCCATTTTTTCTGCCTAAGTGCAGGGCCTTACATGTCTCTCTGTTGAAATTCATTTTGTTAGCTTTGGCTCAGCTCTCCAATCTATCCAGGTCATTTTGAATTCAGATCCCGCCCTCTGACATATTAGCAACCCCTCCCAATTTTGTGTCATCTGCAAATTTGATGAGCATGCCCTCTATGCCCTGACCCAAATCAATGATAAAGATTTTGAATAGCTCTGGGCCCAGGACAGAACCCTCTGGCACCTCAAAAGTAACTTCTCTCCGGGATGAAGGGGAGCTATTGGTGAGGAGCAGCCTTTGGGTCTGGTCAGTCAACGAATTACAAATCCACCTAACAGTAGCCCTGTCCAACCCACATTTTATTAGCTTCTTTGCAAGAATGTCATGGGGAACTTTGTCATAGGCCTTACTGAAGTCAAAATATGCTACGTCTACAGCATTCCCTTCATCTATCAAGCTTGTAACTTTATCATAAAAAGAGACAAGATTAATCTGGCATGACTTGTTTTTGAGAAACCCATGTTGACTTTTAGTAATTATGGCATTGCTTTCTAAATAATTACAAACTGACTGTTTAAGGATCTGCTCTAGGATCTTTCCTGACCAGGCTGACCAGGCGATAATTATTTGGGTCCTCTTTTTTCCCCTTTTTGAAGATGATGACAACATTTGCCCTCCTCCAGTCTGCTGGGACCTCTCTTGTTCTCCAAGAGTTCTCAAAGATTATTGCAAGTGGTTCAGAAATTACTTCTGCCAGTTCTTTTAATATCCTGAGATGTAATTCATCTGGTCCTGGAGACTTGAATTCATCTAGCTTAGCCAAAAATTCCTGTACTACTTCTCTACTTATTCTATGTTGCATTTCCCCCCCTTCCTTACCTGCTCCCCACTCCCCAGGTTGGGTACTTCTATCCTTTTGGGAGAAAACTGAGGCAAAGAAGGTATCTTCTGCCCTCTCACTTACCCCCATTATTAATCGGCCATCTTCTCCATGCAGTGACCCTATCATTTCCTCATTTTTCCTTTTACTGTGAACATATCTAAAAAAGCCCTTTTTATTGTTTTTAATGTCTCTGGCAAGCCTGAGTTCATTCTGTGCTTTAGCTTTTCTGACCTTCTCCCTACATCTCCCGGCTATTTGCTTGAATTCGTCTTTGGTGGTTTCACCATTCTTCCATTTCCTGTACATGTTTCTTTTAATACTTAGCTCAGGTGAGAGTTCTTTCGTCAACCATTCTGGTTTCTTTAGAGACTTGACATTTTATCTCCTTATTGGCACAGTTTTCAAGTGTGCCTTCAGTATCTCACTTTAAGAAACTTCCATCTGTCGTGAAATCCTTTCTCTTTCAGTATTCTTGACCATGGGATTTCAGGAAGTAACTCCCTGAGTTTAGAGAAATCAGCTTTTTTAAAGTCTAGGATGCATGTCTGGCTACACTTGGCTTCTCCTTCCCACTGAATGACAAACTCCAAAAGAGCATGGTCACTCCCCGCTAAGGATCCCACCACCTCCACCTCATCAACTAGGTCATCCTTGTTGGTCAGGATCAGATCTAAAAAATCCGATCCCCTTGTCACCTCTTCCACGTTCTGGACCATGAAATTGTCTGCAAGGCAAGCAAGGAACTTGTTGGACCTTGTGGTCTTTGCAGAATTTGACTGCCAACAAATATCAGGATAACTGAAGTCTCCCATTAACACGACATCTCTCCTTTTTGAATGTGTGGTCATCTGTTCCAGGAAGGCCTCATCCAAGTCCTCAGGCTGGCCCGGAGGCCTGTAGCAAACCCCCACAATCACATCCCTATTGTTTCTCGCTCCCTTAATTCTAACACAGATGCTTTCGACCTGCCTTCCTGGATTTAAGTAATGGATCTCATCACAGATGAAAACATCCTTGACATATAAGGCTACTCCTGTGCCTTTCTGTTTGGTCTATTTCTGGAAAATAAGTTATACCCGCTTATTGCCACATTCTAATCATGAGACTCGTTTCAGTGATGCCTATTAAATCATATTTATTTTGTTGTATTAAGAGTTCAAGTTCATCTTGCTTATTTCCCAAGCTCTGTGCATTACTGTAGAGACACTTAAGCGCATGTGCCCTTCCCACAGGTTATTTACTAAAGTTGTTTTTCCTCTCACTATTGGTCTCTTCTGCTACTTGGCCTGCTCTATCTGTATCATTTGGGCTATTTTCCCCAGCACTTGTTGAATCCTTGCCCTGAATACTACTGTCTCCATCTGGCCCGACTCAGTTTAAAGACCTCCTGATCTGTTTTGCGAAACTGTGAGCAAAAATGTTCCAGCTGACGGTTGTGAGGTGCAGGCCATCCCTTGCAAGAAGACCATCTTCATGGAAATGGAGACCGTGATCCAAAAACCCAAATCGCTCCCAGTGGCACCATCTCCAGAGCCAGTTGTCGACCTCCACTACTTTTCTCTCCTTTCATGGGCCATGTCCTTCCACAGGGAGGAGAGACAAAATCACAACCTGCGCACCATGGTCCTTCAGCTTCCAACCCATAACCTTGTAATCCTTTGTGATGTGGTGAAAGCTGCATCTTGCAGTGTTGTTGGTTCCCACATGAACCAAAAGGAGGGGATTATGGTCAGTGGGCTTGAACAGTCTCGTTAGCCTCTCCGTTACGTTGTTGATTTTGGCCCCAGGGAGACAGCACACCTCGCAATTGATCTTGTCCAGGTTGCAAATCGTGGGTTCCATTCCTCTCAGCAAGGAGTCGCCAACCGCCAGAACTAATCTCCTCTGAGGCTTGTCTGGGGTCACTCAATGGGCATATTCTTCCACGGCCGCCTGGGGATTCTGTTCAGGCTGAGACTGGTGGTCCTGCTGCTGTTGGATTTTGTCTTGCTGGTGTTGGAGTTCCTGTTGCTGATGTTCGATTTCCTCTCAGTGACATCCCATTACCTGCTCCTTCTGTTCCATTACCTCTTCCTGCTGTTCCACTTCATCATTGATAAAGTCAAGAACTTGGAAGCGATTCTATAGCTCAAGAGTCTCTGTTTGGTACAAGACCCTTCTACTCTTTCATGTCACATTCCTCCAAGCGTCCGTCTCCTGGTACCGTGAACTGACTTCCTCGTCCACTAGCTTCTCAGTGTATTCCATCTTCATGAAGGTCCCCTATCCGACAACTCCTCATCCTCCCTAATAATGCGAGGATTAGAAACCCAGGCCTCCAGCTGCTGGACTTTCTCCTCCAAGAGAGGCACCAGCTTTCATTTGCTGCAGGTGGCAAGAAAAAAACATACCACAGGTGTTGCAGGTAACTGCTGCAGCTCCCTCACCCTCCATACTTGATAATCTAGAGAGTCAAATTAGAAAATGTAAAACTGGGCTTAGTCTTAAAACTCCCTACATCAACACCCTGTTTACCAAGCTCTAATTGTCAAACTTTGAGGACTGAAGCTGCAATTCTATAGTTGTTGTAGTTCCTCTCCCAAGCTGCCCAACCAACCTGGATGCTGTGGTCAGGCAGACTGCCTTAGGAGGTATTCAACCCAAAAAGCAATGAAGTCTTGTTAAACTTGTAACGCCAAATTGCACACGCCAAAGGCAGTCACTGCTGGGAGCACTTACAAAGAGCTGCTAGCTCTTCCTCCTAGCTGGTCAGTTAGACTGTGTGCTCAGGGAGAGCACACAGCCAGAGCTAACAGACAAACAAAGAAAGAAACACAGCCCTAGAAGCCTATAAAAAACACCCAGTCAAGGATGTCTTCTCAGACACAGCTCACCTTCTGCTCTGTCCTCTGGAAATGAGCTTGAAAGCCGCTGGGAGCAAATATAACTTCGCTGCTAGTTCCTTCCCCTAGCTGGTCAGTTAAACCTAATGGCTGCTAGCTTCTTCTTCTAGCTGGCCAGTTAAACCTAACGGCTGCTGGCTCTTCCCCCAGCTGGTCAGTTAAACCTAAAGGCTGCCAGCTTCTCCCCCAGCTGGTCAGTTAGACCGTGTGCTCAGGGAGAGCACACAGCCAGAACAAACAGACAAAGGAAGGAAGGAAGGAAGGAAGGAAGGAAGGAAGGAAGGAAGGAAGGAAGGAAGGAAGACAGCCCCAGAAGCCTGTAAAAAACATCCAGTCAAGGATGTCTTCTCAGACACAGCTCATCTCCTGCTCTGTCCTCTGGAAATAATAAAGGAATTTAAAGGAATTCATGTTTTTAGATTCAGTTGAAGATCTTCTTGCTAGTGTTTGTGTTTGAAGTTGTAGTTGAATTGTCTTCTTTTGTCCAGATGCCATTTATTTTCTGAACCTTGATGATAACAAATCTCAACTATTCTAGTCATACAGTTTCTTTTCTTCTTCCTCTTAAATATTACATTTGGGTGTAACTTATTTACAATCACTAGTCAATATATACAGTTCTTCCAAATCTTTCTATCTACACCTTATAAACTTACAATATATTGAAATTATATCAGAGCACAGATATTTTCTCTTCTTTAGTTTGATACTGTTCCCTCTTATATAACTTTTTAAATTTCTACTAATTCTAAAAATACAACTCCAGATGCAATCATAATTTCACACTGTCAATTCAGATTACATTCAGTTCATTAATATATGACACAAGGTTCAAAGACTCTTACTGCTGTTGAAAATTATTAAGTGCAATTAATTAAGTTCAACTGACTTACACTATAAATCACTATTAGTGTTTTCTAAGGGTTCTCAATTACTTAATTAAATATTATTCTTCTATATATCAAATTATGCTTTGCATGAATTAATTTCACAATTTACTTATAGATTATAACGAAGTATAATAAGCTAGTGAATGATATATTTAATTATACTTCAAAATTCAGGATTTTTCTAACATTTTTGTAATATTTACTCAAATTCATCAGATTCATCAATATCAAGTTTTAAATTCATCAGACTTTACAATAGATGCTTTCACCCTTTTTTCTCCCCTCTTCTTCATACAACATGATCGTACTTTCCAGCTATAAATCTCACACTTTCTCAGTAGTTTTTTTTTGTTTTAACCTCTCCCTACTGCCTCCAAAGAAGAGGAACTCCATCTTTTTTTCTTTTAACTCCTGCAGAATGAGGATTGTTGCTTCCTATTTTTCCTCTTCATCTCTGTTTCTCCTCATTGCCACTTGAATCTGGTTCACCAAAGTCCCTCATGTTGCACTTTGTGAAAGTGCAAACGATGGTCCAAGAAGCCAAATTGATCCCAGAGACACCATCTGCAGATCCAGTTGTTCACCTCCACTACTCTTCTCTCCCTTCGTGGGCCATGTCCTTCAACAGGGAGCAGGGACGAAATCACAACCTGAGCACCAAGGTGTCAGGAGTCTCTCCCTGCTGAGCCAGCAAGGAAGGAGGGAGGTTGGGAATACTTTCAGAGAGAGCCCGAATGTACCAGACACCAGGAAAACACAAGTCGGGCCAGGTCAAGGTCCAGTCCAAAGGTTCAGGAGGCAGAGATCCGTCCGGAGGGTTTCAGGGAGCAGAAGACATGAAGGTCGTGAGGACTTGCTAGTAATTTGCTGCAACCAAAGAGCAGCCACACTGGCGGACTTAAATAGGCACTGTGAACAGGTGCTGCTTGTTATTGCCTCCTCAGCCCCATCCACGCAGCCTCCCTCTGAGCAGACCATCTCAGCCTTCTTCGTGACTGAGGGCTGATGGGCTGTAACTCCTCTGAATCACTGCTGGTTCCCTCTCCTGGTTCCCTCTCCGTCATGAGCTGGCTGGGGCAACTCTGTCTTTGTTTGACCTTCCAGTGCGAGGGATGTTTGCAAGATGATTTACTTACTCACTGGCTCAGTTCTTGGCACAGTCAGTTGCTCCTTGATCTCAGAGGCATCTTCTATCACACAAGATCCCTCAGCTTCCTACCCATAACCTCATAATCCTTTGTTATACGCTGAAAACTGTGCTTCACAGTGTTGTTGGTTCTCACAGGAACCAAAAGTAAGAGGTAACGGTCAGTGGGCTTGACCACTCTTGTCAGCCTCTCTGTTACATCATTGATTTTCGCCCCTGGGAGACAGCACACCTCAAGATTCATCCTGGCAGGGTTGCAAATTGTTGTTTCTGTTCCTCTCAGCAAAGAGTCCCCAACCACCAGGACTTGTCTCCTCTGAGGCTTGGCCGGGGTTATTTGACGTGCAGATACTTCCAGGGAAGCCTGGACATCCTCTTCAGGCTGACATTGTTGCTCTCACTGCTGTTCTATTTCTTTATTAAGATTGTCTTCAAGCTGACACTGCTGCTCTTCTTGCTTCCCATTTCCTCACTAATAAGTGAGAAAGCTCGGAATTGATTCCCTTTGGCTTCTACGTGTAATATTCCTCCAAGTGTCTGTCTCCTGTGTTTGGGAACTGGCTTCCTCTTCAGTGATGTTTCCCATGTGTTCAAGAAGATCCTCTCTGCCCTATCCAAGAAGTCCTTATTCTCCCTAATAATCCAAGGATTGGAAGCATGGGCCTCCAGCTGCTGAAACTTCTCCTCCAAGAGGTCCACCGGCTTGCACTTGCTGGAGGTGTACCCAACCACAACCTCCAGTAAGAAAGCAAACATGCCACAGGTGTTGCAGGTGACTGCACCGGTACTTCTCGATCTAGACTGAACAATTTTGACAGTCAGTTATAAAAAAATAAAACTGGGCCTCCCGTCAAACTCAACCGCTCAACTCCCATGTAAACACCCCTGTCAGCCTTGCCTGTTTGCCCAGTTCTGATTGCCACCCCAAAGAGGCCATGCCAATCTCATATGGAGTGGGGGGAGCTGGCCTCATTAACAGGGAGGTGGGAAGGAGATTGCAACTCTGGGGGAGCAGGCATGGAGGTGGGGAGGGGGGCAGAGGGATCTGCCCCCGATCGTGACTTGGGCCACTCTTTTCTTTCTTTAGGGGGCTTCTCTTGCCACCTCTGGCAGTGGTTCCTCAATCCTGTAGGAGGACCCTTTCTTGGGGGTCTCTCTCCTACTCTCAGGGCTCCCAGGAGCTGGACCATCCGGGGGGAAGCCCTGTAAAGGGAGGGGGTTGGTGGGCTCCTCGTGGAGGATGAAGGGAGCCAAGTCTGGGAGGAAGGTGGCGCCCTCCTGCCACAGAGGTACCCAGGTATGTTGGTGATTCAAGAGTCCTGGAGTGATCTGCCCGCACTGATCCTCCAAAAGTTCCTTTTCCCCTTTTATTTTTTTCCCTCTTTTCTTCAGTACGAAATGTAAAAATTTTGGGTGGGGTTTTGGCAGTGGCTGAGGGCGAATGGGGACCCTCCCTGCTCCCGTTGGGGGTGCTCAACACACCTGTTCTAAATCAACCATCTTTCTGCGTCTCATATTCACATGTGCCCACAGGTCCTTGCCCGCCCTTCTCCTATCATCTTGGTGAAACTCTGCTTCTTGGTTTATTTGCCTAGTTGGCTTTTTGTTCCCCTCTGATGTGTTGTGTGAAGACAAAGGAGAAGGAGAAGTTTTGGAATACTGGAGATTTTCTTACTTTCCTGCTCTGCCAAGGATGGCTGGGGCTGTGGATGATGGGAGTTTGAGTTCCCACGGCCTTGACTGGTGGAAAGACTGCAAAGACCCTGATCCCCATTCCTCGTATTTCTCCTTTCATCCCGTTACAGCAGTGCTTGCTGAAAGCGAGGCTGTGTTGCACAGAGTCCTTCCAGCTTGGGGGTTTCTGGATCAAAGCAAAGAGAGGAGATTCTTCCTATGTTTGAGATTCTAGAAGAGAAAGCAGCATTAATTGGGGGTTTAATTGGGGCTTTGCATGTAGGAGAGAGGGCACTTGGCCGGCCCAACTGCAAGGCCGGAGGGTGCTACAAGAAGGTGTGGGAAAGAGGAAGGGGCCGCCCCTGGGAGGCCACGCCAGTGCCAGAGGAAGCGTGGGGCTGACCCCAGGGCACTGTGGCTGGCTGGCGGTTGTGGGAAGGGCAGGAGAAGGAGACCAGGTGTCAGGAGGGGGCACAGGGACTGGCTGCTATGCCCCCCAGGAAATGGGTAGGGTCAAGAAAGAGACCATCTCACGGGCGTCGGGGCCTCCGTGGGCCTGGCTCCGGCTGCGGAGGGAAGAGCCTGGGACTCGGCTGGCTTTGGAACGGCTTCATATTATCATTATATGTATTTATATCCCACTTTTTCCCCAAGATTGGGACTCAAAGCAGCTCACAATTTTAAAAAAGGACCATTAAAAACATCCCAAAATTGAACATTAAAATAGAATTAAACTATTTACAGTATTAAAACCGTAACACTTCAGGAAAGAATGAAAATGCAGTTACAGTGATTTTTAAAAGCTCTTACGAACAAGAATTAACGCAATACCAGCCTCCGCTTCGGCCATTCTTTAAAACCTCCTGTTTCAAAAGCCCCCTGAGTAGCAAGGTTTTAGCCTGCTGCTGGAAGGACAGGAGGAAGGGGGCCCTTCCGGCTTCTCCGGGAAGCGAGCTCCAGAGTTCGGGGCAGCCACCAAGAAGGCCCTCTCTTTCCCTTTCCGCCCCGGCCTCTGCGGCAGCAGGTCCTCCACCATCTGAAAGAGGGGTCTTCAGTGGGGTTTGGGCAGGGGGATGTTCCAGGCTCCCGTCCCACCGGGGTTTCTGGGGAGGAGTCGCCCGTGAAGAACGATGGCGGTGAGGTCCAGGCTGACGGCCTCTTGCCCTTCTTGGTAGTTTTCTTTCTTTCTTTTTTTTATTAAAAACCAAATTATTCCGTTTGAAAACAACTGTTCTATACATTTGTTCACTTATAAAAACACGCTTTTACATAAAGTTACATATATATCCATGTGCAATCCCATCCTTTAAACTTCCTCCCTCCCCTTGTTTGAACAACATTTTAAGATTTTTCCCTTTGTGATCCCAATAAAAACCTGCTATGTCTTTGAAGACCAGCCTCTTCCTATTGCTATGTTAATATATTCAGTAATCTTTCTTCTAAATTGTATTATTTTATTTTAAGTCTCCTTCATTTATTCTCCCTGTGACATAACTTTGTCCAGTTCTCTGCAATTGATTTTTCCAAAGGCCTCAAATCATTTTCTTTTTTACCACTCTTTTCATCCCTCATTCTGCGAGTGAGGTCATCTAGCATAACATATTCCCGAACTTTCTGTAACCATTCTTCCAATGATGGTGTTTCCTGACTCTTCCAATATTTCGCATATACAATTCTTGCCGCGGATATCATATCTAAGATTATTTCTTCATATCTTTTATACTTTTTATCTATCTGGTGCAAGATATTTAATAAGAAAATTTCCGGCGTCATTGAAATCTCTATTTGTAAGATATCCACCATTGTTCTATGTACCTTTTTCCAGTACCTTCTAACTCTAGTGCATTGCCACCACATATGATAAAAAGTCCTGTTCTCTTGTGTACATTTCCAACAATTCTTGTTTTTTAATTTGTATATATTTCCTAACTTCACGGGGTCTAAATACCATCTATGTAATGTTTCTAAATGATTTTCTTTTTGAGACAGAGTGAACTTCTGTGTACTGATCCAGCTTCTTTCCCAATGCTCCAATTCTATTTCATGTCCAATATTTTGAGCCCAATCACTGTTTCTTTAACTGTCTCTGTTTCTAATTCTCTGTCCAGTACATACTTGTAGAATTGAGATGTTAAGTGTTCTTTTTTCTCTAATATTACTTTTTCCCATTCATTTAGTTGAGGGTTTGTCTCTATTCCTTCTAATTTGAGATCCATTTTAAATCTTTCTTTCAGTCGCATGTGTAAAAACCACTGACAATTCCATCCCTCTTCCGCCAACTCCTCTCTTGTTTTAATTCGTTGTCCTTCTTTTGGGTCCATAATAATTAGGTCTCTGTAGGTAAGCCACCTAACTGCTGGTTCCTTCCATCTCCCCATCAACGCCTCTTGGGGGGATCCCCATAGCGGTAATCTCGAATATAGTTTTCTTTTCCAGATCTTCCAGATCTCAAACAACGGTCTTCTAATATAATGGTTCAAGAAATCTTTACCAACCTTCGTCTTATTATACCAGAGGTAGCCGTGCCATCCGATGAGAAGATCTGCTCCCTCTAGATTTAGTATTCTATCGTTTTTCAGTTCAGTCCAACCTTTTAACCGTGTCATTCCATTAGCAATAAAATACCATTTCAGATCCGGTATGCCACAGCCTCCTCTTTCCTTCTTGTCAGTCAAAATTTCCTACTTGATTCCTGGCATTTTCCCCGCCCAGATGAAATATGATAGGTCCTTCTTCCAATCTTGAAAGCATCTAGTATTTATGATGACGGGTAAACTCTGGAATAAATAATTCATCTTTGATAGTACCATCATTTTAATTGTTGCCGTTCTGCCCAGTAATGATAGATTTAAGTTCGACCAACTTTGCAGATCCTTCTTTACCTCTCTCCACTTTGTTATGTCTTCTTGGTAGTTTTCAAAGATGTGTTAATCTGTTGCAGCCTAACAAGAAGGAGAGAGCGGGGAGTGGAAATGTGGTAGCGCTTTGACGAAAAACTGCTTTTTATTTTTCAGGGATATAAACCCACTTCCTCAGGGGCCTGGAGGAATTTCTGCTTTGCCTATTTGGCTTTTTCCTTCCCCCTTGATGTGCCGTGAAATACAAGGACGAGGTGGGGGGGGACGGACATTCCAAAGCATCCATCTTTCTCCCTGCGTGAAGCAGGGCTGGGGTAGTGGATGATGGGAACTGGAGTTCCACACCTCTGACAGAGAAAGAGCAGCCCCAGGGGGGTTTACCTTCTCCTGCCCTTCGAACAGTGCCTGCTGGGGTTGAGGTCTCGCTGCGCAGATTCCTTCCGGCCTGGGATTCTGGGATTACCATTGTTCTTTCAAATTCTAACAAATGCACATATACTCCTCATTTAAACTGACTTTACAAAATGTTTCCTCCTCTTCTTACCCCTCCGGACGCCTTACCTTTAAATATGTGTATCTTTGGATTTATATATTCTGTTCCAACAGCTTTTCATTTTAATAATAAATCCATCAAACCTTCTACCGTTTATTCCAAAAGACCATAATTAACCTCTTAAAATAAACAATGTAATAATTATGTGCAATTCCTTTTGTGTCTTAGAAACTGAGAAAAATGTGAATTCCTCTTAAAATGATGGGAATGCAACCTAAAAAGGGCAAAAGTGAGCTTGTCAGTGGGCTTATGATAATTATCCACCAAAAGTTTTTGATTATGTATTTGAATTTGTACATCTAAAAAACAATCTGAAATTCACTCTATTTGCAAATAAGTTTAATTGGGGAATTGATGGTATTCACCCATCCAAAAAACCCCTGAACCCAACCCACACTAGGAAAAAGAATGAAAATATCATCAATAGAGCAACTATAGCACCTAAATACCTTTCTCAATTGCTTCTAATCTGATATCCATTTTAATCTTTTCTTGGAGTCGTTGCTGTAATTGTTCTTATCATCTTTATTTGTACCCTGCTTTTCTCCTCGAAAGGACTCAAAAGCAGCTTACAATAGTTTAAAAAGAAAACAGTACAACTGTAACATACAAAAGTTAAAACACACATTAAACAATCAGTAGTAACTAAAACATTAAAATGCATATTAAAAACAACAAACAAATCACAATTAAAATAACCAGCACCTTTCTCCACTATATATATATATTCTATAATAATATCACTCCAAAAATAATAAAACTTGGAATAATAATAATTATTATTATTTTTATTATTTAGAATTATCACTAATATTAATCAATTCATTTTCAATTTTCTAATATTTTATTCCAATTTTATTCCAATAATTTTAGTTGTTACGAAAGTATAATGTCTAAATATAGACCGTAAAACTCCGTTTGCAGACACTTGCTCTTGTAAGGGGTGCCATTGTAAGAGGAGCTAAATCCAGGCCCTGCCCGCAGCCCGTACTGTCTGGCTGTATCTGCATCGCCTCTTAATAGGAAGGGGAGCAGCCCTGCGAGCTCCCGACCCCGAAAATGGGGAAATCGGAATCCACGTTCCAGGCAACAGGCCACTCAGACCCTGGGGTTGCAAATTCCTTTCAGCACTCTGCTTGACAGCTGAGAAAGGGATTTTTTTTTTAATGGAACTCTTAATTTTTATCCCGCCCTTCTCTCGAGAATGGGACTCAAGGCAGCTAGCATCACATTTATTTCAAATTAAAAGTAATGCAAAGTATGACAAGGTAATATTGGCCATTTCCGCACTGCGCTGTTATGGCGCTATTATTCCACTTTCAACATCCTGTGGAATCCTGGGGTTTGCGGTTCAGGGAGGGGCCTTAAAGGCTGCAAACCCCAGGGTTCAATATCATGTTGAAAGTGGAATAAGAGCACTATAACGGCGCAGTGCAGAAATGGCCAATAACAAACACACAGATACAACTAAAAACAAATTATAAGCAAAATGCATTAAAATACAAAACCATTTAAAATGCAAATATCTCATAATTAAAATATATCATCATTAAAAATATATAATTAAAAGTAGAAATGCAATTAAATGTACCATTGAAGTATAATTAAAAATAGACTGGGTAGGCCTATTGGAAGAGATAGGTCTTATGCACTTTTTTTCCCTTTTTATTTCTTTATTCAAACAAAAAGTTGATAGCCCGCAAAGAACAATTTTTTAAAAAAAAGCCATTTGAAACATTTTCTTTCCTATACATACGTAAAACGCAAAAATGTACCAAAGTTGACATCTGAATCGATCTTTTCTGAATACCTATAACTGTTTATCATTGTATATATTTACAACAAGAAGCTTTCTTTCTTATTTACTATTTAACCTCCTCTTACCTAAGACTGAGTCTGGTATTTAATCTAAACTATTCAAATCTCCACCGCTATCCCAGTAACAGTACTGATCTGCCTTTTCATTTATATGATTAACTTCTACCAAAGAGAAAGCTTTTTCCTTGAATCCCACACTTTCAATTGTATGTAGCGCTCGTTGGATTTTCTTGGTCGGTCTGCAGATTGTCTGGAGGTCATGTTTCTTCGTCAGTTTCCCTATTCGGTCGGTGACCCCTCTGATGTACAGTAAAAACACATTCCCTTTGGTTGGCTACTCATCGTCACTGCTGTGGTTTTTTCTGGGCCTTGAGGCTCTTCTGGTGTCTGAACTGGAATAACCATTGACCTGTCGAGCCCCGTTTAGATGGTTCAGTTCATCTTTCAGAAGGTGGAGCTCACAGATCCTTTTTGCACGGTCTACCAGATTTTTTATGGTGCTCCTTTTTTGTCCTGGGTGAGGGTTGGAGTTTTTGTGTAGATATCTGTCAGTGTGTGCAGGTTTTCTGTAAACTGTGTGGCCCAAGCGTTGGTTAGGTTTGTGGATGACTAGGACACCCAGAAATGGAAGTCTTCCTTCCTTTTCTTTTTCCGTAGTAAATTGAATGTTCGAGTGGATGTTGTTCAGATGGTCCAGAAACACGGTCAGTTCCTCTTCCCCGTGGTTCCAAATGGTGGAACCGTCATCCACATAACTTCTACAGGAGTTTACCGCTTACCTTGCAGCTGACAAACACGTTCACCAAACATGATAAAAGGTCCCTAGTTTTTCTTGGCACTCCCAGCACTTATCATTGCCGGTATGGTCCATTTTGTCCAGTTTCACTGGGGTGAGGCTTATGCCCTTTTTAAAACTTGGACAGGATATTCTGCTGTCGAATCTCTTCTGGAAGGTCATTCCACAGTCTGGGGATGGCCGATGAGAAGGTCCTCTGGGTGACCGCTGCCAGTCTAGTCCTGGTCAGTTTAAGTCAACGGCCCCCGGAGGACCTGATTATGAGGAGCAGATCGTACGGGAGGAGGCGATCCTGCAGGTAACTTGGACCCAAACCATGTCGGGCTCTAAAGGTAATAACCAACACTTTGAACCTTGCCTGGAATATTCATATAAGTAGAAATAAGGGATGTAAAAAACAATTATGCAGTTTATGAAGTTGTTGTTAAGTGTTGTTGTATTATTATTATTATTATTATTACTATCTTCATGTCTATTCTGCCTTTTTCCTTGAAAGGACTCAAAGCAGCTTACGGTAGTTTAAAAAGAAAACAGAGGTCATTTCTGCGCTATACTGTTATAACGCTACTATTCCACATTCAACAGCCTATGGAATCCTGGGGTTTGCAGTTTCGGGAGGGCCTTTGGGGACGGCCTTTGAGGCCCCTCCCTAAACTGCAAACCCCCGGATTCCACAGGATGTTGAAAGTGGAATAATCGAACTATACCAGTCTAGTGCAGAAATGGCCATAGTTGAAACTGTAACATATAAAAGTTAAAACAGACATTTAACAGAGAGTAGTAATTAAAACAAAAATTAAAACACAGTTAGAAGTTAAAGCACTAAACACTAAAATGCATTAAAAGATTATAGGAAAACCTTAAACAGGCCTTAAAAGCCCAACTCTAGTCAGGCTGCAACAGCCCAGGGGCACAAAAATGTTTTGACCTGCCAGCAGCAGAAGAGCAAGGACAGGGCCACCCCGGCCCCACTAGGCAGGGAGTTTCCAGCTCTGGGAGCAGCCACTGAGAAGGTCCCATCTCCTTTGCTTCCCCCGAAAGCGGCTGAGTGGGCGCCGGGACAGAGAAAAGGGAGTCTCTGAGAACTCTCCGAGATATAATGGGCTCTTAAAAAGAGATACAATCCTTCAAATAATCCAGAACCATAGAATCATAAGAGTTGGAGGAGACCCCAAGGGCCATCCAGTCCAACCCCCAGCCATGCAGGAACACACATCAAAGTCCTCCCTTTGACTGATGGCCATATAGCCTCTCTTTAAAAACCTCCAAAGAAGGAGACTCCACCACACTCCATGGAGGCGGCAGCAGATTCCATGGCTGGACAGCCCTGACCGTCAGGAAGTTCTTCCTGAGGTTCAGGTGGAATCTCCTTTCCTGCAGCTTGAATCCATTGCTCCTTGTCCTGGTCTCTGGAGCAGCAGAAAACAAGCCTGCTCCCTCCTGAACATGACATCCCTTCAAATCTTTAAACGTGGTTATCACGTCCCCTCTTGACCTTCTCTTCTGTAGACTAAACATCCCCAGCTCCCTAAGGCGTTCTTCATAGGGCTTCATGGCTTCCAGACTCTCCACCATTTTGGTCGCCTCCTCTGGACACGTTCCAGCTTGTCCATATCCTTCTTGAACTGAGGGGCCCAGAACTGGACACAGGATTCCAGATGAGGCCTAACCAATGCCGAATTGAGTGGTACCATCACCTCCCTCGATCTAGACACCAGACTCCTATGCATGCAACCAAGAATGGCGTTGGCTTCCTTGGCTGCCGCATCACACGGCTGACTCGTGTTCAGCTTGTGATCTACCAAGACTTCTGGGTCCAAACCTTATAGAGAAGAAAGTTTTGATCTGACTAATAGTTAAGAGACGACAGGTTCACACTGTGGCGTGTGTTCAGCGGAGGGGGAGAGCAGCCTGAGCGAGAGGCAGGGGTCCAAGAGTGGAAGTGGCACAGGGGGGAGTGGGCAAGAGGAAGAGGCTGCCCCCTGGGGGGTCACGACACTGCCAGAGGAAGTGTGGGGCTGTGTGGGAGTGGGTTGAATGGGGAAGGAAGGGGTCTTGCTGGGGGGACTGGGCGGGGGGAGGGAAGGAGGAGGGCTGCCCTCAGGGGGTCCAGCTAGTTTCTCTCTCTGGATTGGTGGTGGCGGGGAGATTATTTTTATTTGTATCCAGCTTTTGCCCAAAACTGGGACTCAAAGCAGCTCACAATTTAAAAGAATACAATGACAAAAAGTGGTTTCGCAGCTCCACAAACTCTTCCATGATGCTCCCCCGCACCCAAGGGAGGAGATGGCGGGGGGGGAGTATAGGACCACCATGCTGGCCCCCTCTGTCCCTCTCCTTTCCCTGACCTGGTTTGGACCCTGGATGTCCGTTCTCACTGCGCCTTGGCCCACTTCCCACAGATGCGCACGCACACACGCACACACACACACACACACTTTGATATTTGGGGTTTTCCATTTTTGCGGGGGTCCTGTGCCCCTGACCCTACCAAATGCGGAGGGCTGACTGTAGTTATTCGTCCCTCTCTCCAAAATTGCAATGAAATCCCTTCTTTCGATAGCCTATTCTTTCTGGTCCTCAAAACCAAAAGTTACTATGGGGCCTTTCCACACTACATTGTTATAGTGCTATTATTCCACTTTCAACCTCCAATGGAATTCTGGGATTTATAGTTTCCTGAGGCCAAAGAGCTCTCTGGCTGAGAACTCTAAATGCCCCTCTCTAAACTGCAAACCCCAGGAGGCTGAAAGTGGAATAATTGCACTATAACAGGGTAGTGCAGAAAGGCCCTCAGTTGCTATTTTTCACAATATGGGATTTCCAACCTTTAAGAATTCTTCTCCCCATCTTCGAGGAGGAGATGTTGCACGAGAAGCTGTGGTGGACACGACCCTTCCCTCCCTTGTCTTTTTTTTCCTGGGAGCACGGGGACAGCTGCTGGACCTTTGAGGATCTGGAAGGGAAAATGGCTTTAATTTGGGGAGGGGGAGCAGGGGGACTCCCTGATCCAGAGGCAGACACTGTTCTTGGCGTGGGGGGATCAGCAAGATGGACCAGCCTCCTTGTAGGGGGAGAAGGAAGAGCAAAGATGCAGCCACTGTTCAAACCCACAAGCTGACCTGTGAAGACCTCTGAGTCGCCATGCTAAGACCTTTCCACTCACCTGGAGGAGCAACTCAGCAGGGGTCTGCGGAAGGGATGGAACTGAAAGGAGCTGGATGCTTCAGATCCGTCAGGAACTCCAATATGTGAGAATCCCCTGTGTTCTCTCGACTTCCTAATGTACTGTAAGCTGCCTTGCATCCCATCCTTGGGAGAAAGTTGGAAAATAAACAAAATATGGCAAAATTGTTCAATTTATTTCTAGTGAGAAAACGTGGCATTTCTCCAAACCAGCAAGTTTAATCCTTGTTTTAAAAATACACAATTACGTCTGGACCTCAGGGGGTTGGATTAGATGGCCCCTGGGAATCCTTCCAGCAGCTCTATAATCTTCTGGCCTCTCTCTCTGAACCTGTGCAGAACATTCTGCCTGTCCTTAGACTTTCCTGGGGGGTTGGACTGGATGGCCCTTGTGGTCTCTTCCAACTCTACATTTCTATGATTCTATGATTCCTCCAGCTCCTTTGGGCAAGAGATACGTGGCTGGGAGGCAAGAGAGGAGGGGAGGTCAGTCAAAGGGGGTGCTGCCCTGATTCATATCGAATGGGGGCGAAGCCCTCCCCCCAGCATGGCTATCCGGTTGTGATTTCCCACCTCCCTCTCCCGGGACTGAAGCAAAGGTTGCTGAAACGGGCTACCAGACCAGGTTTGGGATTTGAAATTCCCTTTCCCCACCCTCTACTACAGCCCAGGGGTGGCTTGATGCCCAGGGGCCCCCATCCCAAGGCCCTTCCAAACTGGCTGAGCTAACAGCCACCATACACTCCACCTCCAGAGGAGCATAGGTATTTTCACAGTTTATACCCTGCTTTCTTCCCAGGTTGGGACTCAAAGTAGCTTGCAATTAAAAGTCGTAGTTAACACCCACAGAAAACAGAAGTTAAGATGTCATTTAACAATAAAAAAATGAGAGAAATTATGAGACAAATGACACCCAGGTTCAAAGGAAGAAGTGTTGGGGTGGGGTCCAATGGGCCAGCTCAAAACCAGACCAGGGATCATGGCCAAGTCTTGCCAAGAGCCACTGGGAATCTTCCCCCAAATCACCATGGCAAGGGCAGTCCATCAATCTGAAACCTGTGCTGTATCTTTAGTTCTGGCAAAAGTGGTGTCTCTGTGCTGCATCTAATCTCATAAAACTTTTCTGGATTCATCCATGAAGCCTGGTTATTGAGTCAGATCAGGACAGAACATTACAGCTGGATTTCTCTGGCAAGCACAGAGGCACCGAGGTCTCCCAAAAGCATCTTATAATGCTTTCAGGGGTGAACAAGTTGCTTTGGCCAGTGGAGTCAGGAGATAAGGGAGAAAGACCCCAGTGGGCTGAATTACACTTCCTCCTTATCAGAACAGAGACTTCCTTGCCGATTTGCGGGGCACGATCCACTCAGCAAGGAGCAGATAGTGGGGTCATCAGTGTCAGGGTCTCCTTGCACCTTTTTAAATCTTTACTCTATTGCCACGTCACCTTGCATGGTAGTGCCACTTCTCACCAACTGCTCCACCCAAGAGCCTGACAGCCAAGTTATCTGCCATCCAGCTGGGAAAGAAGGGATGGGGCTCCTAGTCAGGTTCTGCCCAAGGGGGAATAATCTCCCCTTCCTTTCCCCACACCGGCTGTTTCGGTGAGTGGATCCCCTCCTTTGGTCATCCATGGAGGGGCCTTTCTCTGCCCCCCATGGCCACGGAAACCTGGTGGATAGGGGAGACTGCAGGCTGAATTTCAAATGTCTTTCCCCTGCAGGAGGCATTGGAAACATTTCTCACCCCAAACACCTTGGGTAATTTGTGGAATAAAACCTTCTCTTTAGGCATCCTGGGGCTCAGTCTCTGCTTTGATTTTATGTTTCCAGTTTTTTCTTCCTTAAACAAATGCCTATTAAGGAGAATTTAGCAGATCTGTTAGCTTTTTGTGCAGTTCTTTAGTTCACATAACAAATGCAAGGGAAGGCTTTCATGGAATAATACCTTCCCTTTTTGCATTAAAAACAACATTATTTGCAAACTATGCAAGCAGAAAAGTGAGCGCCAAAAGGAAGGAAACAGAAGAGCAATAAGTGGATAAAACCACATGCTAGGCATGTATTCTGACCATACTGAAAACTCAGAAACCATACGCAGAAAGCATCATACCTCACCTGGGGTTGGCGTCCGTGGAATACACACCCATGCCTGTCTGGAACGGTCAATCTTTGTCTCCCTGTCCTTTGAGGAGCAGTCGTTTACCCACAGCAAGAGGATGCAGGATCCAACCCCTTTGACCATCAGTCCCCAAGTTCTATGGGACCTTCTGCACTACACAATTATTGTACTACAATTCCACTTTAACGACCATGGCTGCCTCCTATGGAATCCTGGGTTGGTAGTCTTGGGAGGTACTGAAGATCTCTGAGACTGCTAAATATCCCTCCCTAAATTGCAAAACCCATGACTCCACAGAACAGAACCACAGCAGTTAAAGTGGAATCGTAGTGCAGTAATTGCCTAGTGTGGAAAGGCCCCATGTTGCAGAAATATATATCTTGAAAAGTACATCTACATCTAAAGGTATCAAATATATTTTCTTAGCTAGCCCAAATAAGCTGTTGAAAAGGTCTAAGAATGTTTCAGATCATTGCTGGAGGTCTCAAGACAAGGAGAGCTCCTTTCCCATATGTGGTGGGCCTGTAAGGAGGCAAAAAGTTATTGGTCTAAGATTTGCATGTTAATCTTCAAAACGGTAAAGGTCAATTTTGTAAGTTCACCAGAAATGTTTTTGCTGGGCATTATTGATAGAGAAATTAGATAGTAAATATGGATTTCTTCTTTGATATATGAGAATGGCAGCAAGATCATTGTTGACTTATATGGACTGAAGCAGCAAAAATGGAAAAATGGATTATTACGGCTGATGAGTTAGCCCAAACTGCTAAACTAAGGCAGGTTTTAAAGGAGAAGCCAAGTGAAGATTTTTTGAAAGACTGGAAACCCTTTATAGACTTTTTGACCAATAAGAAATCTGACAATACAATAATCTGTGGCTATGATTACCAGTAATTCAAGCAGGATTATTTAACTGGATCTGTAACAACAGAATAACAAATTCTATTTTTTCCCCCTTCTTTCACGACAGTTTGGCTGGGGATCTTTTTCTGATTGTATATTACTTTGATTGTGAATGTGATTGTTTGTGTTAAATTTAATAAAGAAATGAGTAAATTTATAAAAGTATCAAAGTCCTTTTCTAACGCGTAATACAGCAAAGCATTGAGCCAGAAGGGATGACAGTTCCTCCCAACAAATTCATTGAGGTGCAAAGCTTGTGTTAGAGAAGATTTGGGGGGAAAAACCCAGAAGCTGTCTCTTCTCTTTTATATTTTTTTATGCACACTTAGTGCTCATGCCAGCAGGGGAATGTGTACCCACTCCTGGTTTTAGTCTGAACTTTAAAGGATATTTATTTAGGGGACAGGGTTCACCACCTTGGACAGCTCCTGGAAAGGCTTCCGTTTTTGTGCCGAGGGAGAATCTGACACTCAGTAGTTGCCATTTCTTTCTGGCGGGGCCCATTTCCTGAGTAATGGGGAGATGATCAAGTCTCGAGTTAAATCTACTTATCCTGAAGCAATGCCCTGATTGTATTCTCACATTGGCAGTCCTCCATGTCTCTGATGGTTGCATGGCTTTGAATCAGCTGTTCCTCTGCCATTCATCTCCCTCTCCACCCGAGTGCCTGATAGCCTCCCCTTCAGGGGCCTGAAAAACTGCATTATATTCAAATGAGCTGCTAATTGAGAATTACGTGCCCCAGGATCCTGGAGATGGGAAAGTGAGGCTTTGGTGGTGGTGGCGTTTTAAAGGCCTGATGGTTCAGTCTCCTCCTCCTGAGTCTTCCTCCAGGAAATCACATAATCCTGGAGCTGGAAGAGACCCCAGGCATCATCCAGCCCAGCCCCCCTCTGCCCTACAGAACACATCCTCAAAGCCCTCCCTCTGAGAGACGGCCGGCCACCCTCTCTTCACAAGCCTCCAAAGGAGGAGGAGGCTCCGCCACTCTCCACGGTCCCGCTGGTCTTACCCTCAGGGAGTTCTTCCAAAGGTTTCTGTGGGATCTTTCTTTCTCGGTCTCCTCCTTCCAAGGCCATTTCCACACTAGACTGTTAGAGTGCTATTATTCCACTTTCAACATCTATGGAGCAGGTTAAAAGAAAAGCCCTCCAAACAAATGATGGACTTTTCGAGCAATACAAAATCAAACCCTGCAACCATAGAATCATAGAATCATAGAAATGTAGAGTTGGAAGAGACCACAAGGGCCATCCAGTCCAACCCCCTGCCATGCAGGAAAACCCTCAAAGCACTATTTCTGAATACAGTTACTAGTAACCCTAGGCAGTTTGCGTAGATGGATCTACAATGGTAGATTGCCTCTATTTGGGGAAGGGGACTGTTCTTCTTTTCTCTATCTCACTACAGTTTGATTGGAGGGGGTCGGAGCCTTTCTTGTGTGTTCATCAACTGGCTTTCAGCTAGTTTGTTAGTGTTCTATTGAGTCAGTGTTTAGTGTTTTTAGTTTAATGTTTTAATCTTGACTTAGATTCATGTTAAAAAATATAAGTGGCTCTTATTTTGTGTTAAAATTCAGATGGATAGGCAGGCAGGCAGGCAGGCAGGCAGATAGATAGACCCTCCTTCCTTCTGCAGGGGGTCATTTCCTAGAAATGGGGAGATGATTGACTCAAGCTCGTAGCTCTGCTTATCTTGAAATAATGCTTCAGCTGACTCTCACATTAAGCAATTGACAACACCTTCTAGTGCCATGTGGCTTTGCATCTCCCGCTGCTCTGCTATTCATCTCCCCCCCATCCAAGGGCCTGACAGCCAATTCCTCCCCCCACCTGCCCACCAGGGGCTTGGAAAGCTGCACTATACTCAGCTTACCTGCAAACTGCAGACTCCAGGCATCAGGATCCCAGAGACGGGAAGGAGAGCTCCCTCTTCCAAAGGCGTCACGGCTCAGTCGAGGAACCACTTTGGCCTCCTGCTGAGTTCCAGGTTCCATGTTGCTGGGACATATTTTCAAAGGACACACCCATGTGGAAATCCCTAATATTCCCTTTGCTTAAAGCTGATACATAGTAATGAGGGCCAGCAGGGTGTAACGCTTTGAGGGGTGAACTAGGATGCCAGGTGAGCAGAGTTCGAATCCCTGCTCAGCCGTGGAAACTCCCTGACTGACCTTGGACAAGTCACACCCTCTCTGCCTCAGAGGAACACAAGGGCAAACCTCCAAATCAATCTTTCCCAGAAAACCCTAGGGGAGACAGTACGGCGCACTGGGTGGAGTAGGGCTCCAGTAAACCAGGCTTTGCATCCTGGCTAGAAAGCCACTGGGTGACCCTGGGCAAGTTAGTTGACTGCACTGTGTAACCACTTTGGCCTCCTGCTCAGTTCCAAGTACCATGCTGCGGGAATATATTTTCAAAGTACACGTACACATGTGAAAATTCCTAAACATAAAGCCGATACACAATAGGACAGTCAACGTGATGTACCGCTTTGAGTGTTGGGCACCACTCTGGGAGACCAGGACTCAGATCCCCTCGGTTCAGCCACAGAAACCTGCTGGGTGGCCTTAGGCGAGTCCCACTCTCTCAGCCTCAGAGAAATGAAATGGTTGAAATAAATCTGTCCAGGAAGCTTTGAGGGGGCATTCTCCTTCTCCCTCCCCATCCATTCCTCCTCAGGTGTTGTATCTTCAAGGCACTTTTCCAACAGAGGAAGACAGGACTGGATCCTATTGGGAGACCCCACAATTGCTGGAGCAGATCCGTGGAGTCAAGGGCTGAATGACAGGCGCTAGACCACCCTCACATGGGTGACGGTGAGCCTGAGGGCAGCCCTTGAGCCATCACTGGGGGTCTTTCTTTCAAGGAGACGCTGTAGGAGAGGGAACTGGAGAGATGGTTTGACTCCCAGTCAGGAGAAAATAGGATATTAATCAAGTAAATCAACAGAATAGATGCCCTGAATCCTCTTGGGACCCCCAAAGACTAGAGGATTTTGTGTTGTGTATTCCTGTGTGGCAGAAGGGGATTGGACTTGATGGCCCTTGGGGTCTCTTTCAACTCTAGGATTCTAGAAGACCCATTGAAGCAGCTGTTGGAAGAAGAACCAACACTTGAAAAAACCCCATGGGTTTAATGACTCTGCTTGGGCCGCAGAATGGGATCTGGGCCATGACAAGGAAATACGCAAACAGAAAGAAGAGCTCACCAAGTGCAGTGCGGCACTGGAAGAACCAAAGCAAAGCTTTAAAGTTCCAGAACGGAAAACATTGTTCTTCTCACTGCAACCTCTGCAGAGTCTTAAAAGTGTTGACCTGGGGGGGGCCAGGGTGGCCCCCTCCCTTTGAGTCCTCCAAAATAAGCAGGTTTCTTTGGAAGTAAGCCACGCAATGGTCCTTTCCCCTTCTGACTGCCCTGGAGGGTCAAGCATCTAGGGCGAATGAAAGTTCATTTCTTGGGGATGACCCCAGTGGTGCTGCTGCCAGAGCACCCCCCCTCCCCACTGGCCTTAATCCACTGCCTAAAGACCAATGGGTCTGCCTCAGTGGGGGGTTATTCAAAGTTTTTTTTTTTTTTTTTTGCCCTATTGCTCAAGGAGGAGACAGACAGGCAGACTCCAAGATGGCCTCGGTCTGTCTTCCTCCTGGCACCTGGAGTTACTTTGTATGGTCATGCAGGCAGAGACCACCTCCCTGAGACGCTGAAAGGATTTTGGCCTCCTTCTTGAGGGGTGGTGGCACTGAGGACCGATCCAGGACTGAAGTGTATGCTGTGGTGAGAGACGTGGCAAAATACCAAACAGGACAGTGAACCCTGTAAGAGTAGCAGGCCAAGACACAGCCGTCTTAATCTGGATCAGCCTAGAATGGATGTTGGGGCACCTTTGAGACTACGGCCCTTTCTGCACTCAACTGTTATAGCGCTATTATTCCGAATTCAACCTCCTATGGAATCCTGGGGTTTGCAGTTTAGGGAGGGGCGGGCTGGCTGGCTTATGGGGGCCGGCCGGCCCCTCTGTAAACAGCAAACCCCAGGATTCCATAGGAGGTTGAAAGTGGCATAATTGTGCTGTAAGAGTGTGGTGTGAAAACGGCCTCAGTGGAGTGCACCACGGGGCCCTCCTCCAGAACCCTTTAGCCACGGTGCCAAAGGAGGGTTGGGGCTCTTTGCAGCTCCTGCAGCAACACAGCTGGACCCAAAGCAGCCTCACCCACCGCCGTGTGGGTTTATGATTCCTCCCTGGTCCCAGACGGAGCAGTCATGGGGGTTGCTCTTGAGACTATACCGTTAATATAAAGCTATGAGGATTGAAAGGCGACAGTAGTTTCTTCCACACGTTAATTCTCCACAAGTCCCCTTCTTCCTGACCGCAGCTTTTATTCTCTGACGGCACAAAACGTCTCCAGCTGCATCCCAGAATAAGGCCCACCTGGGCCTCTGCCATGGAGGGGCTTTTCCTTCCTGCCCTGACCTTGGGGGGACCCGGTCTAGAAGTCCTGAAGTCCAGAACCTGTCCCCTCCCCTTCTCAGGTGCTCAGCGCCTCTTCCCTAATGGCCCCCCCACCGCCGGTGCCAGAGGGCCTGCCCCCCAATCAGCAGGACAAAGGCCCCCTGCTCTGGACCTTTAAGCGGCCCGCCTGGGCCAGTCTGAGCACCTCCCTCACCCATGCCCCCCCCGATCCTTCCTGCCCTGCGCCCCCGGCAGCAGCCCCTGGCCCGGCCGAGCAGAGCGGAGGAGAAGAGAGGTGAGGAGTGGGATGGAGGGCCCGGGAGACCCTCGGAGAGCGAGCGGGGAGCCCAGGCCGGAGGACGGAGAGGAGACCCCCACCGCGTCCCGGGGCAGCCGAGCCAGGAGAGACCCCCGCGGCCTCCGAAAGGGAAGAAGAGGAGGGGGCGCCGGGAGGAGGAGGAGGAAGGGGAGGGGGCGCCGGCGGAGGAGCCCGGGGGAAGGAAGGCGGGAAAGAAGCCCTACCGGCGGCACCCCAAGCCCCCCTGCTCCCACCGGGCCCTCATCGCCCCCGTCGTCCAGGCCGCCCCCGAAGGGAAGCCGAAGCTGGCCCAGGCGAGCGCCCCGCCGGCGGAGGACGCGGGCGCCCGCCTTCCCCGGCCACGGGCCCCGCCGGGACCCCCTCCCCTCCCGGCCCCCGCAGGGCCTCCCCGGGACGGCCCCGCTCGTTGCGCCCAGGCTGGGGGGCAGCGAGGGACCGGCGTCCTTGGAACTGGGCGGGGGGGCTTGCTCTGCCTTCGCCGCTGCTTCGGGACCAGGGAGGGGGGCTTTGGGTTCTCCTCGGGGCGCAGTTCCACCCCCAATGGGCTGGGCGGGGGTGCGGCTGCCTCCCTTTCCCGGCTCCCCGCTCCCGGCCCTCCAACCGGCGACCCACAGGGGTCTTCCCAGCGGGAGAGGGAACCCAGGGACGCCCCCGCGACGGGCTGGGGGGCAATCGAGCTGTCGCTTTCGCGGCACCGACGGCGCGGGCGAAGCCGGACAAGGAGCGCCGCGAGGGCGGGTGGGCCGTGGGGGAGGCGGCCGAGGGAGGGCTTCGACCCCCTCCCCCTCCCCCTCCCCCTCCCCGTGGGGCCCCGATCCCCGCTCGCCCCGGCTTCTCTGCACGCCGGGCTTCCCTTCCTCCTGCCCCCCCGCGCCCCTCCACGTGAGTCGGTCCGCCTGGCCCCGCGGCCTTTCCCCCGTCTGGAGCACCCAGGGAGCGCCGTCTTCCGTCCGCAGACCTTCCTCCTTCCCTTCTTCGGGGCCTCTTCGCAACCCTCCTCCCTCCCTCTCCCCCTCTTTTTCTGGGGGCTCCGGAGGAAGAAACCTTGGTGGGTGGGGACTCAGCGCCTGGCCTGGTTTCGGGGGGGGGGTCCCGCGGAGGAGGAAGGAGGGCTCCCCACCCCAAGCCCACCGGCAGTTCCTCTTCGCTCCCCCTGAAACTTTGTGGCCTGGCCTGAGGTTGGGGGGGTCCCACGCTCTCCCCCTGCGCGGTGTCCCGCATGCAGCAACACCCCTCGGCCCCACCTAGCGCGGCTAAGGGGCAGGGGGTCAGGAGAACCGGAGCCCAGAACGTCTCCCCCTTCCCTCCCCCCACTGGAGGAGGCCTCGGGCGGCGGCAGACCGAAGGACGGCCGCCGGCGTCGCAGCCCCCTCCGGCTGCACCCCCAGCAAGTTCGCTGGCCAGGTGGAGGCGGGGGCTTCAGCGGAGCGCTTCCCCTCCCCACCGACGTCTTGGCGGGACTGAGAAGAGGGTCTTAGGGGACTACCGCTCACAGAAGCCCCCACCAGCAGGAGATGCTGGGACCTGGAGTCCAAGGAAGCAACTTTCCCACGCTGCCGGGGCGCCCCCCACTTCACTTGCTCCCTCCTCCTCGTGGCCCCAAGGGCTGCGGAGAGAAACACCGGACAGAAGGCACGCTTCTCCCAAGTTTCCGTCCAAGAATACTCGTGCGGAAATAAAGGACCGCTAGCTGTAAAGAGGCAGCCATAGCTCGTTCCTTGGTTCTGCCCCCCCTTCCTCCTTTTTAAGCTGCCAGGGACTGAGGAAGGGGCTACTTCTTTGAGAACTGCAGGTTTCCTCCCCTGAAGTTCCTCCACTGGATTGGTGGCCCCCCCCCTTTTCCCTTTTGGCAGTGACCTTGGACTCCATCCCCCTCGTTCCAGTGGCCCAAGAGTGGGTGGGTGGATTGGCCCCAGTGCCAGCGCCTCTCCTCCTTATTTTCAAATCTAAGGCCATTTCCAGCCGGCCGCTCCCAAAACTGCGAACCCCAGGATTCCGTAGGATGTTGCAAGTGGAATCATAGCGCTACAACAGTCTCGTGCGGAAGCGTCTCCAGTCTTTCCTCCAGCTCGTGGCCAGCATGGAGATCTTTTGCAGCCCGTGTGGCTGATCCAGCCTGGCTCTCCTTCCACCCCAGCACAGACACATGGGGCCTGCAGTCGAGAAACACTGAAGCCCAATGGCAGCGGCTGGCCTTTGAGCTGCCACAGGGGTCTTGGCTGCCTTCCTTCCCTGACTTGCTGCTCTCCAGATGCGCTGGATTGCTCCTCTCCCTATCCTCAGGAAGCAGCGCTGTTGGCAGTGCCGCCGGAGGGTGGTGGGCGGAAAATGGCACGTGACAAGGGTGCCAGATTTAGCGGGAAGAGTGACCCAAAATTAGGGGAAGAAGAAACCAAAACCTCTGCTTGCATGGATTTTGTAGGCTTCTGTCACACTGACCGCTCTTTTCTGCTTTGGTCAGACCCCACTTGGCGTCTTGTGTCCAGTTCTGGGCACCACAGTTCAGGAAGGATATTAACAAGCCGGAACGTGTCCCCAGGAGGGCAAACAAAATGGTAGAAGGACTGGAAACCATGAAGCCCCGTGAGGAGCAGCTCGGTATGTTTGGCCCAGAGAAGAGAAGGCTAGGAGGGGACATGACAGCCATGTTTAAATAGTTGAAGCGATGTCCTGTGCAAGATGGAGCAAGCTTTTTTTACTGCTGCTGCAGAGACTAGGACATGGAGCAGTGGCTTCAAAACATTAAGAGGAACTTCCTGCCGGTACATGCAGTTCCACTGCAATATGCTATATGGAAACAAACTTCCAGATTCACCCATAAGTCTCACCGAAGGATCTTCGTCTGAATTGGACTACACGGCTGCCTCAGTGGAGCGTGATGGAGTCTCTTCCTTCTTTGGAGGTGTTTCAGCAGAGGCTGGTGGCCAGAATCTGCCAAAGGGAGAGATTGGGCTGTGTCTTCCTACGCGGCAGAAAGGAGCTGGACTGGAGGGCCCTTGGGGCCTCTCCCAACTCTTCAATTCCGATTCTGTGGTGCAGGACGAGGGCCCCTTGGAGTCTCTGCCCCCAGCTGAGGGCAGCTCTTGCTGGAGCCCCTCCCCATTGGCCTGTTGGGGTGGGCAAAGGGGGTCCCCAAGGGCCCTCTTCTAAAGGCCCCCTCAAATCTCCTGGGACTGCCCTCTCTCTGGCCAAAATTAATGCTGTGTGTTTGAACAGCCTCTGCTGGAAACCCTCTGGAGACCCTGTTCATTTCTTAAAAGAGTTGCAGAGGTCCCTCTGTCCTGTTTAAAAGAAATATTGCTCAAAGTCATAAGCAAACTTTCTGCTACTTTGGGTTTTAAGGGATTTGGGGCAGTCTGTGATCTATCTTGAGGCTCTTTGGACCTGCTGCAATTGCCCCGCCCTGTCCTGGATGCCAAAAAAGAAAGAATTATGGAATCATGGAGCTGGAAGAGACCCCAAGGGCCCTCCAGTCTAACCCCCTTCCGCCGTGCAGGAAGACACACCCAAAGCACTCCCAATGGATGGCTTTCCAGCCTCTGTTTAAAAATTCTCCAAAGAAGACTCCATCACATTCCATTGAAGCAGCAGCCAGTTCCACTGTGGAACCGCTGTTACCCTCAGGAAGTTTTTCCAAATGTTCAGGTGGAATCTCTTTTCCTGAAGGTTGGAGCCATTGCTCCATGTCCCAGTCTCTGGAGCAGCAGAAGACAAGTGCGCCCCCATCTTCCACGTGACATCCCTTCAGACATTTAAACAAGGCTACCACATCTCCTTTTAACCTCCCCTTCTCCAGGCTAAACATACCCAGCTCCATTTTGGCCCCGCAGCTGAAACCGGCTGCAAGGCCCAGCACTCAGAGGGAATCCACACCTTGGGAAAGCAACGCTCAGGATCCCCCAGCCAAGGTGACCATACTGGCTGGAGAAATTCTGGCAGACAAGAGTCCCCAAAAGGAAATTTTTCAAAGCTCTGAGAGTGACCTAAGACCTTTCTCTCTTGGAGCTACGTTCTGCAATTGGAAATGTGAATAAAATGCACTCTTGTAGGCGTTTAGGCAGAGAGACCCCTTCAAGAAGGCAGCACAGCCTAGCAGAGGAAGCAGAATTCTGGTTTATTGTCCTGGAGAGCTTCCAGCAACAGGTCGGGAGGGAGGGAATCGGAGAAAGAACAGAGTCCAGAAGCACCGCTCCCCTTCACCCTCTCGGCTGCTCCAGCTGAGGGCTGAAGGCCGGGCAGACGGGAGGCACACGCGTCTTCCTTAGGGGCTGAGGTGGAGCTGGGAACCCAGCTGCCCAACATCTGCCGGCCAAAAGCCCCCCATGATCGCTGTCCCGTAGAAGCAACAGAGTTGTGGCCCCAGCGAGGGAGGACGGCCTCACAACGACATACAGTGCGTGGAAGGGAGGGAAGTGGAGAGCAGCAGCTCTCTCTGGGGGTGGGGGTGCCAAGGTGGCCGGGGGGCTCTGGGCAGAAACGGGGAGGGGAGGCTCAGATGGGAGTGCTCTGGAATTGGAGGTTCAGCCAATGCCAAGAGAGGCTTCCAGGAGGGACAAAGGAGGGGGACAACAATCCAGGTACGGGAGGGGGGAACTCTCCTCAACTAGTCTAAGAGAAGGGGGCAGAGACAGACCAAGGGTGCCAAGGAGTCATGGTCTGACTTTGGGGGTCCCTCTTGCCCCTGTTCCTCCTGGTGCCACATTGCATACTGGGGCAACCACTCTCTCGGGTGCCGCAGCTGTCATTGATGGGCCCTGCCCAGGGTATGCACATGGGGGAGGAGGTGGGGAAGGGAAGGAGTCAACCAGAAGCCTCGATGGTGAACCACTGCTGGACTGGGAGGGCGATGGGGGAGGCGGAGGTGGGAGAAGAAAGCTCAAGTCCACAAGGATGGGTCTAATGCCTCAGGGTTGGATTGGGACCCCCTGCCTCATACCTAAAACACACAAGGAAAATTCTGGGGGGAAATCTGCCCTCATTAGCCTAATGGGGTGTGGTGCAGTGGAGGGGGGAGAGAAATGTGATGAAAACCAAGACACATGTGGCCAAGAAACATCAAAATGTGGCCAAGGTGGCAAAAAAAAAAAAAAATTAGTGAAAACAGATAAGGTAGGAGATGCTGCACAGTTGGTTTTTGCCTGAACCTATAGAAGGGGCAAGACTCTGACCCCTCCTCTCCTCTCCCCTGAATGAATTGAGTGCAGATGACTTTTGTCCTTTGAACAATGCTGTTCAGAGCCAATGAAGGAAACTGAGAGAAAAGGGGGAAAGTTGGAGGAGGAGGAGAGAGAAGCCGGGACATTTTAAAAGCAGCTGAAAGACTGGGGTGGCAGAGGATTAATCCAGATTGTCCCTGCCCAATCGGAAAAGTTGGAGGGTATGCAAGGGTCTGCAAGCCAAAGGCTTTTCGGTAATTCTGGGTGGGGGAAAGAGAGAAAGAGAGACACCCACGCAGGGGAGGGAAGGGCAAGTGCATTCAGACATGCGAGTCATAAATCATGCTAGCCAGGTGAGGAGGAGGTTCAGCCGTGCAGCTCCTCTCTCGGCCCTTTCAGTATGGCACGGGCAGACACGGAAGGAGAGACTGCACCCTCTTTTCACAGCCCAAAGCACCTCCTTTCCATTTACATTTACAAAAGAATAGGGAGACATTAGCAAAGCGAAATGGGACTGCGAGCCCTTCGGGGCCGTGGAGGTGGTGGTGAGATTTTATCACAGAAGGAGGGCAGAAAGAGGGCGATGCCAGGGCTGCCAGTCTAAGGAAGGCCAATGGGTAGAAGAGACGCTGGCGTCCTCACGGTGCAGCGGAAATGCAAGATGGCAGCGGCGGTGTCCAGGCCAGGACCCTAAAGGCAAGGAGGGGGCTGCCCTCTTGCAGGGGTAAGGGACGGGGGATGACCCCAACCCTCTCTTTTGGTTTGGCATAAATGAGACCCTTCTTCCTCTTCTTCCTCCTTCAGAAGGCGCAGGGAGGATGATTTCCTGCCCTCGTGAGAACCAGCCCACTTAGAGAGGGGGAGAATGAAGACCCCTTCCTCCAATTCATCCACAGCCACCATTGTTCTTGCTCTCAGTCTATTTCCAGGGGGCCTCCGGCAGCATCTCCCTCAAGGTGTGGCTCAGGCATTGTGCTGGGCAGATGAGTCGACGCGGCGGGAGGCTGGGCCCAGTTCCACTTTGCAGACGCGCTGGGCAAACTTGAGTGAGCAGATGGACTCACCCAAGTTCTTCTCCAGGGGAGAGATCTGAGGAAGAGGAGAAAAAGGGTGAAGGAGAAAAAAGTTGCTGCTGTACGTGTGAAAAGGATCTAGGAGTGTGAGTAGACCACAAGCTGAACACAAGGCAGCAGTGTGATGCAGCAGCTAAAAAAGCCAATGGGATTCTGGGCTCAATCAACAGGAGTCTAGTGTCTAAGGCAAGAGAAATGATAGTACCACTCTAATCTGCTTTGGTCAGACCCCACCTGAAATATTCCCGTGTCCAGTTCTGGGCACCACTGTCCAAGAAGGATATTGACAAGCTGGAACATGTCCAGAGGAGGGCAACCAAAATGGAACAAGGCCTGGAAACCAGGAAGCCCTGTTTGACTTGTTTTGCACAGCATTAGGACCAGCATACATGACAAGATCAGAGGGGATCTGGTGCCTTTAGGGTATTTAGACCCTTTCACATGCCACACCTTGCAACATTTCACAGATGAAAATCGGGACATCTGTAGCCAAGACGCATCAGAATGTGATCAAGGTGGCAGGAGAAACACACAAGCAACGAGGGGCTGCAGCAGTTTGCTTTTGCCTGGAGCTGACTGGGAAGGGCAAGATTCTGCTCCCTCGTCTCCCTTTCCCTTGCTGAGTTAATTGAGTGCAAACTACTTTTGCACTTTGAGCTCGGTTTGCAGGAACTGAAGGCAGCTGAGGAAAGCAGGAGGAGAAGAGAGAAACTGGGTCATTTTGAAAAGAACTGAAGACGTGGGATGGCAGAGAATTGATCAGGACTATTCCTGCCAAATTTGGACAGCTGGAGGGCATGACACACATGCCTTAGACCCCTCCCCACCCATGCACACAGGCACATACATTCGCTACACGCACGCACCCTCCCTCACCTGCACCATCATGATGGTCTTGCTGCCCTTTCCCAGGGAGTCCTGCAGCAGGTAGGTGAGCTTGGAGTTCCGGAAGGGCACGTGGGCTTGCTTGGCTCGCAGGGCCTGGATCACCTCCCCCAGCGCCAGCAGGGACTTGTTGATGTTCTGGGCCTCCTTCAGACGCTCCCCCTGCGCGCCGGACTTCCACACCCGCTCCGAGCCCGCCAGGTCCACCAGGTTCAGCTTCCCTGCAGAGGAGTGATGGGGGGGGTCACATCCTGTTTTTTTGCTCTGCTTATCAAACTTGTGCTTGCTGACACTCAGGCCCTTTCCACACAAGACTGTTATAGCACTATGATTCCACTTTCAACATCCTATGGAATCCTGGGGTTTGCAGTTGAGGGAGGGGCCTCAAAGGCCATCCTCAAAGGCCCCTCCCTCAACTGCAAACCCCGGGATTCCATAGGATGTTGAAAGTGGAATGATAGCGCTATAATAGTCTCGTGCAGAAACAGTCTCATAGACTGCTCATCTTTAGGAACCGTCTGACTTAAACAATTGTTGTAGGTTTAGCACATGCCTGCTGAAGAATGCCTGCCATGGTCATCTGAACATGTCTAAACTGTGAGCAGCCAATAAAGCTTTTCCATTGTGCCTTCTTGCTGTGTGAGCAGCTCACAAGAGAATGGTATTCCTTTCTGGCTGTTTCTGGATGTTGGGAAAATACCAGCATTCTCTCCCCCGCCACATCTTGTTCTTAGAGCAAGTGGGCATAGCTAGCACAGGGCTTCCTTTCTCTTTTGCATGCCAAAGCTCCACCATTTGCCTTTCTGTCATTTAAATGCATGATCAGAAATACCTTTGGTGTTAAGGTGGTCAGATCATGTGACCCAGGACAGTTGCTTGGGTCATCGGTCTTATAAAAGAATGAGACCCCTCTCACCTCTCTCTTCTCTTCTTCTTCCATTTTTGCTTCCTCTTCCTCCTCTCTGACCATGCTTCGCATCTCCATCAGAAGATGAGGAGTTGAGACCGAAGCTACTACTATTCATTAGCTAGTTAGGTTGTAGGCGCTCCAATACGTACGTAAATGTAGAAGCCATTAGTAAACTTTTCTAAGTTTGTAATCTGAAGCTGCCTGCGTTTGTTTTATTTCTTCAGTCAGTTTGAGACCAGAAAAGCCATACACAAATTTAGACATGCTTCTTCTGCTACTCTGCTAAAAGGAGGCTGAATCCTGACAGTTTTAGCTTCCATAGAATTTCCCAAGAGGGCTAACACCCTGGGAAACTCTCATTTCCAACACTGGATTTCTCAGGTTGCAGAAGGTTGGAGATTCCAGTTTCCGTCCAACAGAAGCGCAGCAGCCAAAGTCTTCCTGCCTGATTTCACAGACCCCCCCCCAACAGCCACCACTCTCTTCCTATGAAGATTTGACCTTCCTGCCTGGTTCCAACCCAATTTCTTTCCACCACAAGTCCCACAGGTGTAGAGGCCAGTGATAGGTAGGTACCTGTGACCTTCGTGCCGCTGGCCATCTCCGTGCCCGTGATGGTGACCGTGAGCAGAGCGTGGGAGCGAGAACTGCGCTCGTTCATGTTGGTGGAAGAGGTCGCCCGATTCCGCTTCCCCAGCAAGAGCATCTGCAGGACAGACAAAAGGGGTTCAATGCAGATTGGAATGGAAAACCTTTATTTGTGGGGAGAGCAAAAGCAACCCCCCCCCCAGTTCCACTATCATGCATGCAATTGAATGAGGAGCAGCTTTAGAAAGATAAAAATGCAAAGCAACAGGCTGTCGGGGCTCCAGAAAAAATGCAGAGAGGAAGTCAGTAGCTATGGGCCTTTCTGCCCCACACTGCTATCGTGCTATTATTCCACTTTCAATCTCCTATGGAATCCTGGAGTTTGTAGTTTAGGGAGGGGCATTTAGCATTCTCAGCCAGAGAGCTCTTTGGCCTCAGAATTCCATAGGATGTTGAAAGTGGAATGATAGCACTATGGCCATTTCCGCACTAGATTGTTATAGCGCGATTATTCCACTTTCAGCATCCTATGGAATCCTGGGGTTTGCAGTTTAGGGAGGGGCCTTTGAGGAGGGCCTTTGAGGCCCCTCCCTAAACCGCAAACCCCAGGATTCCATAGGATGTTGAAAGTGGAATAATCGCGCTATAACAGACTAGTGTGGAAATGGCCTATAACAGTGAAGTGTGGCAGGGCCCTGTGACACGTGAGGTCTGGATGGTGAGGCCTTGGTAAGGGACTTGCTTATCTGGAAATCATAAATCCAAAATACTCCAAAATCTGAAACTGTCCCACGTCAGTGGCTGAGATAGTGTCACCTTTTGCTTTCCGATGGCTCTATGTACACAAACTTTGTGTCATGAACAAAATTATTAAAACTATTATATAACATTGCCTTAAGGGTATGTGTATAACGTGGACAAGAAACATCAACAAATTTTGTGTTTAGACTTGGGTCCCATCTCCAAGATAGCTCATTATGCACGTATATGCAAATACAAGTATTCCAAAATCCAAAAAAAAAATAAAATATGAAATTGAAATCACTGTTTCTGCTTGGATAAGGGATTTTCAACCTATATAAAGCATTTTCCTATATTCTTACATTCTCAGCCTCATCTGGATTTTGGCAGCTAAGCAAGATCAGGCCTGGCTGGTCTTCAGATGGGAGACCACCATAAGGAAGGACCAGGGATAGAATTATAGAATTAAGGACCACACACGGGCCAGCTAGTCTAACCCGCTGCCATGCAGAAATATGCCACTTTGGGACTCCAAAAGTCCTGATTCAGTCTAAGGCAGCTCCACACATTGCCCCCCAGCCAGCCTGTCCCCAAAGCTGCCGCTGTCCACTCCGGCCACCTTCTTGATCTCCCGGAGGCTGTGCACCTCCACGCTGGTCAGGCCCGGCACGTGCAGCTGGCCACTCCCGTCCGGATTCAATTTGACATCCAGCTTCTCTTGGGAATCCTTGGCAAGTAGATCCCTAAAGAGAAGGAGAAAAACCGGAGGTTGTGGCACTGCCCTGCTTCGAAAGGACAGCTTTCAGGAGGACCAAGGCCTCCCGACAGAGCCAGCATGGTCTAGCACTGGACTACAGCGCTTTCCACACTACAGTCTTATAGTGCTGTTATTCCACTTTCTTTCTTTTTTTAAATGATTTTTATTAAGTTTCACAAATAAAAAAAAAAAGATTCTTTATCCTGTAGTTTTACATGAGTAGTTTCTGATCTTGCACTCTGATCTGGTCTTCATTTCCGGAAATTCACTGCGCTTCTTACATCTGTGTATCGCAATACAACGTTTGTCTTAACTGTTTGCGCGCGCACTTCCCTCTCCCACACAATCGTAATACGGTCGGTCTCCCTTGTCAGTTCCCAGCTCTCACCCATTCTGCTTTTCTCTAATCGTCCGATTCCAGTGTGCTCTCTTCTCTCAACTTATCTCTTTTAAATTTCTACTGTATTCTCATATATTTTTTAAAGCCTCCATCACTTATAACCCAAAATCCAGCAATTTCTAGAATACGTCTGTCAGTGTACATCTGGCCGTCTGAGCTATTATTACCGCAACAACCACTCATCTTCTTACCCCGGATTCCATTATATTAATTGGTCTTGTTTCCCACTTCCACGCTTATGTCCTTTCCAACCCCCTTCAACCCTTCAACAATATCATAACGTTTATATTAATGACAGTATACCAATATATCAATCAAAGTACGTAAGCTTAATTGACATTGCCAAAGTACAGGTGCCGCTATATAATTCAGAGCTCTGTGCCTGTTCTGCCTTCTGTTCCCCTTTGCAGCCCGAGAATTCATTTTTGAAGATTCTCTGTATCCTCCCTGTCGCTTAGATTCCAGGCTGCTCCGTCCCTGGAGTGAGGGCGTTTTATTTGAGTGACTTCCGTCACGGGCTCCCCAATCTCAGTATCCTCATCAACCCTTTAACAATGTCGCAATGTTAATATTAATGAGAATATATCAATCAAATAGCTAAGCTTAATTGGCATTGCTAAAGTACACTGCCCCTTATCAAATTCAGGGCCCCGTGCCAGTCCACCTCCTGTTCCCCCCTCCCTTCTGGCACTTTGCAGCCCGGAAATTTATTTCTGAAGATTATCTGTATTCTCATAGTCGCTTAAATTCCAAGCAGTTCCGTCCATGGGAGTAGGGATGTTTTGCTTAAATGACCTTCCAGCACAGGCTCTCCAGTCTCAACAATCCAGAATCAAGAAAAAAACAAGTCAGGAAACAAGTCTTACATAACAGGAGCTAAAAAAGAAGAGTACTGTTCAATAACTGTTGCTTCCCAAAGTATTCTTCTAAGATCAGAAATCCAGAGTCAAAACATTATTCCACTTTCAACATCCTGTGGAATCCTGGGGTTTGCAGTTTAGAGAGGACCATTTAAAATTCTCAGCCAGAGAGCTCTTTGGCCTCCTGAAACTACTAATCCCAGAAATGGCCTATGACTCTGGAGATCTGGGTTCAAAATCCTGCTCAGCCATGGAAACTCATGGGCTGGCTTTGGGCAAGTCACATTCTCTCAGCCCCAGAGAAAAGTAGGGCAAATCCCCTCTGAACAAATACTGGGTCCAGTTCTGGGCACCAAATTCAGGAAAGATATTGACAAGCTGGGACGTGTCCAAAGGCAAGCGACCAACATGGTAGAAGGCCTAGAAACCATAAAGCCCTGTGAGGAGTGGCTTAGGGAGCTAAGGATGTTTAGCCTGGAGAAGAGGAGGTTAAGAGGAGACATGACAGCAAAGTTTAAATATTTGAAGGAATGTCATATGGAGGATGGAGCAAGCTTGTTTTCTGCTGCTTCAGAGATTAGGACATGGAGCAATGGCTTCAAGCTACAGGAAAAGAGATTCCACCTAAACCTTAGGAAGAACTTCCTGATGCTAAGAACTGCTGGACAGTAGAATACACTGCTTGCCTCGGAGTGTGGTGAAGTCTCCTTCTTTGGACGTTTTTAAACAGAGGCTAAATGGCCATTTCCTGTGGGTGCTTTGATGGCATATTCCTGCACGGCAGGGGTTTGGACTCAATGGCCCTACTAGTCTCTCCCAACTCTATAATTCTACGATCCTAAATCCTGCCAAGAAAACCCCCATGACAGGTTTGCCTTTGGAAGTATTCTGAAGGCACCCAACAATGTCAGCAAGGTCCATTTCCCATTGCATGGTCATAGCAGTTTGATTCCGCTTGAACGCCAAGGCTGCTTCCTATGGAATCCTGGGCTTTGTAGTTTAGGGAGCTCTCTGGCTGAGAAGCCTGAGTACTTCAGCAAACTACAAACCCCAGGATTCCACTGGAAGCAGCCATAGCAGTTAAAGTTTATTGCAATGCTGTAATTGTGTACTGTTGTGTGAATGGGGTCTAAGAGGCTGATGCTTCTTTAATTAGTACCAGGTTGGGCCTACAGAATCCAAAATCCAGAAATGTCCAAAACCCACAATCTTTTGCTGCCAGCCACCAGCTAGCTTTGAGAGGGCGGCTGTGGTGATCCTGCTCATTCATCTCTCAGACCTGAAGAGCGCGGCAGCCACCACCCACAAAGGTGGCTTGGAGAGCTGGTGGCAAAAGAGAGAGACAGAGGATCTGTGGAATGGCTGGAGGCATGGATTCGCACCAAGCACTATGCTTGGATCCCCCTCATTTCGCAGATCCTCAGTCTTTCTCCAGCCTCATACGCAACCCAAGTAGCAAATGAACAAGACACGTGGTTTGGTGAGGCCTCATTTGGAATCCTGTGTCCAGTTCTGGGCACCTCAATTCAAGAAGGATGTTGACAAGCTGGAGCGTGTCCAGAGGAGGGCGACCAAAATGGCGAAGGGTCTGGAAGCCAAGAAGCTCTATGAGGAGCAGCTGAGGGAGCTGGGAATGTTCACCCTGAAGAGGGGAAGGTTAAGAGGGGACATGATAGCCATGTTTAAATATTTGAAGGGATGTCATGTTGAGGAGGGAGGGGGCTTGTTTTCTCCTGCTCCAGAGACTAGGACAAGGAGCAATGAATTCAAGCTGCAGGAAAGGAGATTCCACTTGAACCTCAGGAAGAACTTCCTGACGGTCAGAGCTGTCCGGCAGTGGAATCTGCTGCCTCAACGGAGTGTGGTGGAGTCTCCTTCCTTGGAGGTTTTTAAGGAGAGGCTGGATGGCCACCTGTCGGGAATGCTTTGATGGGTGTTCCTGCATGGCAGGGGGTTGGACTGGGTGGCCCCTGGGGTCTCTTCCAACTCTATGATTCTATGATTCTATGGCTATTCGAAAAAGATATTCTGTTCCAAAATCCCTGATGATGATGATGATGATGATGATGACGATCATAGAATCATAGAAATGTAGAGTTGGAAGAGACCACAAGGGCCATCCAGTCCAACCCCCTGCCATGCAGGAAAACCCTCAAAACACTCCCGACAAGTGGCCATCCAGCCTCCGCTTAGAAACCTCCAAAGAAGGAGACTCCAGCACACTCCGTGGCAGCGCATTCCACTGCCGGAAATGATGATGATGATGATGAAATGCAGAATACTTCTGGTCCCAAGCACTTCAGATAAGGGAGGCGCAACCTGTACAGAAAGACAGCGAGCTCAGGGTTGGTAGTGAAGGCAAAGAACTTTGTGGCACCTTCAGGATGAACACGTTTTATGTGGCCGAAGCTACTGCGGAGTCCAGGCGACTTCAACAGATGCAAGGGGTTCAGCTTCAGCTGGCAGTTCTTTATACATATAGGCTAGGGTTTAGGGGTGAGGGCTGCTAGGAATGGGTACTATTAACTGTTGGCAGCGGACTCCGGGGCACAGCCTGGCTGGTGTTATCAACAGCTGCTTAGACCAGTAGTTCTTAACGTGGAGTCCGGGGACCGCTGAGGGTGCATGGAGCCCTCACCGGGGGTCCACAAGCCCTGCTGCTGGATATCAAGAGCAGTTGCGGCAACAGGGACACGGCCGGGGCGCAGGTGCCAAAACTGCTCCCTCCTTTGCAAATGAGGGAGCAGTTTGGGCATACGCGCATGCCTTCTGCTGTGTCCCTCCGTGGCAAAAGGGACACGGCAGCGGGCATGTGCATACAGCCAAACTATGACTCTGGAGACCAGGGTCTGAATCCCCACTCAGCCATGAAAACTCACTGAGTGACCTCAGGTGAGTCACATTCTCTCAGCCTCAGAGAAAAGCAAAGGCAACAAATTGTGCCAAGAAAATTCCCATGATAGGTTTGCCTTCGGTCAATCTAAGTCAGTTTTCAAAGGAGAAAGACATGATGGCTAGAAAGAACTTCCTGCTGCCAGCAGCACTTTGCTGTTGTGTGCCTTCAAGTCACTTCTGACTTACGGCGACTCTGAAGTGAACCTGTCACAGGGGTTTTACGGCAAGATTTCTTCGTGGGGGGGGGCTTGCCTTTGCCTTTCTCTAAGGCTGACTTGCCCAGGGTCACCCAATGTCAGAGCAGGGATTTGAATCCTAGTCTCCAGAAGCCTCAAATAAATAAATAAATATTTGGAATATTTAAATCTAAATGTAAGTATTTAAATCTTGAGTTAAGTCTTGGGGGGCCCTGCCAACCAATTATATTTACAGGGATCCCCAGTAAAGAAAAGGTTGAGACACACTGGCTTAGAACAGGCCAGGACAGAAGCCTGCCAATGTGGGAGGAAGGAGGTAGGAGGAGGTTTTGCTCTATTGGCAAGTTCCTAAAACCTTGGATTTTCTGACTAAACGTGTGGATCCTGTGCTGAGAGAATTCACAAATCTTGGGCCATTCCCGCACTAGCCTGTTATAGCGCGATGATTCCACTTGCAACCTCCTCTGGAATCCTGGGGTTTGCAGTTTCGGGAGGGGCCGGCCGGCCCCTCCCGAAACTGCAAACCCCAGGTTCCAGAGGAGGTTGCAAGTGGAATCATCGCGCTATAACAGGCTAGTGCGGAAGTGGCCCACGCTTCTCCTATACCCAAGATTAACTAATTCAGACAACGAACAGGGCTCTTTCCGTGTGTCCTCAAGGTCACAGACTGGCATCTTCATCTGTGTTCAAGCCCTCCCCAAATCCTTTTCAAGGCTTCGTTCCCCACTCAGCCTAAAGCAGGCTCCCAGGCACCATCTCAAAGTCATGAACACGTTTTTATCTGCAGGCAATTCAACTCTCCTAATTGCACGATTGATGGCATCAGCCTTTCAATTTTGTCTTGCCTCCCACAGGGATTGCACCACCCTTTAGTCTTTTATTACGTGAAGTCACTAAGAAGGAACTTCCCGAGGCTATGGGGGAAAAGAAAGAGATTACAGCAATATCTGTGGCTTTTTGGCTTTCATTGACTTTGGCCAACGAGACTTTCAGTTGTGTATTCAATGTAAAAACGCCTAATGTATCTTGCAGACAAGACAGCAATGTGTGTCCTATTGGGCACAGATTCGAGATTCCTACGATCTTTGGCTTTTACTTTAGAAAAGCACGTTTCCTGATGATATCCCTGGAAAGTAAGTCCAACACCTTACATAACTCTAAGGAGAGATCCAGAAAGACCTGCATCAGTGAGGAGAACAACTATTGCTGCTTTTGTAGAGCTACAGATTGCAAACAAATCCAGACTGAATAGTGCAAATGAAGCCAAATCGTGCATATTTATTGACAAAGCAGAATGTTTATTCAAGATTATGATCCCATAACTTGAGAGAGAGACCCTAGCATAGATCTGTGATAACCTGAAGCCACATTTACACTAAGCTATGCTTTACCAAGCAGTCACTGGTTCTGCTGCAGAATTTGCTCCCAGTTCCTATAACCCAGGAGTGGGGAACCTGCAGACTCCAGCCCCATCGTTCTTAACACAGTTAAAGGTCAGGGATGATGGAAATTGTAGTCAACATCTAGAAGGCTGCAGGTGTCCCACCTCTGATATAAACTAGCCATTCTCCCCACAGCTGAGATTTTGGAGAACTGACTTGGTCTGTGCCCATACAGACTAGGAGAAGCCATAACTCACTGAATGAGCATCCTGTTTTGCATGGCAGAGTTTCATTGCTAGTAAAGGCCCCTTCTGTGCAAAACTGGATGCTGACCTTGGAAAAGTCACCTTTTTTTTTGGACTACAACTTCCATAATTCTGGATTCTGGGAGTTGTAGTCCAAAAAAAAACTTTCCCAGGCCTTGATGATCCATCAGTTACCTGAGTCAGGCAGCATGTTAACCTCTATTTCCTCTCAGAGACAATAGCAGGGGGCCCTTTCACACTGCGCAATTATAGCACAATGGTTTCACTTTAGCTGCCATGACAACATCCAACGGAAGGCTGGGATCTGCAGTTTTGGGAAGGGTATTTAGAATTCTCAGCCAGACAGCTCATGCATTTCCATAAAATACCAGTCCCAGGATTCCATCGGGTGCAGCCTCCGGCAGTTAAAGTGGTACCAAAGTGCTACAACTGTGTACATAGATGGGCCGAGGTTGCCACAGCGACTCCTGCTGTTTGCTACTGAGATGGACAACACTGCCAAGAACCACAGAATCATAGAAGATGCCGCAAGGGCCATCCAGTCCAACCCCCTTCTGCCATGCAGGAAGACACAATCCAAGCACTCCCTTTGAGAAATGGCCATCCAGTCTCTGCTTAAAAATCTCCAAAGAAGGAAGAGACTCCACAACACTCCATAGAGGCTCTTCCCATCAGGAAGTTCTTCCTAATGTTTTGCTGGAATCTCTTTTTCTGAAGTTTGGAACCATTGCTCCATGTTCTAGTCTTTGGAGCAGCAGAAAACAAGCTTGCTCCATCTTCCATATGACATCCCTTCAACTATTGAAACATAGCTATCATGTCCCCTCTTCACCTTCTCTTCTCCAGTCTAAACATCCCCAGCTCCCTAAGCCACTCCTCATAGGGCTTCAGGGTTTCTAGGCCTCTGACAATTTTGGTCACCTTCCTCTGGACACAGTTCAGCTTTTCATACCCTTCTTGAATTGTGGTGCCCAGAACTGGACACAGTATTCCAGGTGGGATCTGACCAAAGTAGAATAAAGTGGTACTATTACTTCTCTTGACCGAGACACTCCCATACTCCTACTGATGCAGCCTAGAATTGCATTGGCTTTTTTAGCTGTTGCATCACACTATTGGCTCATGTGCTGCTGTGATCTAGTAACACTCCAAAATCCCTAAGAGGACTACAGTCCTTTCTTTCCTTCTGTGGAGAAGGGAAGAGATGTTTCTGCAACCTCGAGAGGCAGTCTGCATCTCATACCTGATCACTTCATTGTAGATCTCCACCATACTGAGGCTGACAGTGTATTTCCACAGCTCTTCCTTGGCTTCCATCTCTCGGTAGAGGGCCTGGAGCACTTGCTGATTGATCCCAGGGTTATCTGGGACTCCCTGGAACCACAAGGAAAAAGGGAAGGCCTTGAGGAAAGTCTGGTAGGAAGAGGGAGGTTCAGATGGGCCAGGCCTCAGCCTAGCAACCTACACCTCTTCATCAGCAATGATCTCCATACTTCTGCGTGAGTCCTTCAACCCAACCACCTTCTCACTCTTGCCTTTTGTCCTCATGAGAGCTTGGGCCCTAGTTAACAGTCTAGATGCAACTCTTTGGACCAGGAAGTTTCCAAGCGCTCTTCAAAGGCAGCCCCAAGTAAGAGTGGATGTAGCCAAGGCAGGTACCACTGTGGCCAGATCCAGCATCTCAAGGAACAGGTGGAGTTTGCACACGAGCTTTAAACGTGCAAAAGCACTCCTGAGCACCACGGAAACCTGGGCTTCCAGGTTCAAAGCTGAGTCCAAGGCCATTTCCACACTAGACTGTTATACTGCTGTTATGCCATTTTCTTTTTTTAAAAAATCATTTTATTGAAATTTCACAAATAAAAACAAACAATTGTTATTGCTATTTCACATGAACTATTTCTTGATTCTTCCAGACTGATCTAGATTTCACTTTCAATATCTCTTAAGTAGTTATAACATTGTACTGCATTTTCCAAGCATTTAGTATGTAGGTTCATTGCATTTCATTTTCCATATTCCCGCTTCATGATATCAACCATAATCATCTCAGTTAATTTTTCCACAAAATACCATGAATTATAAACTTCTATCAAACTTCACCCAGCCATCCCCCACAATTTGCCATTCTTTCTGAATTTCATCACCTGATTTCCCTTTCAGTCTTTGAGAAACTATATCAGCATTTTTGTTTTCCATAAAAGTCCCACACCATTGCTCAATTGTAGGTATTTTCTGTGTTTTCCATACCTTTGCATATTCAATTCATGCTGTCGTTATCATGTACAATAGTATTCTCCAATGTTTCTTTATATTCGTGCCTTCTACAAGATCTATCATATTCAACAAATACATTTCAGGAATCATAGGTATCTGTAACTTCAATATTTGACATATCCTGTTATGTATCTCACACCAATATTTCTTGACTTTTGGACAAGTCCACCACATATATCGTGCCCATCTCTTTTGAACATTTCCAACATAGCCCAGTACCTGTATTATATATCTTTTGTAGTTCATCTGGTGTCAAATACCATCTATAAAACATCTTATAATAATTCTCTTTTAAATTCTGGGCAACTGTACATTTATTCGTCTTTTTCCAACTCTGTTCCCAAGAGTCCAATTGAACTGTGTGACCAATATTCTGTGCCCAGGAAATCATGACTGCTTTAACTGTTTCTTCATACATCTCCTGTGCAATATTTCCTGAGTAATTTGAGCTAATAGATGAGGAGGATTATCAAATAGTCGTTTGATCACTCCAGTCTTTTCCTTTATTTCAGTTCCATATGTTTTCAAATCCATCTGGAACCTTTCGGTTAACTGCCTATAAGGAAGCCAATTGAGAACTGTTCCTTCTTGCTCTAACTTGTCTCTTCATTTAAGCTGAAGACCATTCAATTCTGACCTCTCTGTTACGTCATCATATCGAAGCCACTTTTCAGATGTAGTCCATCCACCAAAGAAAGCTTCTTGCGGGGAGACCCAGGAGGGCAGCTGCCTAATCTTTCTAGACTTGTAATCGTCCCAAACTTTCAAGAGCGATTTTCTGATATAATGATTTGTGAAATCTTTATCTACTTTTGCTTTGTCATAAAACATATAGGCATGCCATCCCATCCTCAGATCTGCTCCCTCTAATGTCAACATTCTGGCGATTATTCCATTTTCAACATCCTATGGAATCCTGGGGTTTGCAGTTTAGGGAAGGGCCTTTGAGTCCCCTCCCTAAACTGCAAACCCCAGGATTCCATAGGATGTTGAAAGTGAAATAATAGCACTATAAGAGTCTAGTGCAGAAATGGTGCAGGAAACACCCAACCTGCAAACCTGTGTCTTCAGGTGGCGTGCAACCCCATCCAACCAGGGGCTAGGAGTAGCCACCAAAAAGGCCCTTTCCCTCGTGACAGTCAAACATAACTTGGGGTGGTGGTGGGACTGAGGGGTCCTTTCCCACCCATGCAGTGAGTGAGCCCTTACCTCCATGGTGTAGGTCTTGCCTGAGCCCGTCTGCCCGTAGGCGAAGATGCAAACGTTGTAGCCGTTGAGGCAGGACATGACCAGCGGCTCAATCTCCACGAAGACCTGCACGGGGGCAGAGGGCAAAGCTGAAGTAGCATGCGGTGCCCCCACTTTCCAGAAAAAGAGCATAGCTGCAAAAAGTGGAGTGAGGCCGGGGGGCAAGTGCAAGGACATGCAAGCGTGCCAGGGACTTGAAAGAGACATCAAGAGGAAAGGCAAAGGAAAAACCAGTCAGTAAATGCCAGCATGGTGTAGTAATGGTTTCAGGACTTGGGAGACTAGAGTTCAAATCCCTCCTCAGCCATGGAAGCCCACTGGGTGATCTCTCAGCCTCAGAGGAAGGCTGAGGCAAACCTCCGCTGAAATAATCCTGCTAAGAAAACACTACCAGAGGCAGCGTGTTACAGCAATTCAAGGGTTGGACTAGGACTCTGGGAGACCAGGGTTTGAATCCCTGCTTAGCCCTGTGTGATCTTGGACAAGTCACATTCTCTCAGCCTCAGGGGAAAGAAATGCCATCTGAGGCCCACTGGGTGACCTTGGGGAGGTCATACTCTCTCGCCTCAGAGGAAGAAAATGGCATCTGGAGCAATCCTGCTAATAAGATTAAGTAGCACTGCCAATAGAATTCAGGGCCCCATCACTGCAATACTAAAACATTCTTTGTTTTCTAGTTCTGACCCAACTCCATCTTAAAAACCAGCTCTGCAGCTCCTCCTGCTGGTTTTCCAGGAAGCTTTTCTAGAAACACACATTATCTTTAGTTTTCACGGGGGGGGGGAATCCCACTCCGTAATCTATCATTCCTGTTGGCCTCCTCTTATTGGGCTGCTTTCCGGAGCTGCTGGCTGGTAGTTTCTACGTAAACGAGGTGGCAAATACGCTCCTAATTTTAGTTCAGACTTGAAACAGACTTTCCAAATGGCTGAACCTCTTTTGGGTTTAGGGTTCAGCATGTAGCATTGCGGCCCCCCCAAAAATAATTGCAAGGACTCAAGTGAGGCAGATGGGAGAACGTGAAAGGACGTGCCAAACCTTCAGGGGAAGTGCAAGTGTGAGCCCGTCAGTTTAGTGTGCTGCACTGGGGGAACAGGCTCAGCGCAAGTGTGTTACCTGGTGCCACAGCAACCCAAATTCTGGTCGTCTTGGTGTGGGGTGAGGTCCCCTTTCTCCAGCCACCTATTAAATCATAAGGGGTCACAAAGCAGCTGGGGGCTGGGCCTAAGTTCTGCCCAAATCAACAGGGTGGTCCGTGCCCGGGAGAAGGTACCACCACCAGGCCCTTTGCCACATAGATGCCACCCCCTGATCTGGACGCGTCTCCCTTCCTACACTACGCCAGATCCCACAGCAGACTCAGGGTGACTCTCCACTCCTTCCCCACTGAAAGGTGGGATTTGGCTACAGCTCATTACATACCAAAGTCAGGATCATCCAGGCGGCAGTATTTTTTCATTTCTATCTATGTTTGTGAAAGCTGGACAGTGGAGAAAGCTATCCATTTGTTTGCTCATCTGAAATGTGATGTTGGAGGACAGTTCTGCAGATACCACGGACCACCAAAAAGACAAGTTACAATCAGCCATCCACCCTCATGCGGTTAGGGTTGCAAGACCCCCGCGGAAGTGGAAAAGCCATGAATTAAAAAAAAATCATGAGTAACCTGGGAACACTTCTTTAGGAATCTCTAGGCCCTCCAGTATGATTCTATGGTCAACCTCTGGCAGAAATGAGACACAGGCCATTTCTTCACTACATTGTTTTAGACCATTTCCGCACTAGACTGTTATAGCGCTATTATTCCACTTTCAACATCCTATGGAATCCTGGGGTTTGCAGTTTATGGAAGGGTTGGCCGGCCTGCCACCATAAGCCAGCCAGCCCATCCCTAAACTGCAAACCCCAGGATTCCATAGGATGTTGAAAGTGGAATGATACGCTATCAGTCTAGTGCGGAAATGGCCATAGTGCTATTATTCCACTTTCAACTTCTCCTATGGAATCCTGAGGTTTGCAGTTGAGGGAGGGGCATTCAGAATACCTAAGCCAGAGAGCTCTTTGGCCTCCTCAGGTAACTACAAACCCCAGCATTCCACAGCATGTTGAAAGTGGAATAATAGCACTACAACAGTGTAGTGCAGAAATGGCCTCAGAGACGTGCTGAAGGACCTAGCAATGCCTAGAAAGGGTTCTGTCTAGGGATCTCTAGTCCCTCTAGTATGATCCTATGGTCAACCTCTGGCTGAAATGAGACATAGGCCATTTCTGCACTAGACTGTTGTAGTTTGTAGTTTAGGGAAGAGCATTCAGGATTCTCAGCCAGGGAGCTCTTTGGCCTCAGTAAACTACAAAAACCAGAATTCCATAGGATGTTGAAAGTGGAACAAGAGCACTACAACAGTGTAGTGTGGAAATGGCCTCAGAGACGTGCTGAAGGACCTAGTAATGCCGAGAAAGGGTTATTTCTAGGAATCTCTAGGTCCTCCAGGGTGACTCTACGGTCCTCCAACACCCCTCTTCTAAAGCACTGAATCCTCAGCCAGGGTGTGTCAACCCTGCACCCTTCAGGACTGGTAGGTCCGGCTTCACCACTTGGCCCGGGAATGGAGCAAAGGATATGGCACCCATGGGCTCCTCTCAGCCTGGAGATAAAAGGAAGAGGGGAGCATCCTCAGAACAACAGGGGGCAGCTCCCTCTCACCTCCTCCTGGGTGGCCTGCGGCAGGAAGACCTTGTCCAGCCTGAAGTGATGCTCCTTGCCCTTGTAGCAGGCGGTCACGCAGCCATCGTCCGAGGGGTCGGCCTCCACCGTGGCGCCCCCTTCCCCCTCCTGCTCCTCATCCTTGGTCAGTGGCTTCAGGCGGCACAACACCCGGATGTTTCCTGCAGGGGAGGGAGAGACAGCTGCACGAACCAGGTTTGGAGCAGCCTCCTCAGACAGGCGTGCCGGGATCCAGACCAAGATTGAGCCAAATGAAGGAGGTCCCACGGCTGCATCAATGGGAGTAGAGTGTCTAGGTTGAGGGAAGTGATGCTGCCACTCTGTTCTGCCTTGGTCAGACCTCACCTGGAATCCTGTGTCCAGTTCTGGGCACCGCAGTTCAGGAAGGAGATTGACAAGCTCCTCACCCGGAGAAGGGTGACCAAGATGCTAAAAGTCCTGGAAACCCCTCCCTGTGAGGAGAAGCTTTAGGAGCCGGTTATGTTTAGCTTGGAGAATAAAAGGTTAAATGGTGACATGAGAGCCACGTTTAAACATTTGAAGGGACGTGATATGGAGGATGGAGCAAGCCTGTTTTCTGCTCCTCCAGAGACTAGGACACAGAACAATGGCTTCAAACCTCAGGAAAAGAGCTTCTACCTAAACATTAGGAAGAACTTGCTGACAGTAAGAGCAGTTGAACAATGGAATACACTACTGCCTTGGAGTGTGGCACTTCCCCAGCACTCCTTCAGGTATTATTTATTGCTTACAGGCTGCATTTCTCTCACAGAGCTAAGGAACATTACTTTTTTTAACCCGTGCCTATGCTGGCTCAAGGTTCCTGGGAGCATTGGTCCCAAAAAGTAACTTGCCTAAGCTGCACTTTCACCACAGGGACCAATTTGCATCATGTAGATACAAGCTGATTTTCGCCAGTCTCCCCAAAGTACTCTGTGGAGGGCAAAGCCAGATGCATGCATAGCTTGTTGGCCATTCCTTTTTGATTTTCTAAATTTTCTTCCACTACTGCACTTTTCAACACACGGCGGTTGTGCAAAGAAAAATGAAATGAGAAGAAAAAATAATGAGACAAAATTAGTAATTAAAAACCTTCCCCACATGTCTTTTGGGAGCAGAAACAGACATGGGGGAAAACAAGAGCATTGAAAGACCAAGTGATTAAACATCCAATCTACCACCATCAAGAAGCCATCAAGCAGGCTAAAGAGAAGGAGGAAAGTTTTAATTAACATGGCTAGGAAACATGGCCATAAAGGACTTACTGGGATGTCAATATTTTAGAAGGATTTTGCCATAAGTAATTCCTAGCCTATACTTTAAACTTGATGTTTTATATGTTTCTAATTCTACAGATGGTTTAATATTATTTTAATCTTGACTTTTTGTATGCTTTCAGCTATATACAGTTTTACTTATGAGTCTTTCTATTCTATAACCAGCCTTGTGATCCACTCTTGGGGAAAGGGCAGATATAAATAAAGTGATCTATTGAATGTGCAGGGAAGGCCATTGCTTGGGAATGAAGCCCTGTATTAAGTGCTCCTACCAATGTGCTACATAGAATCATTGCTCCTTGTCCTAGTCTCTGGAGCAGCAGAAAACAAGCCCACTCCCTCCTCTACATGGCATCCCTTCAAATATTTAAACATGGCTATCATGTCCCCTCTACCTTACTATGGTGGTGAGATTGGGTGCTCCTATGAAGCAATAGGCTATGCTGGAAATAGGAGTGCTGCTGGAAGGGTCTCCCCGGTCAGACAGGCTTCTGTAGTACTGGCGGGGGGTAAAACTGGTGGAAGATCTCTCCGAGACCACGGCAGTGGCACCATAGCTAAGACTTGTTAGAACTGCACAGAGAAAGCTGCGGTAAACCCCCTCTTGAAGATCCTTCACCACGTAAACCCTACGATGCAACAATCCAACATGAAACAAGGGATTCTCTCAGCCTCAGATAAAGGCAAAGGCAAACTCCCTCTGAGCAAATCTTGCCAAGAAAACCCTGTGATAGGCTGATATTGTGCATTAGGCAGCTAGGTATGTTTAGTCTGGAGAAGAGAAGGTTCAGAGGCAACATGATGGCTATGTTTAAACATCTGGAATACTCATTTGGAATCCTGTGTCCAGTTCTGGGCACCTCAGTTCAAGAAAGATATCAACAAGCTGGAGGGTGTCCAGAGGAGGGCAACCAAAATGGTGAAGGGTCTGGAAGCCAAGAAGCCCTATGAGGAGCGGCTTAGGGAGCTGGGGATGGTTAGTCTGCAGAAGAGAAGGTTGAGAGGGGACATGAGGGCCATGTCTAAATATCTGAAGGGATGTCATGTTGAGGAGGGAGCAGGCTTGTTCTCTGTTGCTCCAGAGACTAGGACAAGGAGCAATGGATTCAAGTGCAGGAAAGGAGATTCCACCTGAACCTCAGGAAGAACTTCCTGACGGTCAGAGCTGTGCAGCGGTGGAATACACTGCCTCGGAGTGTAGTGGAGTCTCCTTCTTTGGAGGTTTTTAAGCAGAGGCTGGACGGCCATCTGTTGGGAATGCTTTGATGGGTGTTCCTGCATGGCATGGGGTTGGACTGGATGGCCCCTAGGATCTCTTCCAACTCTATGATTCTATGATTCTATGATTTGAAGGGATGTCATATAGAGAATGGAGCAAACCTGTTTTTCTGCTGATCCAGAGCCATTTCTGCACTACACTCTATAGCGCAATTATTCCACTTTCAACATCCTCTGGAATCCTGGGGTTTGCAGTTTCAGGAGGGGCCTGCCGGCTCCTCCCGAAACTGCAAACCCCAGGATTCCAGAGGATGTTGAAAGTGGAATCATCACGCTATAAGAGTGTAGTGCAGAAATGGCCTAGGACATGGAGCAATGGCTTCAAACTTCAGGAAAACAGATTCCACTTAAACATGAGGAAGAACTTCCTGACAGTAAGAGTGGTTCAACAGTGGAATATACTGTCTCGGTGGAGTGTGGTGACATCTCCTTCTTTGGAGCTATGTTTAGATATCTGAAAGGCATATTATATATTTGGAATATTTGGACAGTAGAATATGCTGCCTGAATGGAGTCTCCTTCTTTGGAGGTTCTTAAAGAGAGGCTGGATAGCCATTTGTTGGGAATGTTTGATGGTATATTCCTGCATGCCAGAATGGGGTTGGACTGGATGGTCCCTGGGGTCTCTTCCAGTGTTATGATTCTATATGTATGAATGTGTCTTCAAGTTACCTGCCAACTTATGGCAGCCCCATAGATTCCATAGGGTTTTCTTAGGCAAGGAACACCCCAAGGTGGTTTTGCCTCTGGAAATATCGCCTACAGCACCTGGGGTTCATCAGTGGTCTCCCATCTAAGGACTAATCAGGGCTGACCCTGCTTAGCTTCCAAGATCAGACAGCACCTGGTGCTTTTGGGGTATTTAGTTCAGGTTCATCTTAGGGTCACCATAAGTCAGAAACAACCTGAAGGCACAACAAAACAAAAACCTTTAGAGCAGTGGTTCTCAACCTGTGGGTCCCCAGATGTTTTTGGACTTCAGCTCTCAGAAGCCCTGAGCATTGACCATAGTGGCTGGGGCTTCTGGGAGCTGAAGTCCACAAACATCTGGGGACCCACAGGTTGAGAACCACTGCTTTAGAGGGTCATACAAAATGTTTATCCTTTGAAACATGCTGGGCTATTTCTTCTACTGAAATCTTCTCTCCTTCTGCATCCCTGGAATCCATTGCTCCTTCAGATCAAGGGGGAGTTCTGAGCCAGCAGCTGAAGAAGTCTCAATTCAGCTGCGACCATCCATGGTGGGAGCTCTCCTTGCTCCTGCACTGTCTTCCGGCCTCCTTTGCACCTGACTCACCAGCAAGACTTCACTCTGTTTGCCCAAAGGTGCTGATACGTTGCCATCTATGGTGTCAGCACCTGGGCAAGCTTGGTTAGGGCCCCCCAAATCAGAGCTCATGGAATGCTATCAAGGCAGGTCGATGGGGAAAAGGATGCAACCTAGCACAGTGGGATAAGGCCACTGGAACACTGGTTCTTAACCTTTCCTTTACCGGGATCCCCCTGCAAATATACTTTTGTTTGCTGGGGACCTTCAAGATTTAAAAATTAGATTTAGATTTAAACATTCAAATATTTACCTAAATTTTCAGATATTGATTTCTTTATTAAAGGCTTCTGGAGATTAGGATTCAGACACTGGGTGACCTTGGGCAGCTCACTGCCAGGATTCTCTCCCTGCTGAGCCTCAGCCAGCAAGGGAGGAGGGAGGTCGGGAATACTTGCAGGGAGAGTCTGAATTCACTAAACACCAGGAAAACGCAAGCTGCGCCCAGTCAAGGTCCAGTCCCAAGGTTCAGGAGGCAGAGATCCGTCCGGAGGGTTTCAGGGAGCAAGAGACACGAAGGTCGTGAGGGCTTGCTAATACTTTGCTGCAAGCAAGGAGCAGCCACGCCGGCAGACTGAAATCGCCCCTGAGAGCAGGCGCTGCTGGTTGTTGCTTCCTCAGCCTAGTCCAAGCAGCCTCCCTCTCCGCAGCCCCGTTCAGCCTTCTGCGTGACCGAGGGCTGATGGGCACAGCCGGCTGCAACGCCTCTGCATCGCTGCTGGTTCCCTCTCCGTCCTGAGCTGGCCGGGGCAACTCAAGTCTCCGTTTGACCTTCCAGTGCAGGGGTGCTTGCAGGTTGACTTGCTCACTCACTGGCTCCGTTCTTGGCACACTCAGTTGCTCCTTGATCTCAGAGGCATCATCTGTCCCACTCACTGGCTCGGTCCTGGACACACTCAGTTGCTCCTTGATCTCAGAGGCATCATCTGTCCCACTCACTGGCTCGGTCCTGGACACACTCAGTTGCTCCTTGATCTCAGAGGCATCATCTATCACAGGTTACATTCTCTCAGCCTCAGCGGAAAGCAAAGGGAAACCTCCTCTGAACAAATCTTGCCCAAAAAATAAAGCCCCTGTGATAGTTTCACTTTGGGGTTGCCATAACTCCGAAGTGAAGTTGAAGGCCCACAGCAACAAAGTGCCACTGACAGGGGAGGTTCTTTGTAGCCATAATGTCTCTTCCCTTTGAAAACTGACTTATAGCAAACTGAAAGTGAACCGATCGTCAGGGTTTTCTTAGCAAGATTTGTGGCCTTTGCCTTTCTTTGAGGCTCAGAGAACGTGACCTGCCTGAGGTCACCCGGAGGCTTTCCGTGGCCGAGTGAGGATTGAAACTCTGGTCTCCAGAGTCATAGTTTGGGTGCATGTACACGCCTGCCACCATGTCCCTTTCATGAGGGACATGGCAGTGGGGGGGTGTGCCTACGCACCCAATGTGCTCCCTCGTTTGCAAACACGGCGGTTTCAGCACCCACACCCTGCCCCACCACATCCCTATTGCTGCTGCTGTTGGTGCCCAGAAGCAAGCTTTGTGAAGCCCCTGTGAGGGTCCCACAGACCCCTGGTTAAGGACCACTGACCTAGTGGCGTGTTTGTTGAAAAATTAGATAGAGGCAGGATGAACTAGAGTTGGTTAGGGCAGTCAGAGGCCATTTCCGCACTAGACTGTTACAGCCGGCTGGCCCCTCCCGGAACTGCAAACCCCAGGATTCCATAGGATGTTGCAAGTGGAATCATCGCGCTATAACAGTCTAGTGCGGAAACGGCCAATGACAGGATGAAAGCCAATTAGGAAGAGGGGGATGGATAAGATCGGAATAGGGTTGTAGGATCTGGGAATGTGAGAAGTGCTCAGGGAATTCACGTCTAACTTAATTATTATATACGAAATGTTTTCTGCTTTTACTTTCTGCAACTGTGTCTTGACTGGTTACACCTAAGAACTGAAAGGGAAGACCGGTCACACCTGAACCCCCATTGTCCAGCATAGGGGTCACCTGGGAGCCTGAGTACCAGAACCGGGGGAGATCTAGAAGGCAAAAGGGCAAGGTGGTTAACAGGAACCCAAGGGCTGGCCCCACAGAGCCAGTGCGGAGGAGGACAGAGGTTCTGTCTTGCCATCATTTCAAAGTATTTACTCTTCTTTGTAGAGGATTTCTGGGTTAATTTCCAGAGCGTGGGGCAAGGCTTTTGGACTGAGGGAGCCGGGAGGCTTTACTGGCTGCAGCCCAAGTTAATCTGGGCCAAAGCAACACATGACCAAAATCCATTCGCCATTGATCCACAGGTCAACTGCGGCCAACCTGACAGCGGGGAGAGCAAAGCTGAGAGCGCAGTCAGAGCAACGGGGCTGGGAGAAAAGAAAAGGGGCGACACTAGGGACCTCTGTCCGGGACCCACAGAAGCCTGATTATTTATTTTGTTTTATTTATACCCTAGCTTCCTTCCAAAAATGAAACTCTAGGCAGCTCACAACACAGTTAAAAAATCACATACACTGATTTTATCTGTAAGCTGCTCTGACATCGTTTGAAACAGGGCAGGACACAAAAATGTAATAAATTGTTAATAAAATAACTACAACTAAAACTGCTGTAGATTGCAATACAATTGTCAGAACCACGTTGCTGTTCTTCTGTGAAAGGCCTTGAAAGGTCTTCTGCAAAGCCTGGAATGTAATGTGTAGAGCAGTGGTTCTCAACCTGTGGGTCCCCAGATGTTTTTGGACTTCAGCGCCCAGAAGCCCCAGCCACTATGGTCAATGCTCAGGGCTTCTGGGAGCTGAAGTCCAAAAACATCTGGGGACCCACAGGTTGAGAACCACTGGTGTAGAGGGAATAGGATACAAAGATGGACTGCTAACTGTTTTGGTCTGTACAGGTGCCCCAAAAGCTATATTGGTCAGAAAGGTAAATGAAGCAATCCTGAAACAGGCTGGTTAGATATTTAATCCTATGAGTTTATTTGTATTCTGCTATATCTCTGCAAACTGTTCTGAATTCTAGGAAACAGAAGGTTGCCGTTTTTTCTTCTGAAAATCATGCATATAAAATCCAACTTGCTTCCTGATCACCATGTATATAATAGAATAGGAGCCTCATATATGTTAAATTCTGTCTGCTTTCCTAGGGCTTGTTGCAACGGTTATCACAGAATCCTAGAGCTGGAAGAGACCCCCAGGGGCCATCCAGTCCAACCCCCTTTTTGCCACGCAGGCAGACGCATCCAAGCCCTCCCTTCGACAGACGACCACCCAGCCTCTCTTTAAAAACGTCCAAAGAAGGAGGAGACTCCACCACACTCCCAGACAGCAGATTCCACTCCCGGAGAGGCCTGACCGTCAGGAAGTTCTTCCTAATGGCCAGGGGAAATATCTTTTCCTGTAGTTTGAAGCCATTGCTCCGTGTCTCAGGGCAGCTCCGCACTACACTCTTATAGCGCGATTATTCCATTTGAACATCCTATGGAATCCTGGGGTTTGCAGTTTCGGGAGGGGCCGGACGGCCCCTCCCGAAACTGCAAACCCCAGGATTCCATAGGATGTCCAAAGTGGAATATCGCGCTATGAGAGTGTAGTGCGGAAATGGCGTCAGTCTCCAGACATTTTCCATACAACCTGCGTCGTGGTTTGAGCATTGGATCGTGTCCCTGGAGAGCAGGGTTTGAGTCTCCACGTGACCTTGATGCATCACATACTCTCAGCCCCAGAAAACCCCATGATACATTCGCCTTAGGGTCGCCATAAGTTGGAAAGGACTTGAAGACACGGAGCAACAACAACAATCTCGTCCCCTCGTCACCAGCTCTTCTCCAGGCTAAAAATATCCAGCTCTCACGACTGCTTCTCACAGGGTTTCATAGTTTTGGAGGCCTTTGACCATTTTTTTTTTTTGTAATGTTTTTATTTAAAGTTTAGATACCAAATAAAAAAGGAACAAGTGGGTCACGTTTTCTTTAAATGTATCCCACCTCCCCACTTCCACTTATATTTCTCCAGTTGAAACTACGTTATTTCTGTTTACACAAAAGAAGAGTAATTACATTTCTATTATCAATAAAACAATTACCCTTTATCTTGTTTCCATATCTCTACATCTTATAAATCTATGTCTTTACCCAGTCCAATACTCCTTTCCATTCCCTTTCAAAATTCTGTATTGGTTTATTTTTCAAAGAGGATGCTAATTTTTCTGTTTCTCACCCCTCTCTAAAACTTTCAACTTCCACTCTCCTAGATTTATATCTTTATTTTCTGTATCGCACTGCTGTTACCAAGTCTGTACAGTTAAATCTTCTGATGACTTCTTTTCTGTCTATGTTGGCCTAGCATATTTAACAAATAAAACTCCGGTATCATTTCAAAGTTCACTTTACATATTCTTTGAATTTCATCATGTACCCCCTTCCAATATTTCCTTGCCTTTCCGCAAGTCCACGACATATGAAAGAAGGACCCAACATTTCCAACACCTCGCAGTCCCTGATTTAGTTATCTTCTATAAACTTATTGGGGTGATATACCATTTATGGAGCATTTTATAATAGTTTTCTCGGCCTTTGATCATTTTGGTGACCATCCTCTGGCTCTTTGGGGGAACACTTATTTATTTGCCGCCTTTCTTCCGGCATGGGATCCAAGGTGACATCCAAAGGCACCTTGGCAGCTGCTTTAAAAGTCAGATTAAAACCAAAAGTGAATTTGTTACCCTACTAATACAGAGGGTACCAGTTGTTCCCACTGAACAGCAAACTCAACAATGAGTACCTTTCAACTCCAGCAGCTGGTCATGGTATTTCTTGCGCAGCTGAACTTCCCGCTGGTAGCGCTCCTGCAACGAATGGTTGGCGTGTGACACCTCGTTGATGGCCGAGCACATCTGGAGCGGGGAATGAAGAGTGAGTGAGGGAGCAACAGAGAGAAAAGGCCAGCTGGGCTAAGGAAGCCCACTTGCCCACCGAACCCTGGAAGGTCGCAACCACATTACATTCCCAGCCCTGTCTTTGTGGATCTCTCTGCCACCCTCGTGCCATCTTTCACCAGCCTTCTCAAGGAAGGCAGCTACATGGTGTGGGTCACCAAATGACATCATTGCACCCACACAGAAGATTTCTGCTCCTTTAAGGAGATTTCCCTCCAGTCCTCAAGCTTCTAGCATTGCAGAGAGTGAACCACTTGAATCTATTCATATCCAGAATCATAGAATCAGAGACTTGGAAGAGACCCCAGGGGCCATTGAGTCCAACTCCCTGCTATGCAGGAACACACATCAAAAGCATTCCCATGTAAGAACTCTTCTTATATATCCTCACAGGGCATGGCTTCCAGGCCCCACACCATTTTGGAAAAGGGCAACCAAAATGGTGAGGGGCCTGGAAGCCATGCCCTATGAGGATAGACTCAGAGAGCTGGGGATGTTTAGTCTGCAGAAGAGAAGGTTAAGAGGGGACATGATAGCCACGTTTAAATATTTGAAGGGATGCCATGTCGAGGAAGGAGAGGGCTTGTTTTCTGCTGCTCCAGAGACCAGGACAAGGAGCAATGGATTCAAGCTGCAGGAAAGGAGATTCCACCTGAGCCTCAGGAAGAACTTCCTGACGGCCAGGGCTGTCCGGCAGTGGAATCTGCTGCCTCAATGGAGTGTGGTGGAGTCTCCTCCTTCTTTGGAGGTTTTTAAGCAGAGGCTGGATGGCCATCTGTCGGGAGTGCTTTGAGGGTGTTCCTGCATGGCAGGGGGTTGGACTGGATGGCCCCTGGGGTCTCTTCCAACTCCACATTTCTATGATTCTATGATTCTATTGCTATGTGTGCATCACCTGGGTCACAGAATCATAGTCATTTTATTTTGTGTGTTAACATGACATTATGTCTATGCTAGAAATGTTTGTTGGACTTTATGTGTATGTAGTCTTGTATTATATAACTTTGTGTAAAAACTGACAAACAAATATACCAAAAAAAGCCCAAAACCCCATCCGGCTGCAGTTCTTTAGACAAGCTGAAGTTTCCAGACACTCTTCAAAGGCAGCGCCCGATAGCAAGCGTTCCGGTAACCAAACCAAAATGCAACTAAGGCACGTTCACAATGGCCAGGTCAGACATCTTCAGCAAAAGGGGCAGCTGGCACACCTTAAGTGTGGAAAGATACTCCCAGATACCCCCAAAGGGAGACCACCCAGGATCAGGGGCCCTGCGCACACACCCTGGCCAGCTTCTCCTCACAGAAGGCACAGGGTTCAGCTTGCCCACCCCGTAACTTGCTAGGAAATTCAGCCTCCGGAATCCCCACCCAACAGGGCTGGTGAGGGTGAGGCCCGCTGCCAACCCGTGTCCAGGAGTCTCACCTGCCTCCGAGCCTCGTTGAGTGCAGCTTCGTAACACTCAGCAAAACTGCGCACTTGTCCACGCAGGCTGCTGTAGTCAGATTTCATGCCCCTGAGGAGAGGCTGCAGGGTGTCCAGACGCTGTTGTACACCTGGGAGAGGAGGAGAAGGAGAAGAGGAGAGCTTGCTTGACACACTTATAGCCTGCCCTTCCTCTGGATTAAGCTCATAACCACCCTTCAAGGTAGGTTAGGCAAAGAGAAGCCAAGGCAATTCAGTTCAGAAAGATGAACTTGGACTTCTGACACCTCCCCCCTTCATTCTCTAAAACTCCAGATTTTGGGGATAGAAAATTATAAATACAGCCTCCCTCCACATTTCCGGGTTTGACCTTTGTAAATTTGATTATTTGCAAGTATTTGCAACCCACTGTCCAGGAGTTGAGAGCATGGGGCTGGAGGACCATACCACAGGTCCTATTCAAATTTGTAAATTTGACTATTTGCAAGTGAGCATGCCTTCCTCGCCCTGGTCTTCTTCTGCCATTTCCATGCATTTTGCCCCAGCACAGAGGACTCACACTGAGGCACAACGGAAGGGAATGGGGATTCGGGAAGCCTCGTGCAAGCTTTCCTTTCTCCCTCCAGAGCTCCCCTCTTCCTGTCCCCATGCAAAATGGAAGGTAACGAGGAGGGGGTAGAGGAAGGCTCATGTGAGTCTTCCTTTCCCCTCTGGAGCTCTGCCTTTCCCATTCTCATGCAAAAGAGAAGGGAAGGGTGGAAGCCTCATACAAGCTTTCCTTTCTCCCCCTGGAGCTCCCCTCCATTCCTCTGCATTTCGCCCTGACACGGAGAAGTCATGTGAAGCTTCCTCCCCCTCCCCATTCCCTTCCATTTTGCATGGGAAGGGGAAGGAGGGAGACCCAGAAGGGAATGGGAAGGAGAATAGGGTGGAGTTATTCACAATTTCTCCAGTTTTGCAAGGGTTCTGCACCCCAAACCCTTGCAAAAGTGGAGGGGCCACTGTAAGGATCAATCTCTTCTCTCCTGCATCTCAGCTGCAGGCTTCCCTGTCAGCAAAGTACTGAATCCGCTCCACGGCTTAGATTAGACTTCACAGGAGCTCTCCAAGGTGCTGGAACTATTTGAGGGCCAGGACTCAGAACCTTGGAGAGCACCTCTGAAGTCCTGGAGTGGATTTCCTATAGTGTTGATAACGGAATCTACCAGCCCCTGCTGCTGCCCTCTGTCCAGGGCTTGAGAGTTTGGGGGACCCTACCGCAGGTCCCTCCCACCCGCTACCTGCCAGCTGCTCCCGCAGATGCTGGAGGTGTTGCTCAGAGCACTGAGAGGCCTCCCGGATGGCCGCTTCCTTCCGTGCCTCCAGCTGGTTGATCTCACAGAGCAGCTCTTGGTGCAACCCTGCGATCTCAGACTCGTAGGCGGAGATCTGTCAGGGGCAGAAACAAACCTCACTTCAGAACAACGCAGAGAAACAAACAGCATTTGGGAACGGCAACCCTCCTCTGACTGGAATCCCTACAGTTTCCCCTGCAAATCAATAAAACATTGCCAATAGATACCTAGATACTCTGACCAAGCAATGGGCATCAGGGCAAATTAAGAAGAAGGCTAAGAAATACTCAACTCAAATACATTGCTTGACACAAATGATTTTCAAGATTAATATGCTTGGGCACGTTTTATTGGGACTGATAGATGACCAAATGGAGAAGAGATACGGAAGATTACTTTGTTTTATGACCATAGCAGCAAGATTATTGCATACAGAGAAATGGAAAAATATTGAAATTTCCAACAAATGAGGACTGGATATTGAAGTTGACTGCCTTGCTGAAATGGATAAATTGACTGCTTTGATTAGAGAAAAATCATGGGTGACATTTTTGAAAGACTGGGTGCCCTCAATTATCTTCTTTCACAAAAATGAGAATGATACATCAACTGTATGTTTTGATAACTAATAGGCTGGTTAAACAGAAGCCTAACTGTAACATTTTCAACTGGAGAAGTTGTTTTATATATCTGTATATATAACCATCATTAAGAAAGTTGGAAATCAAGATTTGTTCTATACTCTTTTCTCTCTGTGCTGTTCTTGTTTTCCTTTACTGTTTTCTTTTTGCTATTGGTATTTTTCCCCCTGTCTTTTAATGCATGTACTTGGAAGTTTCCAATAAAAATGCATTTTTAAAAAGAGAATCAAGGGCACCCATTACTGAGGGCAAAACCAGGGCCATTTCCACACTAGATTGTTACCATAGAATCATAGAAATGTAGAGCTGGAAGAGACCCCGGGGCCATCCAGTCCAACCCCGTGCCGTGCAGGAACACCCTCAAAGCACTCCCGACAGACGGCCATCCAGCCTCTGCTTAAAAACCTCCAAGGAAGGAGACTCCACCACACTCCATTGAGGCAGCCAGTTCCACTGCCGGACAGCCCTGACTGTCAGGAAGTTCTTCCTGAGGTTCAGGTGGAATCTCCATTCCTGCAGCTTGAATCCACTGCTTCTTGTCCTGGTCTCTGGAGCAGCAGAAAACAAGCCCTCTCCCTCCTCCACATGGCATCCCTTCAAATATTTAAACATGGCTATCCTGTCCCCTCTCAACCTTCTCTTCTGCAGACTAAACATCCCCAGCTCTCTAAGTCTGTCCTCATAGGGCTTCATGGCTTCCAGGCCCCTCACCCTTTTGGTCGCCCTCCTCTGGACTTGCTCCAGCTTGACCATGTCCTTCTTGAATTGGGGTGCCCAGAACTGGACACAGTATTCAAGATGAGGTCTAACCAATGCAGAATAAAGTGGTACCAATACCTCCCTCGATCTAGACACCATACTCCTATTGATGCAGCCGAGAATTGCGTTGGCTTTCTTGGCTGCCGCATCACACTGCTGACTCATGTTCGGCCTGTGGTCTATGAAGACTCCTAGATCCCTTTCACACGTACTGCTAGCCGGCCCCTCCCTGAACTGCAAACCCCAGGATTCCATAGGACGTTGAAAGTGGAACGATAGCGCTATAACAGTCTAGTGCGGAAATGGCCCAGGGCGCTTTGATATCTGGCTCTCTCAGTCCGAGCGTGTGGAAGCCGCGGGGCACAGCTCAGACCGAGGGGCTGCCTTACCTTGTCCCTCAGGCCCGCTGCCACCTCCTCGGAGCTCTGGAGCTGCTCCGTCAGCTGCTGGCACCGCTCGGCCTGGCAGGAGAGCTGCTCCATCAAGGCCCGGTTCCGCTCCTCGGCTTCCGCCACGGCCTGGAGGGTGCGGGGAGAGTCCACCTCCACGGTCTTGGCGACGTACTGGGAAGGATGAACCAGCCAGAAAGAGAGATGAGGTGGGAATACTGGCGTGTCCACACAGTGGGAGGTTTAAGGTTGTGTGTACATACACAAGCACATTTCATGGAATGAAAACCTTCCCCCTACCCACACAAATAGGACAGGGATTGCATCTGTAATGGGATCTCTGCCTCCTTCCTCCCACACCCTCACACACAATTTTCCCAGGCCAGCTTTTCAGGAATGAAAATTCTATGTCAGGCCAAATAATATCATGTAGCTTGGATTTTGGAAGTAACTTTTACCTTGAGCGAAAGATCACTTTCTTTGACTACATGTTGACTGGAGGATGCTGGGAATGGTAGTGCAAAAAAAAAAAGTAATTTCCCAAGCTCTAGTCCTGGATCTGCTAAAAGGAGCTAAAAATTCTCTTGGAACCAACTACTACACACACACACACAAACACACATATATACATACATATACATATATACATGCATACTCCCCAGCCGTCCCGATTTGGTAGAGACAGTCTCAGTTAATCCCACTTTTTCAGAAGCTTTTAAAATGTCCCATTTTCTGTCTCCCTCTTTGTCCTCACCTTATTTCCATTGCTGCAAACTGAGTTGAAAGTCTAAAAGTAGTTTGCACCCCATTAACTCAGTGGCGAGGGGAGGGAAGGAGGGGGCAGAATTTTGCCCTTCCCAGCAGATTCCGGCAAAAACCAACTGCTGCAGCTCCTCCTAGCTTATCTGCTCCTCTTTCTCCTTAGCTCTTGCCGAGGCGACCCCACTCTGCCGTCACTCGGCCACCCCTGTCCCGGTTGCAACCTGTGAAACTTTGGAGGGTATGTAGGTGGACTGTGCTTGCCCTCTAGTGGCCAGAAGGGGAACTGCAACAGCACTCACCTGTATCTCAGGTGGGCGGCTCTTTTGGGCCTCCAGAGAGAGCTGAAGCCCGCGCAGGCGCTCGTCCAGGCGGCGCACCTCCTCCTCCTTGCGGCACTGGAGCCTGTCCATCTGGGCCTCCAGGCCCACCAGCTCCTCCACCTTCTTTTGCACGGTGACCTCCAGTTGCTGGACTTTGGTCCGGAGGTCCTCATTCTCCTGGTAGGAAAGAACCTTGAGGTTACTTCAGTGCCCCCCCCCCGCTTGTCAACACCAATGCTGTGTTTCAGAGCAACAGGCCACCTTGCCAGGGGCAGCTTGGCACCTCCAGAGAGCCACCTTGTCACCCCTAGGGGACTTGGGAGCCAAAGCGACCTCTAAAACTCAGAACCAAAGTTCGTCCATTTTGCATGCTTTCATATACTTTCAATTCTTCCGCTGTATTTTGTCCTTGGCATAAACTGATAAGGGAGCGACATGGCTGCAAGACTAACCTAAACTGGTTTCAGCAGTTCATGGAGCAGCAAACCTGTTGACTTAGCTCAACTATGCAAGTAGTGAATACACACATGTGCAGTAGAATCCATTAGAAGTTTGCTTTCTTTGTCTTGAACTTAGTATGTGAGTGTTCAGTAAATCTGTCTTATCCATTCTCTGGCCACACGCCTGCGAAGGGGAGTCTGATCCTTTTGATCTAAAGCTCTCGGTTATGTGTTTTCTTTTTCTGTCTCGATTCAGAGTTTCCTTTAGAGCTCTGCACCAAATTGGGGAGCAGGATACTGCAGGTTCGAGTAAGAGCCAACACTGGTACTTATACCACAGACATCATCTGGTGGGTTTCTTACACACGTGTAAGTTATTTCTGCAGAAGCAATCAGACATTTTTGTCTTACGGAGGATGACCATGGTCAGTTCAGAATTGAAAAAGCACAGCAGCAGTGCCTTGCACGCTGGTGTGCACGGTGCCTGGAGAGACGGAGGCACATGGTGTGTGGATAGACACTACACACTGCATATTTATATTTCATGCACATTTGGTTGTGCAACATCACAAGACACGAACAAGATGGTATAGTACAAATGCCAGATAATGAGTATAAAAATCACGCTCTACATCCTTGATGCATGGTCTTGGTTCATACGTGGGTCTCATGTGGCAAACCTTTTTGAACAGAAGGAGCTGATTTTATTTTACAGGTAGCCCCCCCAAAAAAATATCAAACCCCCCCCAAAAAAGATCCCCAAAGCCAAACTTCTTTTTCCAACATGTTTACCCAGCCTGGCGAGAGCGCTGGCCAATTTAGGACGGTCTCAACTTGCACGAGGAAGAGAGGAAAGGCAAGGAAGGACGCACCTTGACCAACAGGGGAGGGGGCTGAGCAGACACGGTGGCCAGCTGTTGCAAGAGGCTCTGGGTGATGGACAGGCTCTGCTTTAGCCCCTCGTTCTCCACCGTCAGGTTGTGGATCCGCTTCTCCGAGTCTGTGATTCCCTGCCCGGGAGACAAAAGGCAGTTAACTTGGGTAGGAAATGGACCCCCTGAAAGAAAGGCCACTGTCCCCCCCTTTCCTGTTTGCAATCAATATTTTTGGTTATCCTCCCTCCATTCTGCTGGCCTTTTCCTTTGGTGGCCAGGTATAGGAATGAATTGTCTCTCCCACTCTCCCCTCTGCTGTCTTCAGTGGTGGCTGATGCCCACTGATGGGGGAGAGGGCGAGACCCCCATGGGCAAAGACACAGGATACCAGAGGTAAAGCCAACTACACCTGGTTCACCCTTCTCAAGATCTAAATAAAGGAACCATAGACTCATAGAACCATAGAGACTCTAGCATACTCGCAGGCAGCAGCATATTCCAAACTGCTTTAAGAGTCAGGAAGTTCTTCCTAATGTTTAGATGGAATCTCTTTTCCTGTAGTTTGAATCCATTGCTCCATGACCTAATCTCTGAAGCAGCAGAAAACAAGCTTGCCCCATCTTCCATACGACATATCACCTCTCCTCTTAAGCTCATCTCCAGGCTAAACATCCCCAGCTCCTTAAGGAGCTCCTCATTTAACTTCAAGGGTTCCAGGCCTCTTACCAGTTTGGTTGCCCTCCTCTGGGCTGTTGGATAAAAAATGCGGTGACATTTGCCCCAGTGGAAAATACATTTGATGAGCATGTGGAACGACTTAGCAAGAGATGACGCATTCCCTAGGGGACATGTAGTAAGGGCTGAGTCATGATACTGAAATCATGGCAAGGGGTTGCATCATGCTAATGGCCCCGACTGATGACATGGCAGCAGGTGCGTATGAAAGAGAGCAGGAATGCTAGCTGTCTCTCTGACTCCGTATCTCTGCATCCGAATCTCTGATCCTGAAACTCTGACGCTGAAACTCTGCCTATGGATCTGCGTATCCTGTGTATAGATGCACATATTGCAACTGTGAAGATTAAAGCCTCCAGGTATTTTGGATGACAGACTCCGTGTCTCTGAGTTACTAACCAGTGGGTAGAGGGGTCAGAGCAATAATATACCTGTTGCTGTAGTTGTACTCTGCTGCACATGCTTTTTGCTGTTTGGAAACTCTGCTGTGTTTATGCTTGCCTCTGAGACACTGTGTCCAGAGTGCAGCGGTTCCGGGGATAACTTTGGGCTGGTGCTGTAAATCATCTCCCGTCAGTGGTTATGGGCCCAGCACGCTTCCGCTGCGCAACTCTGGACATCCAAGGAGCCAATGTTCTTGCCCCAGGGCCCTCCAAGAACCAAACAGATTGCTAAAAGTGCTCCGCAAAGTATAATCTTCCCACCAAAATGTCTGGAAGACATCCATCTCGTGGGAGTGCTTTAGTTCTATATGCCTCCACGGCAGAGGGTTGGACTAGATGGCATTTGTGGTCCCTTCCAAATCTAGGATTTCTAGGATTGTAGGCTTTTATGGTTTTGCCAAACATTTCAGAGTTGGCTGACTTCCTGCTATACTGGAATGCACAATTACAGCAATCCTAAAAGATGCCATTCAATGTCTGTTTAAAGCCCTCAAAAGATGGAGACACCACCAGTCTATTCCACTGTTGAACAGCTTTTACAGGGAGGCCATTTCTGCAAGAGCTCATGACAGTGCTATGATTCCACTTTCAAAATCCTATGGAATCCTGGGGTTTGCAGCTGACCCCTCCCTAAACTGCAAAGCCCAGGATCCCATGGGATGTTGAAAGCGGAATCATAGCACTATAACAGGCTAGTGCGGAAATGGCCTTAAAATAAGTTCTTCCAAATATTTAGAAGGAACCTCTCTTATGTAATTTGATTCTAGCTCCATCTTCTACATGACCTTCCTTCAGATATTTAATACTAGCTGTCCTCTCACACCATCCCAGCTCACGCAGTCTTCTCTTCTCGAGGGGAAACACACCGAGCTCCTTCAGTTGTTGCTCACAGGGCTTGGTTTCCAGAGCTTTGATCATCTTGGTCTTGCCCACACCTGGTTTGAAGACACCTGGCACCCCTCTGCTGGTCCACGCAGGGAGTATCCAGGGTTGGGTGGGTGGGTGGGTGGCTCTCCCCCTGCCCAAAATGTAGGTCTGCCTCATGCTCTCTTTGGCACTTCCCATGGGGAAAATAGGTTGGGGGGCTGAGTGTTCCTCACCGTGCCCATGCGGAGCCGCGCCAGTTCCTCCTCTCGTTCTTGAATCTGTTGCTTCAGGTGTTGGATCTGCCAGGAAAGGAGCAATTATGCACATTGGCCTCCCTCTGTCCTGACCCTCAAACAAAGGAAACCAGAGCAGGTGGATGTCCATCAGGTGCAGCCTCTGGATTATGTGTTCATATCAGTGGCCATTTCCACACTAGCCTGTTATAGCGCAATGATTCCACTTTCAACTTCCTCTGGAATCCTGGGGTTTGCAGCTTCGGGAGGGGCCGTCCGGCCCCTCCCGAAGCTGCAAACCCCAGGATTCCAGAGGAGGTTGAAAGTGGAATCATTGCGCTATAACAGGCTAGTGCAGAAATGGCCTATGTCTGTGGGAAGGGCTCCAAGGCTTGGTGGGGAGAGCAGGCACCCGGGGTCCAAACCAGGTCAGGAAAGGGGGGTGGGTTGGCATGGTGGCCCTGGACTTCCTCTCTCTTGCCCATCTCCTTCCTTGGGCATGTGGGGGGGCACCAGGAGAGGGTTTGTGGTGCTGAGAAATCCTGAGTTGGCCAAGCAGCAGTTCATGGAGAAGGAGGAGGACCAGAGATGGGTTTTTAAGGGGCTGAGCAGCCGGATCGGAGCTGCCAAGAGGAACAACTCCCCCGAAAAAGAAGTGCTTGAGGAGGGGACAGAGTAGGGAAAACTACTCATAAATGTGTAAACCACAACAGCAATAATAATTCTAGATTCTGCCAATTTGAAGAGAGGAGAGGAAGCAGATTTACCTGGGCAGAAGGAAAGGGAAGAGATACAGCAGGTGCCCCAAACCAGCCAGGTCTCTGATAGGAAGCTGGTTTAGGCACTAAGGAAGGGAAGATGGAGGAAAGACCACCCCTCTCCATGAGCCGCCTGAAAGACTCATAAGCCAAATCATCAGGCAGAGAGACTCTCCCTCTTCTTCTCCCCTCCCACACAGAATGAGCCTGCCATCACTATTTCAAGAAGAGGCCATCTGAGAACATTCTAATTAAGTTCAACTGACTGAGGCTGGGAGACTCCGGAGGGAATAAGCTACACAAAAATACGGCCATTTAATGGAAACAATACCTCAAGGTGGTGCTTTTCCTAAAAGCTCCTGTTATTCTTTCAGACTTGGTTTATATTCCTCAGATGGGACTGTAGCTCTGTTTTTGGTTACGCTCCTGGGTTCCGATCTTGCCTGATCACCTGGCTTTCAGCCCGTGACCGGAATCAACTTCCTTCTCCTAACGTGCTTTCTGGCGACGAACTTGGCTTTCCTGACTACACCTCACTCACACACCCTAATTCTGAGCAGATGCATCCCACTGTGCAACACCCAATGAACCTATCAGGGGGTTTTTGGGGGCTGAGAATGTGTGATTCTCCCAAGATCATCCAGCAGGTTTCCACGGCTGAGTGGGGAATCAAACCTTGCTCTCCATGGTGTAGTGGTTTGAGGGTTGGACAATGGCCCTGGACTCTAGGGTTTGATTTCTGCTCAGCCATGGAAACCTACTCAGTGGTCTTGGATGTGTCACAGACTCTCAGCCCCAAAACAGCCCTTGATAGGTTTGCCATAAGCTGGAAATGACTTGAAGGGATACAACAACAACACACCCAATAGAGACTTGCGACTTTTTCAAGCTCTGGTTTCCACAATACAAATCCACCCAACAAGCCAAAATCCACCTTTGATCTCACCTGGTGGTTGAAGCTGCCAGCCAGCTGCTCCTTCTCCTTCTCCCGCTCTTCCGCCCGCTGCCTGAGGCCCACCACCTCCTCTGCCAGCCGACTTCTCTCCCCTGGAGGACACTGATGGACTCCACCAGTTGGTGAATGCCTGCCGGGGCCATTGGGTAGAGCAAGCAGGCTGAGGGCACCCTCATACCTGGCCAGAAGAGAGAGAGAGAGCACCTGCGTTATATCATTAGGCCTCATTTGGAATCCTGTGTCCAGTTCCGGGCACCTCAATTCAGGAAGGAGATGGAGAAGCTGGAACATGTCCAGAGGAGGGCAATCAAGATGATGAAGGGTCTGGAAGCCATGAAGCCCTCTGAGAAGCAGCTGAAGTAGCTGGGGATGTTCAGTCTGCAGAAGAGAAGAGAAGGCTGAGAGGGGACCTTATAGCCATGTTTAAATATTTGAAGCGATGCCATGTAGAGGAGGGTGTGGGCTTGTTTTCTGCTGCTCCAGAGACCAGGACAAGGAGCAGTGGATTCAAGCTGCAGGAAAGGAGATTGCACCTGAACCTCAGGAAGAACTTCCTGACGGTCGGGGCTGTCCAGCAGTGGAATCTGCTGCTGCCTCCATGGAGTGTGGTGGAGTCTCCTCCTTCTTTGGAGGTTTTTTAAGCAGAGGCTGGATGGCCATCTGTTGGGAATGCTTTGGTGGGTGTTCCTGCACAGCAGGGGGTTGGACTGGATGGCCCCTGGGGTCTCTTCCAACTCTAGGATTCTATGATTCTATGAGCACAGGTAGGAGGAGGAGCAGAAGGATTTGGTGGCCTGTGGCCATGAGAGGGGCCCTGCCTGGATGGGCAGAGGCTAGGGGTGAAAAGAATGTTCCAAAAAAATGGTCTCAAAACAGGTTTCTCAATTGCCCACTAACCCTGATGAGAAGAATCTTAGATGGGCGAGAATCTTTGGGGTTTGCATTTATCCTGCCAGACTATAAGGAAAAATGAAAGGAAAAAAAATTAAGCCCTTTGAAATGTGGTGCTGGAGGAGAGTTCTGCAGAAACTCAGGACTGAATCAAAGAATCATAGAGTTGGAAGGGACCACAAGGGCTACGGAGCCCAACCTCCTTCTGCCACACCACCAAAGCATTCCCTCCAGCTAGATGGCCATGTAGCCTCTCTTTAAAAACCTCCAAAGAAGGAGACCCCAACACACTCCACTGAGGCAACGGATTCAACTGTCAAACTGCTCTTACCATCAGGATTTTCTTTGTAATGTTTAGATGGAATCTCTTTTCCTGTAGTTTGAAGCCATTGCTCCATGTCCTAGTCTCTGGAGCAGTAGAAAACAGGCTTGCTCCATCCTCCATATGACATCCTTTCAAATACCTAAACATATCATGACACCCTTTTAACCTTCTCCTGTCCGGGTTAAACATGTCCAGCTCCCTAAGCCTCTCCTCACAGGGCTTCATGGTTTCCAGGCCTTTGACCATTTTGGTCATCCTCCTCTAGATACATTCCAGTTTTTCAATCTGCTCCTTGAATTATGGCGCCCAGAACTGGACACAGGATTATTCCAGGTGGAGTCTGAGCAAAGCAAAATAGGGTGGTACTATTACTTTCCTTCTCCTAGGCGTTATACTCATTGATGCCGCCCAAAATCGCATTGCTAAAAAGACCAATAAATGGGCACTAGAGCAAACCAAACCTGAGCTCTCCTCAGAATCCAAGATGACTAAACTGATGCTGTCATACCTTGGACATATCAGGAGAGGAGAGGAGAGGAGAGGGGGAGAGAGAGAGAGACCCTTCTCCATGGCTGCTCCCAGACTGTGGAACTCCCTCCCACAGGAGGTCCACTTAGCCCCCTCCCTGCTCTCTTTCCACCAGCAGATGAAGGCATTTTTATTTAGGCAGGGTTTTTGGATCTTGAGTTTTAATTATGGAGCTGTGGCATATGTGTAAGGCGGTGTGCTTTCTAAAAAAAAAAAGTCTGTATTTTTTCATATTTTCTTGAAATAATTGCCATTTCCACATGACGAGGCTATGCCGCTTCTGGGACAGGATGGCAGAGGCTGGCAGGTTGTGATTCTGCATTATGTTGTTGCCAGCCAGCTCCCATCTTGTCCGCAAGCATCCCGCTCGTGCAGTTTTCACAAAATGGAAAAAATCCGTTTGGTGCCTGCAATCGTGCAGTGTTCCCGTCAACGGCGATGCTTCCATGGAAAGTGCCCAGCTGGGCTGCGGGAGGAAGAGGTGGCGCCACTGCGCTTCCTTCCGCACGGAGCAAGCAGGTGCGGAAGCGGGTGTTGCTGACACACTCCCTTCCGGACCCGGGATGGCAGCGCGACAACGCGGAAGAGCGTCATCGTGCGGAAGCGGCAAATATTTTAAGCGTTTTAACTGCTTTTAAGCATGTTTAATACTTGGAAGATTTAATTTCCCTCTCACTTCTGTAAACAAAACATTTTAGCTGTATCTTTTTAGATTATTGGAAGCCACTTTGGATCCCGTTTGGGAGACAGATGGGGTATAAATTCAACAGATAAATAAATAAGAGCTGTAATTGTTTTTTGGAAAGAAGCCAGCCTATGCCCTCAGGCGTGGGGCTCACCTTCCTGCATCTTCTCCAGGAGGCGCTGCTGCTCCGAGATGATGCGCTCCAGGTTCTCAATGAGGCTGAGCTTGTCCTTCACCCGCTGCCGGTAGGCCCTCTTCAGCCCCCGGAGCTGCTTGTGCCGCCGGCTCTCTTCCTTCCGCAGGCGGAAGCGGTACTCGCCCGCCTTCTCCTGCAGGAGCTGCATCTGGGTGTAGTGCTCCAGGAAGGAGAGGAGGTGGGACATCACCGAGACCAGGGGGGATTCCGGAGGCTGGCGAGAGACGGGGGGAAGAGCCACACGGAGACCCAGCATCACGGGAGGAACAGGCCAGGTAAGGGGGAACATCGGAAAACAGGAGAAGAGAAGAAAACAGAAAGTGAATAGCATGCCTCTGCCCTCCAACCGTCCCAGTTCGGCAGGGGCAGTCCCAACTAATCCTCTGCTATCCCACTTTCCCAGATGCTTTTAAAATGTCCCAGTTTCTCTCTCCTCCTCCCACCTTCCCCGTTTGTCCACAGCTTACTGTAATTGCTGCAAACTGAGTTCAAAGTGCAAACGTAGTTTACATTTAGTTAGAGCAGTGAGGGAGAAGATGGGAAGGGGCAGAAAATAAGCACCAGAGACAAGGACATGGGGCAATGGCTTCAAACTACAGGAAAGGAAATTCCACCTAAACAGTAGGAAGAACTTCCTGACAGTAAGAGCGGTTCAACAGTGGAATCTGCTGCTGCCTCAATGGGCTGTCTTGGAGTCTCCTTCTTTGGAGGTTTTTAAAGAGAGGCCAGGTGGCCATCTGTCAAAAGGAGGGCTTGGATTGAGTCTTCCTGCACGGCAGAAGGGGGTTGGACTGGATGGCTTTTGGGGTCTCTTCCAAATTCCAACTGTGTGGATAGTATATGGGTTTGGCTACTGAAAACCCACTAGCTGGAAACTTTGGCACAATAAACCATGGCCCTTTCCGCACTAGGCCCCTCCCGAAACTGCAAACCCCTGGATTCCATAGGATGTTGAAAGCGGAGTGATAGCGCTATAACAGCCTAGTGTGGAAAGGGCCAATGTCCTATGTGGTGCTTTCCAGTTGTATGTTTTTTGTGGTTCTGCACTGTCAGACGGTAGTTTGGAAGACAGAAAAATTAATTTCTTTTTAACCCAACCCAAATCTCCCTCCCTCACCCTTTGTCTTTCATATAAGTCCTGAATAGGACCAGAGCAAATTAGGAGTTAGGGTAGCAACTGCCTACCTTTTCTCTGGGAGACTCCACTTCTTCCTCTAGGAGCATCTTTGCAGCTGCCTCCTGCTTCCGCGACCAGAACTCGGTGAGGGGCGTAGGGGCATCTGCCAACCCAAAGCCTTCCTCATCTTCGTCTTCCTCCTCCTCCTCAGCGCTGCTCCCTTTCTCGCTTTCTGAGCCGCCTGCCAAAGGATGAGCTTCTTTGGCAAACGAGAAATGCCCCTAATTCCAGCACCCTCTCTCTGGGTTAGCCTTCCTCCTTATAAAAATGAGGTGAGGAAATACTTTATTTTTTGTCACTGAAGCGATGAGGCTCTGATGTCCAACTGGGTGCCATCCCAAGAGAGGAGGTCCACTCTCTTAAACGCCTACATTCCAGCTTCCTATCCATTATAAAGGGGGCAAAACTATGAAGTCCCCACAGCACTCACAGCTCAGTAAGGGCAGGGTATCTTATTAGGAAACCCTCTAAGTAGGAGCCAAGAGCTTACTTGGCCAAAATTTCTACACAAGAAAGAGCAAAGCTTGGGAAAGTTATTTTGGGGGGGGGGGTGGAAAGGGGGTGATGATTTACAGAATCCTTGCTGGCTATAGGATTCTGGAAGTCATCATCCAAAAAAGTACGTTTCTCAAGCTCTGGGGAAAGCTGCTCATTCCTGCTTCCATTGGCCGTTATTGATCTTCTCATCGTGGGTGCTGCACATCCATTCCACATTTTAGGCCCTTCTCTATGGGAGCTCTCCAAGGTTCTGAAACTATTTGGAAGCTAGAGTTCAGCACCTTGGATAGCTCATTTGAATTGTGAGTTAAAACCTGGAGTGGCTTGACTACGCCCACTGACCTGGAAGCCAGGAGCTGCCGTTGCCAGGTTTACCGTAGCAGACAGATCCTGCCCTGAACCCAACTGGTACTGGTTGACTGAGTTGTGGGCAAACTGGTCTCACCACCATGGATCTTTTGCCCAAGTGTTGAAGCAGCAGCTCCCAAAATCTAGCAAGGACAGGTGGGCTGTTTTAATTCTTCCACTGTTCTTAACACAAGGGGAAAGACCTGTGTTGGGTTTCCTAAACAGTGATGGCAACAGGACTTGCTCTGGGGCTTACCAATACTACTGGGCTTTGGGTGTATGGCTACTTACTGTCCAGCTTTGTTAGTTCCTTCCAGAGTTCCTTCTGCAGTGGCTTCTTGGTCCTCTTTGGTGGCTCCGCAGAAAAAGCTTTGAAGCCCTGTGTGAAGAAACCACGGCAGGGGACATAGATCAGGACCACTCTGCGAGGAGTCCACGTATCATTCTCTTGGCTTCCATAGAGCTACTTTATAAACAAACGTTGCAAATACAATTGCATTTCTTAGGGATGTGCAAGCTTACATCAGGTGCAAAACCAGCAACCACTCAACAGATCCAGCCTAAGGCATTCTTGTCTGTGCAGCAGCCAACTAGATGCCATCGGGAAGCCCACAGGCAGGAAAATCTGTGCACAACCACACCTTCCGCTCCACAACACCTGATGCTTCTGTGTATCCTGGCCTCTGGGGAGTGGTGCTAGACAGTCATCCTTCCTAGGAGTCACAAAGAGTTGGGCTGGGTTCAAATTAGGGGTACTTACTCCCAGGGCAGAAGCTCACTTGTTCCCCCCACCAGGAATCTTTCCTACAACAACTGGAGGGAGGGGAACAAAAAGGAGGAAGAGAAGGAGAGAAAATAAAAGAAACCTGGAAGCACCTTTCAGAGAAACTGTGTTCTATTTTTGCACGACATCTTCGTGGATACAAACCCCTCATCTTCAGATGCAGTACTGAGTGGTGTTAAGTCTTCAGGCAGCAGCCTTGACATGGGAGTGAGACAGAACGCAAGAGGAGCCAGTTAGTCTTAAAGATGCTGACAAATTTCTTTTTATTTTTTTCTCCCCGGCTTCCTCCTTTTCATGCTGCAAGAGAGAAAACATGGCTACATCTTGGAAAAGCCCTGGATAAAGGCAGTTTCTCCTACTACCGGGGAGACGGGGGGGCCTTTCCAGAGGGAAGAAGAACCTACAGCCCACATGAAGCAAGTTAGCAGAGGCCGTGAAGCAAGGACTCCATGGGTTGAGTGAGCCAACTTGGGATCCATTTTGGGCTTGGGCGATGACCCTATGGAAACCCACTGTGTGATCTTGGGTGCATCACTCTCTCAACCTTAGAAAACCCCATGGCAGGGTAAAGCTTAGGGTTGTCATAAGTCAGAAACGATTTGAAGGAACACAACAACAAGAGGTTTGCTTAGCTGGATCTGTAATGGTAGAATAATATTTTTCTGTCTTTTCCTGTTTTCTCTTTCTCATTACAGTTTGGTCGGAGAAATCAGAGCCCTTTTGTGTTTTAGTAAGTTAGTCAGTAAGTTAGTATCCCAGTCAGTTAGCATTTAGTGTTTTTCAGCTTATTGTTTTAGCATGGTGTTTTAATTTTAAAGTTTTATGCCTGTGTTTAAAATACTAATCAGAGTTTATGTTTTGAGTAAAAACTGATAAACAAAGATAGATAGATAGATAGATAGATAGATAGATAGATAGATAGATAGATAGGAGTCCAAACAGGTTTTATCCAAAACTGCCCACGCATTATGCTTCTGAATTATTTTCATAGAAATCATAGAAATCATAGAAATGTAGAGTCGGAAGAGACCCCGGGGGCCATCCAGTCCAACCCCCTGCCATGCAGGAACACCCTCAAAGCACTCCCGACAGATAGCCATCCAGCCTCTGCTTAAAAACCTCCAAAGAAGGAGGAGACTCCACTACACTCCATGGAGGCAGCAGCGTATTCCACTGCCGGACAGCCCTGACCGTCAGGAAGTTCTTCCTGAGGTTCAGGTGGAATCTCCTTTCCTGCAGCTTGAATCCATTGCTCCTTGTCCTGGTCTCTGGAGCAGCAGAAAACAAGCCCTCCCCTTCCTCTACATGGCATCCCTTCAAATATTTAAACATGGCTATCCTGTCCCCTCTTAACCTTCTCTTCTGCAGACTAAACATACCCAGCTCTCTAAGTCTATCCTCACAGGGCTTCATGGTTTCCAGGCCTCTCATCATTTTGGTCGCCCTCCTCTGGACTTGTTCCAGCTTGACCAGGTCCTTCTTGAATCGGGGGGCCCAGAACTGGACACAGGATTCCAGATGAGGTCTAACCAAAGCAGAGTAGAGCGGTACCATTACCTCCCTCGATCTAGACACCAGACTCCTGTTGATGCAGCCAAGAATTGCATTGGCTTTCTTGGCTGCCGCATCACACTGCTGACTCATGTTCAGCTTGTGGTCTATGAAGACTCCTAGATCCCTTTCACACGTACTGCTATCCAGCCATGTGTCCCCCATCCTCTATTTCTGTATTCCATTTTTTCTACCTAAGTGTAGGACCTTACACTTGTCTCTGTTGAATTTCATTCTGTTAGCCTTGGCCCAGCTCTCCAATCTATCCAGGTCATTTTGAATGTTGATCCTGTCCTCTGGCGTATTAGCAACCCCTCCCAATTTGGAGTCATCTGCGAATTTGATGAGCATGCCCTCTATTCCTTCATCCAAGTCGTTGATAAAAATATTGAACAGCACTGGGCCCAGGACAGAACCTTGTGGCACCCCGCTAGTCACTTCTCTCCAGGATGTTCATTGGCTTTAACTGGTTTCAGTGATCTCGCTGTTAAGCAGACCAAATGCTTTTTGTCTGCTTAAATTATTCCTTCCTGCTTTATCCTGTTTAAGTCAGTTAAAGAGATTGCATTGTCTCCCACTTTGAGATCAGGAGACATAGGGCGTGCTACACTTATTTAAATAAACAGGTAAACACACCCACACGCCCTGCCTGATCCCTCCCTGCAGAAGGAGCCATGGTGCAGCCTCTCTGATCACGTGCGGTTTCAAAGGTGCCGGCCAGCATCTCCTCCTGCAATACGGCGGGTGCTCCCGGCTCACAGACCAGGCAATGCAGCCACATGATGAGAGCTGCAGCATCCCACCTTAGCAGCGCCCAAAAGAGCAGCCACGGAAGTGAGGGCACACAGCCAAAGACCTTTTATTTCTCTGAATCCCAGACACCACTGTGTATCCACAGGCAATCAAGACGATCATTATTCAGTTAAGAGGCTAGTAGCAAATCTGCACCAACAGCTCTTCAATGTCAGACATCTCTGTGGCTGCAAGGGATAGAAATGCATGCAGAGGGCTGGTGATTTCAACTGGATCAACATGGAGCTACAGAACATGGTACCTTGTACAAAGAACTAGAGAGAGTGGAAGCTGGCAATCCACACAAGGATATGACTTTAGGCAAGGAGAGGTTGGCAGCTTGCAAAGAGCAGTCAGCATTTTTTTCAGGTGCTACTGGGTTCTGTTGAGCTGTACATCCAAGCTCTGTGTTCCCTGGCAAGGAAAGGCCCCGGCCAGATTCATGTGGGTGTCTTAAACATACATACATTCCCTTCGGGAGGCAGTTGGAAATTTTTATCCTAAGCAGAATGGGTGCAGTCAGTTTAAGATTGCAGAACTGGAGCTGAACACTCATGGATGTGGAAGAAGCACATGTGCATGGATGCAAATAACAAACATGTGCAGCTCTGCACAATGCCCTCCAGATATACATGGGTGCATGTGCATATCTGGTTGTATATCTGATTGCACACATGATGTCTTTAGCCAGTTAGACAACATTCATCATTCAATATTCAACATTCGACATTCAACACAAGGTCTACACATTAGCCAGTTAGACAACATTCATCATTCAATATTCGACATTCGACATTCAACACAAGGTCTACACATTAGCCAGTTAGACAACATTCATCAGTCAATATTCAACATTCAACATTCAACACAAGGTCTACACATTCCTTCTCAACATTTCACAGATAAAAACTGTGACAGGTGTGGCTGCGTAACTTCAGAGTGCAGTCAGCATGGCAGAAATTATTAATGAGGGAAGACACACAAGCTAAGAGGGACTTCACCAGTTTGCTTTTGCTTGAATCTCCTGGAAAGAGCAAGGTCCCATCCCTTCTCTCCTCTCCCCTCTGCTAAGTTAATGGTGTGCAAACTACTTTTGCACCTTGAACTCATTTTGTAGCAAGTGACGCAAGCTGAAGACAAAGGAAGAAAAGAGGACCAAAATGGTGAGGGGCCTGGAAGCCATGCCCTATGAGGACAGACTTAGAGAGCTGGGGATGTTTAGTCTGCAGAAGAGAAGGTTAAGAAGGGACAGGATAGCCATGTTTAAATATCTGAAGGGTTGCCATGTGGAGGAATGAGAGGGCTTGTTTTCTGCTGCTCCAGAGACCAGGACAAGGAGCAATGGATTCAAGCTGCAGGAAAGGAGATTCCACCTGAACCGCAGGAAGAACTTCCTGACAGTCAGGGCTGTCCGGCAGTGGAATCGGCTGCCTCGGAGTGTAGTGGAGTCTCCTTCCTTGGAGGTTTTTAAGCAGAGGCTGGATGGCCATCTGTTGGGAGTGCTTTGAGGGGGTTCCTGCATGGCAGGGGGTTGGACTGGATGGCCCCTGGGGTCTCTTCCAACTCTACATTTCTATGATTCTATGAGGAGAAAGAAAGTGGGACATTTCAAAAGCAGCTGAAAAAGTGGGATGGCAGAGGACTAATCCAAACTGTCCCTGCCAGATCAGGACAGTCTGAGAATATGAGGAAGATGTGCAGAAAACCTTGCCAAATAAGCCAGTCTAACTGGCTTCGGTTGCCAATACCTGTGTGAAGCTCCCTGCCCCCAGCAGGCAACCTTCAACAGGCAACACCTTTGGCACAGTGACTGAGCGACCCATCTTGGCACCATGCCACACATGGACACAGCCTGGCAAAACAGGTTAGCACAAGGCCTTGTCAAAATAGCTAGGCGCTTGCTGAGGCGGTCGTGACTGTGCCAACGTGAAGCCTCCCACCAGTACCACGTACCCCCGCCTTCCTTCTTGCCTGTGTCCATTCCCAGGCTGCACCCTTCCTCCTCCTCCCCTCCTCCATTTCGATGCTTCGTTTCCCCTTGCAATTACGGCCCCTTTTGCCTGGCACCGAAGAGCAGCCGGCCCGACGCCAGGACCGCCAGCCATCACGCCTCCGCTCTCAGAACAGCCTGGGAAGCCGTGCACAACGGACGCCGTGCCCTCACTCTGCATTTCCTCGCTGACACAGCAGAAACTTGGGAGGGTGTTTTCTTTCTCGGCAACCGTTCAAGGCTACGACGGGGGTCAATGTTCAATTTGCCGACATGGAAACAACAAAATGCACGCAAACGAGAAATGACCCACAGCGAATTCTCTCTCCCTCCTTCTTTCTCACTTGCTCTCTTTCTTAAGTGCACACGCGCGCGCACAGACACGCACACCATTTCCCTTGTGGGTGGACCTTCAAAACAGCTGTGGCTGTCTGGCCGCCTTGATGGGGAAGTTGCAGCACTGTTTCCACGGCAACAGGAGCCATGGAAACGCCATCAGGATGCCAGGGGGCTTTCAGAATCCTGCTTGCTGGTGATGGATGGAACAGGGCCCTTGAGGTCCCTCCCTAAACTGCAAACCCCAGGATTCCATAGGATGTTGAAAGTGGAATAACAGCGCTATAACAGTCTAGTGCGAAAATGGCCATAGATTCCACCTGGTTCTCACATAGTGATATAGGTATGAATTAGAAATAATAAATTAGAAATAAAGTAGTGTTCTCTGGGCTCCTGCAACAATAGAAGTGGGGCAGGGAAGAGCAATGCATTGCTCAACAAAAGGCAGCGCTCTTGGGGATACGATATGTCCCACAGAACTAGGAAATGTTACTTCCCTTTACCCCAAAATAGCCATGGTAGCAGTAGTCCCAAAGAGTAACTTTTTCAAAGGCTAGGTCTCCTCGGGTCAGCTCTGGGATCTTTTTGTTTTCCAGTAAACTCTGCGATGCACTGGTGAAAATGGCACAAAAATGAAAGATGAAAATGGCACGCAAAAATGAAAACGGCACAAGGTTGAAGCCTTGCTGGAGAGGATCAGAAAGAGCCGTCACAGTGATGGATGGCAGATAGCAGATGAGGATGGGGACAACAACAACTCAGAATAAAACTTGGAACTTTCGTTTGACCAAAAGGAAAAAGGAAAAATGGCACCTCTGAGCACGTGCAAAGCACCTCCCTAGCATTGACCATTTCCGCGCTAGCCTGTTATAGCGTGATGATTCCGCTTTCAACATCCTCTGGAATCCTGGAGTTTTCAGTTTCCAGCCAGCCCCTCCCGAAACTGCAAACCCCAGGATTCCAGAGGATGTTGAAAGCGGAATCATCACGCTATAACAGGCTAGTGCGGAAATGGTCGATGCTGCATTGCAACAGCTTGTTTCTAAGCCCACTTGACCTTAGGCTTTTCCCACATGTTCTGGACTTCCTACACACAAAGTACATGCAATAAATCTACATGCACATTGTCCCAGATAACAAGTGGGTCCCTGTGTTTGCAAAGAAGAGCATCCTGCAGTGCGGGTTTTGGTGCAAGAAATCCACATGAATAGGCTGGACTTTCAAGTATCAGGAGCAAACAACGAGGTAAATACACACAAAAAGCCTTTGTGCTGCATCAGCCCTGTCTGTCCAACCTTCTGGTCACACAGAGGCCAACTGGGACCCAGCCAGGAGGTTATTGTTGTGTTCTGTTCCTATTGTGGTTACGTGCCTTGATGTCATTTTCAACCGTAAGGCAACCCTACTGCAGGGTTTTTACAGGAAGATGTGTTCAAAGGGGATTTGCCTTTGCCTTCTTTTGAGGCTGAGAGAGCGGGACTTGCCCAGCATCACCCTGTGGTGTTTCTATGGCTGAGCAGAGATTCAAACTCTGGTCCCTCAGCATTCCAGACCCAAACCACAATGCCACGCCACCTCTCCCAACTAGGAGAACGCGGGCCCAACTGCACCTTCCATCTTGTGGTCCTTGGCAGCTGATATACAGAAGAACCCCGCCTCTGATAACAGGGAGTTGATACAGAAATTCATGGGACCGTGAATGGCCATTAGTACTCATTAACAGCTGCATTCTATGTGAATTTATCCACTGTGCTATTAAACCCATCCAAGTCTGCAGCCGCAGTGCCATCCTGCAGTTTCTAAGATCCAGCCAATAAAAAAGAGGATGCAGCCAAGCAACACACTATGAACTTGCAGCCAGACAACATGCCAGGAACCATCCGCTGCGTGATAGGTTGGGAATGCAATAACATCCCTTGATGTGGCTTCCAAGAAGACTTGATTCTCCTCCCATCTCCAAGGGCAGTAACGTCTCCATGGGAAAGGGGCACCTCTCCACTACCCAATCTGTGCCTTTTCCCAAAATAGCCATTAGATGTTTCTCTCCAAGTGATGCAAATAAACCTCCTAGTCCCACATTCCCTGGGCCACAATCTTGCCAATGTCACTCACGCTGACCTGAATTCAGGAAGGAATGTGGACTTATAGGATGCCACATCTGCTGATGCTTTGTCTCCTCCAGCACCCGCTCAGCCCCCTTCTAGAAGACACATGCATGCAACACACACACATATATTTTTTCCTGCCAGCTCCAGGAGACTGGCGTGTCCTTTGCAGAATCCCAGGACGGGAGGGAGGGGAAGAGACCTTTCTGTAGCTTCCCCACAGGGACAGACAATGGGTCATCCACACAGACCTCTGAATGAACTCACACACACACACACACACACACACACACACACACACACACAAACCATGGTGAGAGCTTGCTCCTCTTCCCTGGGAGGAATGGTATTCCCGGCTCAGAAAGCAAACCGAGAGAAAAAGATATGACTGAAAATGCAGTTAGTTAGTAAGACGGAGGGGGGGGGGTGCGGCATCGGCTTTTCCAATCTGCACCCTTTCTTCTTATATTTGCTGACACTGGAAGTCACATCAGCCAAAAAAGCAAACTGGGCTCCATATGCTTATAGATAACCTGAATCAATTCTTTTTTAAAAGCCCAAGGTTTTTCAGCCTGTACATAAACTGATTGGCCTTCTTCGAGGGCTATATTAAAAATAAACACACACACACACACACACATATATTCAAAATCTTTTACAAAAGGACAGCACATAGTGGAGGGAGTGTATTTGTAACTCCAGCAGTTTCTGCTGCTTTGATTAATGGTACGTATATAACCTGATACTAAAGTCATGTACTGCACTATGGTAATTTAGAAGAAGAATATTTTTATTTATTTTCTCCTTTTCTAAAAGAACGAAAATTAACTATGGGGTCCCCTTTTTAGTGGATCAGAATCCATATACAGTATGTGCTGTTGGTAATACCTGGGCTTATCTGGTTTCTGCCTACCTGTCATTACTCCCAAGTAGACCCACTGCATCAATGGAATTTACCTACATGTTTGCACATCATTCAACAATCAATACAATGGGTCTACTCTAATAGCAACAGACAGGTTTTTGGTCACCAGCCCTATGCATTGAGGTGTATTTGTCCTGTATGAATATTCAGATACCAGACTTTTTCATAGTGGACAGATGAACACAGGAACCCATTTTATCCCATTTTTAACTACATTTTAACGCTACCGACCAAGAATTGATGAGCCTTCTCTGCATTTTCTATTTTTATTCAATAGATTTTCCACTTCCCTTCCATCTCATCATTTAGCTTAAGAGCCCTCAAGGCAGCACAATAGCTTCATGGTAATAAAATACTTGATGACTATTAAAACTAAACCCAGAAGTCCAATACAGCGAGACATAAAACCATAATAATGACAGATTATGGGTATTTACGGGTAAAGGAGGGATCCTAATCCACTTTAGAGATTACAGGAGTGTGGAAAAGAAGGTAATTATTATAGCCATGTTTAAATATTTGAAGGGATGTCATGTTGAGGAGGGAGCGGGCTTGTTTTCTGCTGCTCCAGAGACCAGGACAAGGAGCAATGGATGCAAGCTGCAGGACGGGAGAGTCCACCTGAACCTCAGGAAGAATTTCCTGACAGTCAGGGCTGTCCGGCAATGGAATGTGCTGCCACGGAGTGTGGTGGAGTCTCCTTCGTTGGAGGTTTTTAAGTGGAGGCTGGATGGCCACTTGTCGGGAGTGCTTTGAGGGTTTTCCTGGATGGCAGGGGGTTGGACTGGATGGCCCTTGTGGTCTCTTCCAACTCTACATTTCTATGATTCTATGATTCTATGATCCTGCTATGTCCATAATGCAGGATACAGGAAAGCGCTGCTCTCATGTGCAGGACAGATGATCCATGGGGAACCCACATCTGTGGAACTCCCCTCCACTTGAGGCTAATAAAAAACGGAACACTTTCTTTTTTCAAAGAATCTAGAATTCTGCAAAAGGTTTGCTTTTAAGAACTGGAACGAAGGAGGGAAGGAGTGGTTTTAATCTGTCATTTATGTCTTTGCTGTGTTTCGTTGCTATTGGCATTTTTAATAAATTGCTGTACACCCAGAACAGAGTTTGTTCCTCTGTGCCATAAACTACCAACTCTGTGAGTGAGTTTTGTGAACGATTCTTTTTAATGTGAGAAGGATTTTTTGGTTCAGATCCCCACTTCTCTATGGACAAAACTAGAAAGTGGCTTTAAAAAGCCAGCATGGGACACCACCATGAAGAAAGGAGAGGTAGCAAAGAATTTAGCCTAAATACCCTAAAGGCACCCCTTCCTGTCTGATCTCGGAAGCTAAGCAGGGTCATCCCTGGTTAGGAATTGGATGGGAGACCACCAACACATAGCAGATGCTGTAGGGTCTATTTCAGAAGAAAGAACTGGCAAAACCACCTCTGAGGATTCCTTGCCTAGAGAATCCCGGCAAATTCATGGAGCCACTGTAAGTCAACAGGCGACTGAAAGACACACACACATGCTTTGATGGCCATTTCCACACCAGGTTGTTATAGCGCAATGATTCCACTTTCAACGTCCTATGGAATCCCGGGTTTGCAGTTTCGGGAGGGCCGGCCGGCCCCTCCCGAAACTGCAAACCCCAGGATTCCATAGGACGTTGAAAGTGGAATCATCACGCTAAAAGAGGCTAGTGCAGAAATGGCCAATGTTTCAAAGAAAGGAACTTCTATAGGGCACTGTGCTGCTTTTAACTGTAATGCTTAGCTGCTATTTGTACAATAACTATTATTTATTACTTTTTATCTTTTCTTGAAAGGATGTTTTTAATCTGGTTTAAGTGTTCTCACTGTTTTTTAAACATCTTTTAACAACAGTGATATTTAATTCCTTTTTAACTTTGGTTTAGAAGCCTCTTTTTACATGATTGTGAGCTGCCTTGAATCCCATTTGGGAAAGAGGCAGGAGATAAATTCGAGCAGTCGAACAATACTATTTTTACTACTTTCAACGGCACGTTTCAAGTTGTTCTCTATGTTATTGGCAATTCAATGGCGCTTTAATGTTAACTTTTGGTCTGATTCTAGTTAGACTGTATGTCTTTTCCTTTGTAAAAGGGTTCACCTTGACTCCTAGTTCCGGAGAAGAAGTGAGGCATAATTATACAGGTTGGTGTGGTTGTCATTGTTAATCTCCCTTCCATCTCAGCATCTCGGGACAGGCCCTGCTCGCTCTCTCAGCCTTGGCTAGTGCACACCACGCCCTGGGCTACTGATTTCCCAAAAGCCAGACCCAGGCCATTTCCGCACTAGGCTGTTATAGCGCTATTATTCCACTTTCAACATCCTATGGAATCCTGGGGTTTGCAGCTTAGGGAGGGGCCCTTGGGAACCCCAGGATTCCATAGGATGTTGAAAGTGGAATAATAGCACTATAACACTCTAGGGCAGAAATGGCCCCACTGGCCTAGTAGCTCCAGAGACTAGGACAAGGAGCAATGGATTCAAGCTACAGGAAAGGAGATTCCACCTGAACCTCAGGAAGAACTTCCTGACGGTCAGGGCTGTCCGGCAGTGGAATGTGCTGCCTCCATGGAGTGTGGTGGAGTCTCCTTGTTTGGAGGTTTTTAAGGAGAGGCTGGATGGCCATCTGTTGGGAATGCTTTGATGGGTGTTCCTGCATAGCAGGGGGTTGGACTGGATGGCCCCTGGGGTCTCTTCCAACTCTAGGATTCTATGATTCTATGACAGTGCCTGGCACCAAAGATGAGGGCATCCATGCACAGCATCTCCCAGGGATAATGATAGGGACGATGACGATTTCATTCATTTATATCCCACCTTTCTCCCAATAAGGGAACTCGAGGTGGCTATTTAACAGCCTATTTAAAACAATTGAAAACTATACCAAACATTCATCAAAGATATAAATACAAGGTTTCAAAAAGAATTTGTGAAGTTAAAAACATTGCTCATTAAAAATATTATTCAAAGACGATACAAACCTTAAAAACAGAACCTCACTGCTTTAAAAGCCCAACCCTAGTCAGTTTGTAAAAGTCTGGTGACACAAAAATGTTTTTGACCTGCCGATGGAAGGAGAGCTGGGAGCAGCCACCGAGAAGGCCCTGTTTCCCCACCAAACAAGCCTGAGAGGGTAGTGGGGCAGAGGAAGGGCCTCTCCGGATGAGCTTAGAGCTCTGCAGGGCTCATAGATACAGGGAAAGAGCGGAAGCCGTCCTGACGACGAATCAGACTTTTGGTATCCCTCTAGTCCAGTATTGCCAGCTCTGACAGGCAGCCATGCCTCTCCAGGATTTCAGGAAGGAGTCTTTTCTAGCCCTGCCTGGGGATCTTTGAGATTTCCCCCTTCCCACTAGAGCTCGCCCATTCTGCCCCCTGAAACAGAGTGCCCTCATAGTGCGATAGTGTCAGCTCTGGCTGGCAGCCACAGTGCTCTTGGCTGGAATCTTTTCCAGCCCTTTACGGAGAGAGAAAAACAGCACTCGCAGTATAAGGCTTGCAACGCGGAGTCGGATCCACCTATACTGGCAGCCCCGGCTGGCAGCCACACCCCCAGGGACCCCGAGTCAGGCCCACGGAGGGTTCATCTAGTTCTATACTGCCAACTCAGACTGGCAGAAGGCGCTCCGCCAGATTTCAGGGAGGGTCCTTCCCTAACCGCCTCCATAAAATCATCCTGCTTGACATTACCAACTCTGACTGGCAGTCCTGGCTCTCCAGGATTTCAGGCGGATGCTTTGGGGGGGTGGGGGGGCTAGGTGTGGTTAGTCCTTGAATGAGTGAAGACTGAAGGCAGGGGGGAAACCCAGGGACCTCCATGTCGACATACTGCCAAAAACCCGGCATGCCAGAGCTGCCAGCCAGAGGCCATTTCCACACTGGACTGTTATAGCGCTATCATTCCACTTTCAACCTCCTATGGAATCCTGGGGTTTGCAGTTTCGGGAGGGGCCTTCCGGCCCCTCCCGAAACTGCAAACCCCAGGATTCCACAGGAGGTTGAAAGTGGAATGATAGCGCTATACCAATCTAGCGTGGAAATGGCTAGCACTGGCAAGGGCAGACTTGCCCAGAGCTGTGGCTGCCAGTCAGGATCGCCAAGACTGGGCTCGGGGGCCCGGAGGGAGTACCCCTGCGTTGACCCAGAGGGTGCTGCTTCCCACCGGAATCCACAGGACGCAACCCAAGACTGCCAACCCAGACTGGCAGCCCCGGCTCTCGGGGGTTCTGGGCTTCGCCAGCCCGACCCGACGTTCCCCTTGGGGTTATCCCTGCCTGGCGGCGTGCGCGTGTGTGTTGAGGGAGGGTCTCCCGTCCAGGGACGCGCGCCCGGGGGTGCCATCTTCTTCCCAAGCCGGCGCCAATCTTGCATCCCCGAGAGGGTCCCCCCGCACAGCATTCCTCCTCTCCCCAAAGGACCCCTCTGCCCGCCAGCGGGATCCCCCCTCGCCGCCTTACCCGCGGGCTGCTGCTCCTGGTGCCCCCGCCGCCTCCGTCCAGGCATTGGGGGCGCCCGGGGGGTCCTCCCCCTGCGCCCCCTCCTCCTCCTCCTCCTCCTCCTTCCTCCTCCTCCTCCTCCGCCCCCTCCCGACCGGCATCCTTCTTGAAGAGGGTGTAGAAGATGTAGACCAGCAGGGAGTAGAAGGCGTACATGGGGGGCAGCCCCGGCGGCGGAGAGGGCGATGCCCGCGCCCCGCCGCCCGCTCTGCCACCGCCCGGCGAGCGCACCGATCTTCTGCGCCTGTGCAGAGCGCCCGGCCCGCCCTCCGCCTCTTTGCGGGGCTACTGAGGGAGGGGATCCCCGGTCTCCCCCGGAATCGGGCCCCACCCCACCCCACCCCACCCCTATCGGGGCTCCGGGTTCCTCGGGGGCGATGCCAGCCCGTGCCAAGCGCCCCTCGCCCGCGCCCGCCGCCCAGCCGGCAAGCGCGGAGGTGGCGCGGCGGCCGGGAGCCCCTCCCCGCCCTGGCTGGCACCTCCCCGCCGCCCGCAGCGTCGCCGAGCACGGCCGCCCCCAGGCTTTTTGCTGCCCGAGGCCAAAGACAGGATGGCCCCGCCTTTCCCCTTTCCTTTTCCTCCTTAATTTTAGGTGCAGGGGCAGCCCAGCCTCCAAGCCCGTGGAGCAGGCGTCTCCCATCACCATCCCTGAGTGGCAAGGGATCACCCGTTGGTTGATTGAAAGATGGGTAACCTTTTCTGTGCGTCCGCCGTCGCCCCTCGCAGGCAGGTAACCCACCAGCCGCCGCGGAGGGCAGCGGAGCACCAGCTGGCCGAGTCATCGAGGAGTGGGGTTGGCACGCTCTCCCGGACGAAGTGTTCTAATCTACGGCAGTGTGATGCAGCAGCCAAGAAAGCCAATGCGATTCTCGGCTGCATCAACCGGAGCCTGGTGTCTAGATCGAAGGAGGTACTGGTGCCGCTCTACTCTGCTTGGCTTAGACCTCATCTTGAATCCTGTGTCCAGTTCTGGGCACCCCAATCCAAGAAGGACCTGGTCTAGCTGGAGCAAGTCCAGAGGAGGGCGACCAAAATGGTCAGAGGCCTGGAAACCATGAAGCCCTATGAGGATAGACTCAGAGAGCTGGGGATGTTTAGCCTGCAGAAGAGAAGGTTGAGAGGGGACATGATAGCTATGTTTAAATATCTGAAGGGATGCCATGTGGAGGAAGGAGAGGGCTTGTTTTCTGCTGCTCCAGAGACCAGGACAAGGAGCAATGGATTCAAGCTGCAGGAAAGGAGATTCCACCTGAGCCTCAGGAAGAACTTCCTGACGGTCAGGGCTGTCCGGCAGTGGAACAGGCTGCCTCCATGGAGTGTGGTGGAGTCTCCTTCCTTGGAGGTTTCTAAGCAGAGGCTGGGTGGCCATCTGCCGGGAGTGCTTTGAGGGTGTTCCTGCACGGCAGGGGGCTGGACTGGATGGCCCCTGGGTTCTCTTCCAACTCTCCATTTCTATGATTCTATGATTCACCTGGGACTATTTGTAACCAGTATTAGCATCCCTATCACCCCGTGTGAATTTTAAGTATCTGTGTAGTTATTGTGCGGTGTTTTCTGTCACTCTCCTTTACTCATTTCATACTTTATGTATTTTAAGGCAACATTTGTTTCTTTGCTCATGCTGGTCTATGACCAGAACGAAATTATTGATTGATTGAGAATTTCAGGGTGGCATGCAAATTTAAAGAACGACACTTAAGCCGTTTAAACAAAAACGGTGTAAACAGACTAAACTGTTTGACGGGTTTAGAAGATTAAAACAGTTTAAAACCGTGCTCCTTTGCATTTTGTAATAAATCTATTGTACCCTCAAGGTCTTGATAAAAAATTCTTCAACCATTTAAACACAGCTATCATGTCATTTCTTCACCTTCTCTTCTCCAGGCTAAACATACCCAGCCCCCTCAGCCGCTTCTCACAGGGCTTCATGGTTTCCAGGCCTTTTCCCATTTTGGTCACCCTCCTCTGGACACAGCCCACCTTGTCCATGTCCTCCTCAAATTGTGGTGCCCAGAACTGGACACAGTATTATTATTCCACATGAGGTCTGACCAAAGCGGAACAGAGTGGTACTATCACTTCCTTTAACCTAGAAATTATACTCCTACTGATGGAGCCCAGAATCACATTGGTTTTTCTAGCTGCCGCATCACAGTGTTGGCTCATTTTAAAGGATCTCTTGTAGGCATCAGACCTCTGGAGCTGGAGCAATAATATGGGACTCAGCACCTTGGAGAGTTCCTTTAAACTAAACAAACCGACTAAAAATAAAACCTTGAATAGCTAAATAAACCTAAACCTTGAATATCTAAATAACCTAAATAGAAACAAAACCTTGAATAAACTGAAACCCAGACCACATTTGCTGCTTCACTGATGTAGAAACCATCAGCCACTTGGGCCTGAAACCTGAGAGGAAGACACCATGTCATTTATCATTCCCTCTCGAATCCACTTCAGGTTTTAGTCTGAACTTTAAAGGAGTTATGAAAAAGTGCTGGAGGTGTTTGAGGAGTGTAGGGTTCAGCACCCAGGAGAGCTGCTTTAGAATTCAGACTGGGATCTGGAGTGGTTTTTCAGCCTCAAGTGACACAGGATCCATCAGTGGGTAGGGTGTGCAATCTGAGAGGCAGATTCCATCAGCTTCATCAGGGCATGTTTAGCCTAGAGAAAGGAAGGTTAAGAAATAACAGCATAACCATGTTTAAATATTTAAAATGATATCATATGGAAGACGGGGCAAGCTTGTTTTCTGCTGCTCCGGAGACTAGGACGCAGAGCAATGGCTTCAAACTTCAGGAAAAGAGATTCCACTTAAACATTAGGAATGATGAGGGTACGAGCAGTTTAACAGTGGACTCTGCTGCTGCCTGGCAATGAAGTCTCCGCCTTCTTTCAAGGTTTTTAAAGAGAGGCTGGATGGCCGCCTGTCAGGGAGAGCTTTGAGAGTATCTTCCTGCCTGTCAGAAGGGGCTCAGCCATAGAAACCTGCTAAGTGACCTCTGGTGCATGACACACAAAACCCCATGATAGGGGCATTGCAAGTCACAAGGCACACAACGGCAAGGTTGAGAGAATGTGACTTGCCCAAGATTGTCCGGTGGGTTTTCATGCCTTAGCTGGGATTCGAACCTAGGTCTCCGGCATCATAGTCCAGTGCTCAAACCACTACACCACGCTGGTCTGTTGCTTGTTTGGTTACTAGAAATTATTCTGTCCGTGATTGTGGACAGATTGCCTTTATCTCGAATGGCTGGTATCTGTTTTCCTGGATTAGTTCCTGTCCATTTTTTAAAAGATATAATCCTATTCCAGCAGAGTTTTGCAGCTCAACGACGCCTTGCAGCAAAACCTACCTTTGGAAGAATTTAGCAGTGATGGTGGCACATTCTCTGCAAACTGTAATAATCATTTGAAAAGAATCAAGGGAGATTTTTAACAAACAAACTGGTTCCAAAAATGCTTTCAGTCCAAAATAGTGTTCCTTGCCAAGAGTGATTCTGAGCATAACAAAGGAGCAGGAGGGAGCTCCAGTAAGTGCTTTGTTAGGAATCTGTTTGCTTACTCCATTCAAGCAAAAAAAAAAAAAGTCCATTCAGGGCCTCTTGTTCATGCATGCACACTAACTGCTTGTTGTCTTATAATCAGCCAGCAACCAGCAAGGTTCAAATTGCAATTCATTCCTCCCTGGAAAAATAGACACGACAATATACAGGCAGACACTGGAAATATTATGGCCTAGATTTCATACTGGGGTTGCATAGCATAAATCTGTACATGTGGATGTCCTCGTTTTCTGCTGTGCCAGAAGCTGGAACAAACATGAACCAACATATTCATGTTGCAAGAAAAGAGATGGAGGAGGAGGAATGTCGTTAATGTAAAAGTTTTCAAAGACGTAGCTGTGTCAGTCTCTTGCAGCATAAAAAGCAGGAAAGAAGAGGGAGATAAAATAGAAATACAGCAGCACTTTTAAGACCAACCATTTCCTGTTCTTGCACAAGCTTTCTGCCTCCCCAGAAAATCAACACATGAGCCAATTCATACACAACGCCCAGGAGTACCACTCGGTACCACATCCGAAGATGTGGGTTTATATCCGCAAAAGCTCATGGAAAAACACAAACCAGTTAGCCTTAAAGATGCATCCATATTTTTTTCTCTCTTTCCTTCCTCCCTCCTTTTAACGTAAGAGTTGTTCAACAGTGGAACGGATGGTCTCGAAGTGGGTGGATCGCCTTCGCTGGAGGTTTTTAAATAGAGGTTGGCTGGGCACCTTTCAGGTGCACATGGGAGGGGGTTGGACTAGATGACCCATTGGTCCCAACTCTAAGATGCTGCGGTTCATTCTGCTATGCACCTCTTGTGTTAAATGGCAATTCTGCACAATTACAGTGGGTCTCAGAGTCCTGGTCCAACAGCCAAACCCTTGAATCTTAGAATCATAGAAACGTAGAGTTGGAAGAGACCCCAGGGGCCATCCAGGCCGACCCCCTGCCATGCAGGAACACCCTCAAAGCACTCCCTTGGACAGATGGCCATCCAGCCTCTGCCCAAAAACCTCCTAAGAAGGAGACTCGACCACACTCCATGGAGGCAGCAGCAGATTCCACTGCCGGACCGCCCTGACCGTCAGGAAGTTCTTCCTGAGCTTCAGGTGGAATCTCTCTTTAAAAACCTCCAAAGAAGGAGACTCCACTACACTGCGAAGCAATGGATTCCACTGTCGAACTGCTCTTACTGTCAGGATTTGCACAGATTCACACACATGCTCACTAGCTTTGGGAAATATAACATCTGGTTATTACTTGGATTTGTCTCCAAAGGTAGAAAAACAGCAATTCTTATATGCACTTGTCCAAAGCAACCTTCCCGTTCCTGTATCAGGAACGCAGAGCTCAAACTCCAAAGATTCATTGTGGGTGTTGCACTAGGCGAAAAGACCCCAGCAAAGTTAAACTGAATAGTACTAGTGATCGGAGGAAGTACTGCACCCAAAAATTAAGGGTCTTTCCGCTTCGCGCAATTATAGCAGAATGATTCCAGTTTAACTACCGTGCTTCTATGCTTTGCAATACTGGGAGTTGCAGTTTAGGGAGTTGTACTTTGAATTATCTTATATGCCTTCAAGTCAATTCTGAGTCATGGCAGCCCGCGATCCTAGAGCAGATCCTTCAACAGATGGTCTGGAAATATTTAGAAAGGGAATGCCACAATCACTAAAAGTCAACATGCATTCCTCAAAAATAAGCCATTCTTGATATTCTTGCAAAGAAGCTAATAAAATGCAGGCTGGGCAGGGCTACTCTTAGGTGGACTTGTAACTGGTTGACCGACTGAACCCAAAGGGTGCTCCTCACCAATGGCTCCTCTTCATCCTGGACAGAAGTTACTTTTGGGGTGCCACAGGGTTCTGTTTTGGGCCCAGGACTATTTAACATCTTTATCAATGACTTGGATGAAGGGGTGGAGGGCATGCTCATCAAATTTGCAGATGACACCCCTGGGAGGGGTTGCTGTTACGCCAGAGGACAGGATCAAAATTCAAAATGACCCTGACAGACTGGAAAGCTGGGCCAAGGCTAACAAAATGAATTTCAACAGAGAAATGTAAGGTCCTGCACTTAGGTAGAAAAAATGGAAGGCACAAATATAGGATGGGGGACGCGTGGCTGGATAGCGGTACGTGTGAAAGGGATCTAGGAGTCTTGGTAGATCACAAGCTGAACATGAGTCAGCAGTGTGATGCCGCAGCCAAGAAAGCCAACGCGATTCTTGGTTGCATCAGTAGGAGTCTAGTGTCTAGATCAAGGGAGGTGATAGTACCACTCTATTCTGCTTTGGTCAGATCCCACCTGGATTCCTGTGTCCAGTACTGAGCACCATAGTTCAGAAAAGATATTGACAAGCTGGAACACATCCAGAGGAAGGTGACCGAAATGACAAAAGATCTGGAAACCATGAAGCCCTATGAGGAGTGGCTTAGAGAGCCAGGGACGTTTAGCCTGGAGAAGAGGTTAAGAGGCAACATGATAGCTATGTTTACATACTTGAAGGGATGCCATATGGAAGATGGAGCAAGCCTGTTTGCTGCTGCTCCAGAGACCAGGACATGGAGCAATGGCTTCCAACTACAAGAAAAACAATTCCACATAAAAATGAAGAAAAACTTCCTCAGGGTAAGAGCAGTTCCATAGTGGAATACACTGCCATCTGGGAGTGTAGTGGAGACCCCTTCTTTGGTGGCTTCTAAACAGAGGCTGGATGGCCATCTGCGGGGGTGCTTTAGTTGTATGTCCCTGCATGGCAGAAGCGGATTGGACTGGACAGCCCTCAGAGTTTTGTTCAGCTCTATGATTCTATGATGCCTATAGGATTCTGGCAAGATTTATTCAGAGGAAGTTTGCAATTTCCTTCCTCTGAGGCTCAGAGAGTGTGACTTGCCCAAAGTCACCCACTCATGACTGAGTGATGATTTGAACGCTGGTCTCCTGGAGCCCTAGTCTGAAGCTCAAACCACTACACCACACTGCCTTTCCCTGTAATTACTTGGCAAGATTTCATTAGAAGACGTTTGCCACCTCTGCTTTCCTCTGAGGTTGAGAGGGTGTGGCTTGCCAAAGGTCAATTAGCCATTTCCATGGCTGAGCAGGGATTCGAACCATAGCCTCCCAGAGTCCTAGCCAACAGTCAAACCACACTGGTCCTTGAATATTATGTGTCTTCAAGTCAGTTCTGACATATGGCAGCCCACTACTATGAGGCTGTTGGTTTTATTGCAAGATTTATTCAGGGAAAATTTGAAATCTCTGAAGCTAAGAGAGTGTGACTTTGCCTAAGGCTGCCCAGGAGGGATCTGAATGCTCCAGGAGCCCTAGGCCAACACGCAAATCACTATAGCACACTGGACCTTGAATATTATGTGTCTTGAAGTCAATTCTAACTTCTGGTGGCCCACTTCTATGGGTTTTTTTGGACAAGATTTACTCAGAGGGAGTTTGCAGTTGCCTTCCTCTGAGGCTGAGAGATTGTGACTTTGCCCAAGGCTATCTGGTGGGCTTTCAGGGCTGAGGAGGAGCTCTGGTCTCTTGGAGTCCCCGTCGAACAATCTATCCACTGCATCGCTCTGGCTCTAGGGGAGAAGGCACAGGCTGAAATGACTTAGTCTTGGTATCGTACAAGAGCCAGCTCCAGGTATCGTCCGGGCTGCAGGTTATACCTGGGAGCGTTTGGTCAAACGAAGGGAACAATCACAGAATCCTAGAGTTGGAAGAGCCCACAATGGCCACTGAGTCCAACCCCCTGCCATGCAGCAACAAACACTCAAAGCAAATGGCCATCCAGCTTCTCATGGAATCATAGAAGCATAGAGTTGGAAGAGACCCCAGGGGCCATCCAGTCCAACCCCCTTCTGCCATGCAGGAACACCCATCAAAGCACTCCCTTGGACAGATGGCCATCCAGCCTCTGCTTCCTCCTAAGAAGGAGACTCGACCACACTCCATGGAGGCAGCAGCAGATTCCACTGCCGGACCGCCCTGACCGTCAGGAAGTTCTTCCTGAGCTTCAGGTGGAATCTCTCTTTAAAAACCTCCAAAGAAGGAGACTCCACCACACTACGAAGCAATGGATTCCACTGTCGAACTGCTCTTACTGTCAGGATTCGCACAGATTCACACACATGCTCACTAGCTTTGGGAAATATAACATCTGGTTATTACTTGGATTTGCCTCCAAAGGTAGAAAAACAGCAATTCTTATATGGACCACCTGTATGCGCTTGTCCAAAGCAACCTTCCCGTTCCTGTATCAGGAACGCAGAGCTCAAACTCCAAAGATTCATTGTGGGTGTTGCACTAGGCGAAAAGACCCCAGCAAAGTTAAACTGAATAGTACTAGTGATCGGAGGAAGTACTGCACCCAAAAATTAAGGGTCTTTCCACTTCGCGCAATTATAGCAGAATGATTCCAGTTTAACTACCGTGCTTCTATGCTTTGCAATACTGGGAGTTGCAGTTTAGGGAGTTGTACTTTGAATTCTCTGCTTGAGAGCATTTCTGCCTCACCCAACTACGAATGCCAGGCTTCCACAGGAAGTTGCCATGGCACTTAAAGTGGAATGATAGTGCTATCATTGCAGACATAGAAACGGATCCTTCTGCTCGAGGCTCTTGTTGCTGAACAGTCCCCAGTGAGAGGCAGTGTTTGCTGGGATTCCCACAACGCGTTGAGCAAACAAACATCTCCATCTTGGTCCAAGCGCGTCATCTTTACAGGGTGCTCTTCTGAGATGGTGTTGGGCACCACTAGTGTCTGAGGCCTGGGTGCCCTGCAGATGTTGCAAGCCAAAAAATAAATACAGAAAGATGCTTTCTTAAGTCCCAGCTGCAACCTCGGGTTGGTCTCTGGATGCCTTCCTCTTCCTGCGAGGTTGCTGGCTGAGTGCCTGCGAAGCGGAAAGGCAAGACAGAATGAGGTATGTCTCGCCCAGATCAGGCTTTCCTCCAAAAGTTTCTAGAGGAACTGAGAAAACACAACATGAAATTCAAATAACAATTTCTTAAATAACAGAGACTGTGCAAGCTAGTTGCTTGGTCTACAACTCCAGCTTACCGAACCCAGCTCCTTCAAATTCTTCTTCAGAGAGTAAGCCACCTACTCTACCTGCTGTTCCTGCTTCACGAGTTTCAACAATCCATGTTTAAATACTGCATTTCACATTTTCATTTTTGACTCTTCCTTTTCCCCTTTCTTTTCCACTCCCCGCAACCTTTCCCTTTTCCCTGTTGATCACTGCTATGCCATACGTTCATTCATTTTTATTTTTTGGGGGGACGGGCAGGATGTCGGGTAGCCCTCCATATTTTAGTTATGGGACATGCAGTAGGAGTCAATTAGCAGCTTGCTTGTAACAAGGTATGAGAACCAGAGACCATTAGATAAACAAAGCTAGGAATGCAGAGATAAGCGCTGCCAGGCTAAAATCAGAACTCCCAAGGTCTCTTGCGGGCAGGGTGGGAAACTCTTTGCCTTTAATGTTTTGGATTTTGCTAATTGCTTCCAGTTCGCTCGCTAAAGTCCTGTACTATGTATCGCACTCCTAATAAACAGTGTATTTGCATTGTTATATTTGTGTGCGTGAATTCAGTTCCTGACAAACCAGTGACCATGGGGTCACAGAATCATAAAATCATAGAGTTGGAAGAGACCCCAAGGGCCATCTAGTCCACCCCACTCTGCCATTCTAGTGCTAGGTGTTCTCCTTCTCCTGCATAATCCCTCCTGTACACTCAGGTCCTCTGAGGCACGTCTACTTCAGCCAGCCAACACTAAACCAGCGACAGTTACCCAGAGGGCATTTTCTTGGGCCCTGCCCTCAGATTGTGGAATGACCTGCCGGAGGAGATTCGTCAGCTGCATACGCTATCTGAGGTCAGAACAGCACTAAAGATCAATCTCTTCCGGCAGGCCTGTCCAGATGATTTTTAAATTATAGAATTGTAAGGTTGGTATTGATTTTTCAATCATTATTATTTTGCAAAACACAAAATAAAAAAGAAGATATAAACTACACATAGTTAATTATTGCACATTTCACTACAGTATGGATACAATTTTTTATATATATGTATGGTTTTATATGTACTTTTAACTGGTGTTATATGTTCAATTTGTAGTTCCCCACCTTGATCTGTAGGGAAAGGCAGGTAAGAAATTATTTATTATTACTGTTGTTATTATTATTACTCCTGCCTCTACTTCTGCTGTTTCCCCAGGTTCTTTGCTCTTCCCCATCACTTGAGTTTGGACAATCCCGGTTTGCTTGCCCTTGCTCTGCAGAAAGGGTCTCGTCGTCTCACCTTGCTATGATGTTTCTTGACCCGGAAGAACTCCCCTATCTTCCGCTGTCTCGGGCTGCCCGCAGTCTGGGGCAACCGGGGCCGGCTGTGCTTCTGGCGGCTCTCCCGCCACTTTTCCATCCGATGACGAACCCGGCTCTCCCTGCAAAACACGAGCTCGGTTGAGTGACTTGGCATAACTAGATACCAAAGTAAAAGGAAGGGGAAAGGGCTGGGAATCCAGGGGACTGTGGCTAGAAATCATACCTTCTCTACAGTTCCCAGAATCCCCCAACTAACAAAGCTGTGGGCATTTTTAGAGTCCAAAAAAGATTAACTTTTCCTTTTAAGATTTAATATTAGTTTTAGTGTGAAACAAACAAGCTAATCCACAACTACAGGGAAAAAAGTCCAGAGAATAAGAAAAAAGAACAAGAAAAAAATAAACAAATCATATGCACAATATACATAGAATCATAGAATCATAGAAATGTAGAGTTGGAAGAGACCCCAGGGGCCATCCAGTCCAACCCCCTGCCATGCAGGAACACCCTCAAAGCCCTCCCGACAAGTGGCCATCCAGCCTCCGCTTAAAAACCTCCAAAGAAGGAGACTCCACCACACTCCGAGGCAGCACATTCCACTGCCGGACAGCCCTGACCGTCAGGAAATTCCTCCTGAGGTTCGGGCGGAATCTCCCCTCCTGCAGCTTGCATCCATTGCTCCTTGTCCTGGTCTCTGGAGCAGGAGAAAACAAGCCCACTCCCTCCTCGACATGACACCCCTTCAAATATTTAAACATGGTTATCCTGTCCCCTCTCAACCTTCTCTTCTGCAGACTAACATGTATGCTTTCAAGTTGTTTCCAACTTACGATGATGCTAAGGGGAAGTTACCCCAGGGCATCCTTGGAAGGACAAGATTTTGCGTCCTCCCATCCTCTTCCCTCTGCTGAGTTAAGTGAGTGCAAAGCATTTCTGCACTTTCTACTCAGCTTGGAGCAAACAGAATCATAGAATCATGGGACCATAGAATTGGAAGAGACTCCAGGGGCCATCCAGTCCAACCCCCTGCCATGCAGGAACACCCATCAAAGCATTCCCAACAGATGGCCATCCAGCCTCTGCTTGAAAACCTCCAAAGAAGGAGGAGACTCCACCACACTCCATTGAGGCAGCAGATTCCACTGCCGGACAGCCCTGACCATCAGGAAGGTCTTCCTGAGGTTCAGGTGGAATCTCCTTTCCTGCAGCTTGAATCCATTGCTCCTTGTCCTGGTCTCTGGAGCAGCAGAAAACAAGCCCTCTCCCTCCTCCACATGGCATCCCTTCAAATATTTAAACACGGCTATCATGTCCCCTCTTAATGAAGTAAACTGAAGACAAAAGGGGAAAAGTGAGAGGGGGAGAGAGAAACTAAAAGCAGCTGAGAAAGTGGGAATGTGAAGGATTAAACCGGATTGCTCCTGCCAAATCAGAACAGCTGGAGAGTGTCCAGCCGGGGACATGCCAAGCATCCTGGCAGCGCACCAGCAGCGCTCACTTCATGTGCTTCTCGTGAGCAAGGAACTGCACCAGCCGCTCCTCATCGGGCTCCCTCCACTCTAGGGCCACCTGGCCCAGCTGGGCCACCTCCGGCTGCAGGAAGAGCCGCCGGGTGTCCTCCAGGGGCCAGTTGGCAGGCAAGGGGTGCTTCTGCAAAAAAGGACAATGCAATCATTTTATTTATGTATTATCCCACCTTTCTCCCAGAACTGGGTCCATGGCTTGAAAGGGAATCAGCAGAGAAAGAAAATTACATGTCTTTCACGTGCTGCTTCCATCTTGGATCCAGTGACTGTAGCACACATGCTGCCCCCGTCCCCCGCACCCCAAAATTGTGTCTATTCGTTACAGTCTGAAATGTTTGTAATGATAAAAGGAAGAATGCAATGACAGGACAGTTTGTGGCAGTGTACAGATTAGAGATAAGTGAAATCAGAGAATCCTAGAGCTGGAAGAGACCCCAAGGGTCATCCAGCCCAACCCCCTTTTGTCATGCAGGAAGGACTCCCAAAAGATGGCCTTCCAAACAGAAGACTCCAAGGCAGTGTTTTCCACGGTCAAACTGCTCTCACCATCAGGAAGTTCTTCCTAATGTTTAGGTGGAATCTCTTTTCCTGGAGTTTGAAACCATTGCTCCATGTCCTGGTCTCTGGAGCAGCAGAAAACAAGCTTGCCCCACCTTCCATATGGCAACTCTTCAAATACTTAAACATGGCTATCATGTCACCTCTTGCCCTTCTCTTCTCAAGGCTAAACATCCTGGCAACCCTACAGTCCCCCTTTAAAACCATCCAAGCTGCCCACCCTCAATCCGTTTTCCAGGTTGATGAAGAACAGAAGATGCAACGTAAGTACCTGACGACAGGTGTGCTGCAGGACCTGTTCAATGCTCCCGTGTTGCTGGAGCAGCTTCAGAGCCTTTTTGGGGCCCAGTCCTCGGATCTTTTCACAATAATCGCAGCCCAAAAGGATGCAGAGGTCCACAAACTGGATCAAGGAAAACAAAAGGAAGGACGGGGGGGTATGATTTCAAGGAGCAAAATTAACAACTACCCCAGCTTGCTGTGCTAAACTTCCAACACTCTCCTTCTCAGAAAATCCACCAGCCACCAGCTAAGCAAGCAAGCGTCCTGCCCCAGGCATGCATCCCTCCAGGTATCTCGGACTGCAGCTCCCGTAATTCCCAGCCAGAAGGCCAAGCTGAAATAAGTGGGAGACAGTAGAAGATGCAAAAGTGAAGCCGTGCAACATAACTGGACATCATGTGTGCATATATGACAATTTATTCAAAAGGAGTAACTTAGACCAGGGACAGAAACCACAGAATCATAGAATCTTAGAGTTGGATGTCATCAGCTGGTCCAGAAGTCATTATAGCAAGTCAGAAACCATAGAATCGTAGAGCTGGAAGAGACTCCAGGGGCCAGCCAGTCTAACCCCCTGCTATGCAGGAACAGCCATCAAAGCTGTCCCTTGGACAGATGGCCATCCAGCCTCTCCTTAAAAACCTCCAAAGAAGGAGACTCCACCACGCTCCATGGAGGCAGCAGATTCCACTGCCAGACAGCTCTGGCCGTCAGGAAGTTCTTCCTGGGGTTTAGGTCGAATCTCCTCTCCTGCAGCCTGAATCCATTGCTCCTTGTCCTAGTCTCTGGAGCAGCGGAAAACAAGCTTGCTCCCTCGTCAACATGATATCCCTTCAAATATTTAAACATGGCTATCATGTCCCCTCTTAACCTTCTCTTCTGCAGACTAAACATCCCCAGCTCCCTAATCCAGATAAATCATAGAGTTGTAAAAGACCCCAGGGGCCATCGAATCCAACCCCCTGCTACGCAGGAACCCACATCAAGGCACTCCCAAGAGATGGCCATCCAGCCTCTGCTTAAAAACCTCCAAAGAAGGAGGAGACTCCACCACACTCCACGGAGGTGGCAGCAGATCCCACTACTGGACAGCTCTGCTGACCGCCAGGAAGTTCTTCCTGAGGTCCAGGTGGAATCTCCTTTCCTGAAGCTTGAAACAGTGTGGTATTATTGCAGTCAGCCCTTCACATCTGTGCATCTAACATCTGCAGGATTCTTCTGCTCTTGTGGGCATCCTGCACCCCTAACCCCTGTCAATGTGGGGGGCCCAGCTGTGCAACCAAGGCACTATATTCCTATTGATACAGCCTAGAACCACATTGGCTTTTTCACCTGCTGCATCATGTGGTGCTGGGTGAACTTAAATCTACCATCACCACCCAACACACAGCCCACTGCTCCTCCCATCTGCCCTCACCTGCTCATGTGTCATGCTCAGCTTTTCCAGAACTACGGGTAGGGAGATTTCTTCCAGGTCACTAGGAAAAGAAAACAGAAGAAAACAGACTCCAGAGAAGGTGCTCTCCCCAAATGCATCAACCCCTGACACTGCCATGCTTCACGACTGGTTTCTAAAATGAGACATTCTGACATCCTTATACCTGGTTTGAAGCCAGATAGCTCTCTCCCAAAACTTGGAAAATGTACAGCATCTCTTGATGTTTGATAGTCTGCTTTTCAACAATCCACTCTTTTCACCAGTTTCGATCATAAGCACAACCCATACAGTCTGTGTGTGCTTGCTCTTGCAACCTATTTTGTCATATTTCCACAACTCTGCATGCACTTCCGTGGCTATGCACTATTCTTTTTCTCAATCAGCCCTGTTACTTAGTTTTACATACATTCACAAGTGACCTATAGTACATTATTTACATTCTTTTACAGACAAAATGCATTTACAAGATAAAAAAGAGACTAGGTTCCTCATTTTGATTCTTTCTGGTTTCCAATAGCACTCCGGTCCCTAAGCTGTCAAACAAGCAGGAGACACCTGTACTTACAGGGGATTTCTGGGAAATGTAGACCCCAGAATTAAATTTCCCCAGTCCTGCTCTGTCCTGGAAATTCTCATTCTCTCTTTCAGACCTGGAAGAAGCATACTCTCCAGCTGTCCGAATTGGGAAGACCCTGATGACCCACTTGAAAAAGTGGGACAAAAGTAATGGAAAAGTTACTTTTAAAAGGACCCAGTTTCTCTTTTCCTCCCATTTCCCCCTTTTGTCTTCTGTTTCCCCCAATTTCTGCAAACTGTGCCCAAAGAGCAAAAGCAGTTTGCATTCAGTTAATTCAGCAGGGGGAGAAGGTGAAGAATTTTCTTCTTCCCAGCAAGCTCAGGCAAAAGCAGACTGCTGCAGCCTGTTCTAGCTTTTGTGTTCTTAACTTTAATTCATAACTTTCGCCATCTTGATGCGGCTTGGCCTCGTGGGTCCCGGTTTTCACCTATGAAATGGGGGAGCAGAGGAAGTCTTTCCATTGGGAGGGAAAGACACTCTGCACATGTCCACAGACATTATGCTACACTGTGGTATTGCAGATGGCGTGTTCCTGAGCTGAAGAGGCCAGGGATTAATGCTCTCCTTTCTGCAACGCTCACCCCTTTTTTGCATTAAGACGGCGGAGGAGACGTACGCTCCCAAAGGGCAGGGCGTCCATGTCTTCGGTGGCCGTGCAGAAGGCAAGCCCGGACTTCACCAGAGCCGCACAGGTGGCTTCCGCCTCCGCTGGAGCCTGAGGGAGTGAGAAGAGTCCAGGGCAATCCAACAACAGAAATATAAATTACGTAATTGATTGATTTTGTATCCCACTTTTCATCCAAGTTTCAAATATCAAATACAGGTTGAGCATCCCTAATCCAAGATCCAAAAACCTCCAAAAGCCAAAATGTTTTTGTTGCCAGCTGCCCACTTCTGCTTTTGAGGCCGTGGCTGCGGTGCTCCTGCTCATCCATCTTTCAGATAGAATCAGAGAATCATAGAGCTGGAAGAAACCGCAGTGGCCATGGAGTCCAACCCCTGCCATGTAGGAACAAACACTCAAAGCACCCCCAGCAAATGGCCATCCAGCCTCCGCTTAAAAATCTCCAAAGAAGGAGGAGACTCCACCACACTCCATGGAGGCAGCGTATTCCACTGCCGGACAGCCCTGACCGTCAGGAAGTTCTTCCTGAGGTTCAGGTGGAATCTCCTTTCCTGCAGCTTGAATCCACTGCTCCTTGTCCTAGTCTCTGGAGCAGCAGAAAACAAGCTTGCTCCCTCCTCAGCATGAGATCCCTTCAAATATTTAAATATGGCTATCATGCCCCCTCTTAACCATGTCTTCTGTAGACTAAACATCCCCAGCTCCCTAAGCCACTCCTCACAGGGCTTCATGGCTTCCAGACCCTTCACCATTTTGGTCGCCCTCCTCTAGGCATGTTTCAGCTTGTCAATATCCTTCTTCAACTGTGGTGCCCAGAACTGGACAGAGTATTCCAGGTGAGGTCTAACCAATGCAGAATAGAGTGGTGTTATTACTTCCCTTGATCTCGACACTATACTCCTGTTGATGCAACCCAGAATCGCATTGGCTTTTTTAGCTGCCACATCACACTGTTGACTCATGTTCAGCTTGTGGTCCACTAAGACTCCCAGATCCCTTTCACACATACTTTTTTTCAAGCAAAGTATCACCCATCCTATATCTGTGCGTTTCATTCTTTCTTCCCAAGTGTAGCACCCTACATTTCTCCCTGTTAGAATTCATTTTGTTAGTTTTGGCCCAGCACTCTAATCTGTCAAGCTCATTTTGAATTCTGATCCTACCCTCTGGGGTATCCTCACTCTCTCCTCCAGCCCTACGTCCCAGACACAATGAATGGACGAGATGCAAGGTTGGGGAACGACGCGAGGGCCTGTGGAACGATGGGAACGCACGCCTCCTGCCATTTCACAGATCCTTATGCCTCTCTCCAGCCTCACATCTCATTCATTTGCTACTTGTGTTGTGTATGAAATGCTAGGCAGGAGAGAGACTGAGGATCTGAGATAGCGAGGATATAAGGGACCTGATACAGGAATACCTGGCCACACTGGATGAATTCAAGTCTCCAGGGCCAGATGAATTGCATCCTAGGATTTTAAAAGAACTAGCAGAGGTCATTGCGGAACCTCTTGCTATAATCTTTGAAAACTCTTGGCGGACCGGAGAAGTTCCGGCAGACTGGAGGAGGGCAAATGTTGTCCCCATCTTCAAGAAGGGAAAAAGAGGACCCAAATAATTATCGCCCAGTCAGCCTGACATCAGTACCTGGAAAGATCCTGGAGCGGATCATCAAACAGTCAGTTTCTAATCACTTCGAAAACAATGCCGTAATTACGAAAAGTCAACATGGATTTCTCAAAAATAGGTCATGCCAGACTAATCTTATCTCTTTTTATGATAGAGTTACTTGCTTGATAGATGAAGGGAATGCTGTGGACATAGTATATCTTGATTTCAGTAAGGCCTTTGACAAAGTTCCCCATGACATTCTTGCAAAGAAGCTAGTAAGATGTGGGCTGGACAGGGCTACTGTCAGGTGGATTTGTAACTGGTTGACTGACCGTAGCCAAAGGGTGGTCACCAATGGCAGATTCTCATCCTGGAGAGAAGTGACTAGCGGGGTGCCACAGGGTTCTGTCCTGGGCCCGGTGCTGTTCAATATCTTCATTAATGACTTGGATGAAGGAATAGAGAGCACGCTGATCAAATTTGCAGATGACACCAAATTGGGAGGGGTTGCTAATACGCCTGATGACAGGATCAAAATTCAAAAGGACCTGGACAGATTGGAGAGCTGGGTCAAGGCTAACAAAATGAACTTCAACAGAGAGAAATGTAAGGTCCTACACTTAGGCAGAAAAAATGGTATGCAGAAATATAGGATGGGGGACACGTGGCTGGCTAACAGTACGTGTGAAAGGGATCTACGAGTCTTCATAGACCACAAGCTGAACATGAGTCAGCAGTGTGATGCGGCAGCCAAGAAGGCCAACGCAATTCTTGGTTGCATCAGTAGGAGTATAGTGTCTAGATCGAGGGAGGTATTAGTACCACTTTATTCTGCATTGGTTAGACCTCATCTTGAATACTGTGTCCAGTTCTGGGCACCCCAATTCAAGAAGGATATGGATAAGCTGGAGCAGGTGCAGAGGAGGACAACCAAAATGGTGAGGGGCCTGGAAGCCATGCCCTATGAGGGCAGACTTAGAGAGCTGGGTATGTTTAGTCTGCAGAAGAGAAGGTTGAGAGGGGACATGATAGCCATGTTTAAATAGTTGAAGGGGTGTCATGTCGAGGAGGGAGTGGGCTTGTTTTCTCCTGTTCTTGAGACCAGGACAAGGAGCAATGGATGCAAGCTGCAGGAGGGGAGATTCTGCCTGAACCTCAGGAGGAATTTCCTGACAGTCAGGGCTGTCCGGCAGTGGAATGTGCTGCCATGGAGTGTGGTGGAGTCTCCTTCTTTGGAGGTTTTTAAGCGGAGGCTGGATGGCCTCTTGTCGGGAGTGCTTTGAGGGTTTTCCTGCATGGCAGGGGGTTGGACTGGATGGCCCTTGTGGTCTCTTCCAACTCTACATTTCTATGATTCTATGATTCTATGATTCTATACCTGCATCTGAAAGAAAAAAATACAGTACTGTACAGGAGGTTTCCGGGGAGCCAACCAGCCACCCGCTTCCACCTTTGAGGCAGTGGCTGTGGCACTCCTCAGTCATTTGTTTGCAAGCTCCCTGGAGATCTCCTGTACAGTGCTGTAATTTACGTATATGCAAACAGAGGCATGCCAAAATCAGAAAAATATCTGAAACACGAAACACTTCTGGTCCCAAGCACTTCAGATAAAATATACACAACCTGTAATTTGAAATATCTTTCTCAAACACAGTTAAAGTATCTAATAAAGGACAGAAGTTTGTTGGTGTGTTACACGTGTGTAAGTTCACCTACAGAAGCAGCTGGACATGGCATGAGGAACATACGTGTCCACTTCAAGGTCACAGAAGCAGATTTGTGTGTGTGCCGTCAACATGCACGCACGTGCCTCTGCATTTGGTTGTGTGTTCAGCTGCACACTGAGGGGTGCATTCAGTTGTGCAAATCTTCCATTCAACACAGTCTTTGCACAGCATTGTCAATGAGATTTACACAGCACAATTGCAATATGAAAGCTCAGTGGTTATTAGATTAAAATATCCGATAAAACAACCAAATCAGTGTGATATAGTGGTTTGAGTGTTGGACTGTGGCCTTGGAGGACCAGGTCTCCCACTGGGAGACCTTGGGTGAGTCACACTCTCTCAGCCTCAGAGGAAGGCAATGGAAGGAGATATCTTGCCACGCAAACCCCAGGATAAAGTCGCCATAAGACAAAAGTGGACCTGAAGGCACACACTTTGGGAGCTAATGGTGTTGGTGTTGGTCTAGAACTGCAGGCGACCTGGGTGTGAATCCCCACTCGGCCATGAAGGCTCTCTGGGTCACCTTGACCAAACCACACTCTCTCAGCCTTAGGGGAAAGCAATAGCAAATCTCTGAAGAAACTTGGCCAAGAAACACTTACGATGGGATCATCATAATTCAAAGCTCACTTGAAGTGGGAAGGCAACATGGAGAAAGGTTTGAGCATCCCACTACAACTCCACAACTTCAAATCCCTGTTTAACCATGGAAATTCAGTGGATGATTTTGAGCAAGTTGCACTCTCTCAGCCTTAGAGGAAGGCAACGGCAAACCTCCTTGGCATAAACCTTGCCAGAAAAATTGGGTCACCATAAATTAAAGTTGACTTGAAGCACGTAACAGTGGAGCAGGTATGGTATATTTGATTCAGTTTGGCACAGGACTCCAAGAGCATGTGTGTGTATATGTCCCTTCACACAAAACTTGAGGTCCAAAATTTAAAGAAGCCCTCCAAATCACTGGACCAATTCGGCAGGGATGGAATAGAATTTAGAGAGTTCTGTTAAAGTTTGGACTAAAACACCTCAACCCCACTGAAACAGAAGCAAACCCAGAGATGTTGCATTCTACCATGGATCCCAGAGGTCTTTTGACACACCCTTCCTCAGCAGAGAAGAGGCACAAACCCCACAGATGTTACCTGGATGTAAGGAACTCCCAGGCAGCTCAACAGAGTCTCAGAGTCTTGTTTTGGGATACGCTGGGGAAAGTGACTTCTGGTAGAATCTGGAAAAGCACAAATTTAGGACAGAGATTTTATTCTCTCAAGAGCATAAAGAAATAAAAGAGTTTCACAAATGTGGGGTGAGTGACAACTGGGTTGACAACCATACGTGTGAAGGGGATCTAGGAGTCTTAGTAGAACATGAGTCAGCAGTGTGACGCAGCAGCTAAAAAAGCCAATGCAATTATCAATAAGAGTCTAGTGTCCAGATCAAGGGAAGTGATGGTACCACTCTATTCTGCTTTGGTCAGATCCCACCTGGAATCTTGTGTCCATTTCTGGGCACCACAATTCAGGAAGAATATTGACAAACTGGAAGGTGTCCAGAGGGGGCACTAAAATGGTAGAAGGCCTGGCAACCATGAATCATAGAATCATAGAAATGTAGAGTTGGAAGAGACCCCAGGGGCCATCCAGTCCAACCCCCTGCCGTGCAGGAACACCCTCAAAGCACTCCCGACAGATGGCCATCCAGCCTCTGCTTAAAAACCTCCAAAGAAGGAGACTCCACCACACTCCATGGAGGCAGCAGCATCTTCCACTGCTGGACAGCCCTGACCACCAGGAAGTTCTTCCTGAGGTTCAGGTGGAATCTCCTTTCCTGCAGCTTGAATCCATTGCTCCTTGTCCTGGTCTCTGGAGCAGCAGAAAACAAGCCGTCTCCCTCCTCCACATGGCATCCCTTCAAATATTTAAACATGGCTATCCTGTCCCCTCTCAACCTTCTCTTCTGCAGACTAAACATCCCCAGCTCTCTGAGTCTATCCTCATAGGGCTTCATGGCTTCCAGGCCTCTCACCATTTTGGTCGCCCTCCTCTGGACTTGCTCCAGCTTGACCAGGTCCCTCTTGAATTGGGGTGCCCAGAACTGGACACAGGATTCAAGATGAGGTCTAACCAAAGCAGAGGAGAGTGGTACCAGTACCCCCCTCAATCTAGACACCAGACTCCTGTTGATGCAGCCGAGAATTGCATTGGCTTTCTTGGCTGCCGCATCACACTGCCGACTCATGTTCAGCCTATGGTCTCTGAAGCCTCCTAGATCCCTTTCACACGTACTGCTATCCAGCCACGTGTCCCCCATCCTCTATTTCTGTATTCCATTTTTTCTTCCTAAGTGTAGGACCTTACACTTCTCTCTGTTGAATTTCATTTTGTTAGCCTTGGCCCAGCTCTCCAATCTATCCAGGTCCTTTTGAATTCTGATCCTGTCCTCTGGCGTATTAGCAACCCCTCCCTATTTGGTGTCATCTGTGAATTTGATGAGCATGCCCTCTATTCCTTCATCCAAGTCACTGATGAAGATATCAAACAGCCCTGGGCCCAGGACAGAACCCTGTGGCACCCCGCTAGTCACTTCTCTCCAGGATGGAAAGCAGCCATTTGTGATCACTCTTTGGGTTCGGTCGGTCAACCAGTTACAAATCCAACTAACAGGAGCCCTGTCCAGCCCGCATTTTACTAGTTTCTTTGCAAGAATGTCATGGGGAACTTTGTCAAAGGCCTTCCTGAAATCGAGGTATGCTACATCCACAGCATTCCTCTCATCTATCAAGCTAGTAACTCTATCATAAAAAGAGATAAGATTAGCCTGGCATGACTTATTTTTGAGAAATCCATGTTGACTTCTCGTGATTACCGCCTTGCTTTCTAAGTGATTAGAAACTGACTGCTTAATGATCTGCTCCAGGATCTTTCCGGGTACTGATGTCAGGCTGACTGGGCGATAATTATTTGGGTCCTCTTTTTTCCCCTTCTTGAAGATGGGGACAACATTTGCTCTCTTCCAGTCTACTGGAACTTCTCCTGTCCTCCAAGATTTCTCAAAGATTATAGCAAGCGGTTCCGAAACGACCTCTGCCAGCTCTTTTAATATCCTAGGATGCAATTCATCTGGCCCTGGAGACTTGAATTCCTCCAGTGTGGCCAGGTATTCCTGTACCACCACTCTACCTATTACGTGCCTCATTTCCCCCGCTTCCTCACCTGCTCCCCAACCGCCAGGTTGAGCGCTTGTGTCCTTCTGGGAAAAAACTGAGGCAAAGGAGGTGCTAAGTTGTTCTGCCTTTTCTCTTCCCCCTGTGAGTAATTCTCCATCTTCTCTGCGCAGCGACCCTATCGTCTCCTTCTTTTTCCTTTTGCTGCGGACGTATTTAAAAAAGCCCTTTTTATTGTTTTTAATGAAGCCCTGTGAGGAGCAGCTGAGGGAGGTGGGGATGTTTAGCCTGGAGAAGAGAAGGTTGAGGGGGGACATGATGGTTGTGGCTGTGTGCCTTCAAGTTGCTTCGAATTTGCAGCTCCCCTGAGATGAACCCCTCACTGGGATTTCTGGGGCTGAAGGGTGTGACTTGTCCGAGGTCACTCAGTGGGTTTCCATGACTAAACAGGGAATTGATCCCTAATTTCCAGGGTTGTGTTCCAATGTTCAAACCACAACACCATACTGGCTCTTTAGCCATGTTTACACATTTGAAGGGATGTCATACAGAAGATGGGGCAAGCTTGTTTTCTGCTGCTCCAGAGACTAGGACACAGAGCAATTCAAGCTACAGGAAAAGAGATTCCACCTAAACCTTAGGAAGAACTTCCTGATGGTGACAGCAGTTCAACAATGGAATCTGCTGCTGCCTGGGAGTGTGGTGGAGTCTCCTTCTTTGGAGGTTTTTAAAAAGTGGCTGGGTGGCCATCTGTCAAAGGGAGTCCTCTCACTGTGTCTTTCTGCATGACTGAAGGGGGTTGGACTGGATGGCCCTTGGGGGCCTCTTCCAACTTTGTGATCGTATACTTTCTAATTCTTTGATTCTAGACACCAAGGGAAGAGTTTTGCACACCCTTACCTTCAGCTTCCTTTGCAGCTCCAGCAATTGCAGCCCGCTTGGCCAACTGCAAAAGGAAAAATCAAAGTTTACAAAACTCTGTCTCCCAAATTCTCATTCCTTCATATTCTCCAGTCCCAAAAGTTCCAGTCCACACATGCCAGGCCACCATAATTCCTCTGCTGGCTGCCTAGCTTTGCTCCTTCCCAGACTGGTAATAGCCAAGGATAGCCATATGGCTCAATCCACCCTATTTGAAACGCCGTATTCTTCCTTATGGACCTGTCGACGTTTTGAGATCTGCTGGGGAGGCCCTTGTCTCTGTCCCACCACCTTAAAGGCACACCTGGTGGGAATGTGGGAGATGGGGCCTTCTTTGCAGGTGCCCCCAGGATCTCGGAAAGCCCCTTCCCAGAGAGACAAACTGGCACCCGCCTTACTATCTTTCTGTACACAGGTGAAGACTTTTTTTGTTTCAAAAGGCCTGCAAGGACTGATTTTACAAAGTCCATCCCACCTAAACAATGTGCCGGATTTTCTATTTGTTATTTTTGTTATGCTGAGTTTTTTTAACGGTTTTTGTTTTTAACCGCACTCCTCCTTAGAATTGGAAGAAATAAAGATGGTAGTGCACGCATTGGTAACCTCAAGGTTGGACTTCTGCAATACACTGCTCCACATTGGGCTACCTTTGTACCAAGTTCAAAAACTCCAAACTGGTCCAAAATATGGCAGCCAGACTGATTACAGGTACGTCGGTCAGTGAACATATTACACTGATATTAAAATAACTCCACTGGCTGCCAATTAGTTTCCGGGCAAAGCACAAAGTGTTGGTTATTTCCTTTAAAGCCCTAAGTGGTTTGGGTCCAAGTTGCCTGGAGGATTGCCTCCCCCCATACAAACTGCCCCGTACACTCAGTGGTCCTCTAGGGGCCATTTATTTAAGCCGGCCAAGACCAGACTGGCAACGGTCACCCAGAGGACCTTCTCGCTGGCCGCCCCCAGACTGTGGAATGACCTGCCGGAAGAGATCGGACAGCAAAATGTGCTGTCCAAATTCAAAAATGTGCTAAAGACCTTTCTCTTCCAGCAGGCCTGCCCAGTCTTTTTTTAATTATACTTTCAATCAATCAATCAATCAACTTTATTACAGTCACAGACCAGTAATTATACTTTAAATTATGATGTATTTTAAGTATGACATATTTGTACTTTAATTGGTTTAGTGTTTTTAGTGTATTTTGGCCCTGATTTGTTTTTAATTGTATCTACATTGTACCCAGCCACAAGCCTTGGGGAGAGGGGGGTAACAAATAAAAATTTGTTATTATTATCATTAATTGGTTTTAATTTTTTATAATTTAATCAAATGTTAGCTTCTACATTTAATGGACTTTTAAGTATGTTTTTATTGCTTATTTACAAATTGAGCATCTCTTATCTGGAAATCCAAAATCTGAAAACCTCCAAAAGCCCAAACTTTTTGCTGCTTGCTTCTGCCGTTGAGGCTGCGGTGCTCCGGCTCATTTGTCTCTCAGACCCGCAGTTTCTCACCCACCACACGTCTCATATCCAACATAAGCAGCAAACGAATGAAACACGAGGGTGGAGAGAGAGGTGAGGATCTGTGAAAAGGCAGCAACCAAAGCAGAGTGGCACCTTACTCATTCATTCGTGAACTCCCCAGAGATTACCTGTACAGTCCTGTCTTTTGTGTATATGCAAATAAATATATTTCAAACTCCAAAAAAATCCAAAATAGTAAACAGTCCTGGTCCTAAGTATTTTGGATGAGCGATACTCAGCCTGCATTTGGTATATAGCCTGCCTTTCTCCTTATGCAGGACCCAAGGCGGTTTATCTCTTGCAAGCCACCTTGAGTCCCAAACTGGGGAAAAGGCAGAATACAAACACAGCAGTTCCTCCTCATTCTCAAGGGACAGGGACACAGAACCCTCACGAGTGTCAAAAAACCATAAATAACTCCTCTGGCCTGTGCCTTCCCTTCAGCTTCTGCCTGCCGCCCCCACCTGCGTTGGGGAGTAGCTGAGGGTCCGCTCAGGTGGCAGCCGAAGGCATAGAATCCCCCAACCTGCACGTCCCTGCAGACCACCTCCGGAGCACCAGCAACGGCTAAGGGTGGGCAGTGAACGGGCGATCGTCCATCTTGCACTTTCCTGCTGGCTGCTGCCAGAGTGTCCTCGCAGGCAAGGGGTGAGGGAGTGCAGGGAAGGGATGGTCTTTCCCCCTCCCTGGGCCTGGGTAAAAGGCCAGGGAATGGAGGGGAGGTAAGTCTTTTACTCCAAGTCCCAAGCCAAGTCTCAAGTCTCTACCTTCAAGTCTCAAACCAAGTCTCAAGTCCTTGAAGATACTTTTAAGTCAAGTCTAAAGTCTGAGACTTGGGATTTATACCCTAACCTGTATTCCAGAATTTCTGGACAGAGTTGAATAAAGTCCATTTTAATAATTTAAGCAGAGTTGGCCCTCCACATTTGCAGTTTTGCCCTCTGCAACTTCGGACATGGGGAATAGGATCCTTCTTACCCCCGCTTCCTGAAGCTGGAGGCTTTTGTGCCGATGGGCATAAAAGACTCTGCAGCTTTGGAAACAGGGGATAGGATCCCTCTCGCTTACCATTTCCGAAGCTGGAGGATTTTTCAGGAGTGGGGAACAGGATCCTTCTTACTCTCCATTACTGAAGATTCAAAAGCTGTAGAAGGAAGGATCCTTCCTCCTCAAGCCCACTGCGTAACACACGTGCTGTTCTCTGAGAAACATGTCCTATGCTTTGAGGACAAGTCTTGCCTTCTGCTCTTAGGAGATGTTTTGGAAGGCTCCTCCGATACGCAGCTGGGACAGGCTGCTGGGCGGACCTCAAGCCCACTGCTGAACCCGTTTGCTGTTCCCCTCTGAGAAACGTGTCCACACTTTGGGCTTGAGACCGCCATGTGATCAGTAGACAAAAAGAGATGGAAGCGTTTTTCAACACAGAAAGGTTTCTGGATGAATGAGTTCTGTTACTGAACCAAGGGCAGCAAGTCAATCACTAAAAAATATACAAGTCTCGAGTCGAGTCAGTGCGTCTTTGCTGCCCAGCAAGCCCAAGGCCATTTCCGCACTAGCCTATTATAGTGCGATGATTCCACTTTCAACATCCTCTGGAATCCTGGGGTTTGCAGTTTCGGGAGGGGCCGGCCAGCCCCTCCCGAAACTGCAAACCCCAGGATTCCAGAGGATGTTGAAAGTGGAATCATAGAATCATAGAATCACAGAGTTGGAAGAAACCCCAGGGGCCATCAAGTCTAACCCCCTGCTATGCAGGAGCACCCATCAAAGCATTCCCAACAAATGGCCATCCAGCCCCTGCTTAAAATTTCCAAAGAAGGAGACTCCACCACACTCCGAGGCAGCATATTCCACTGCCAGACAGCTCTGACTGTCAGGAAGTTCTTCCTGAGGTTCAGGTGGAAATCCAGTTGCTCCTTCTCAACTAAAGAAGATTGTTGTTGGGAAAGGGAAAATCCAGTTGAGTGGAAAGCCTTCTCCTAACGTGACTAAAAATAGGATGTTGAGCCATGTGAAACGGTTACATCTGTAGAACTCTGCTTATACCACCATGAACTGAATACATACACACACACATATATATTGGACAAGAACCCAAAGTGTGAAAATACATGTGTAACTTCCCTTACTCAGGTTTAGGACACCAACACAATTCTGGGCAATCAATCAATCAATCAATCACCCAAGGATGGGACTCAAGGAGACTTACACATTAACATAAAAACGCACGGTTTTCTGTGCTTGGAAAAAAAAAGGGCATCCTGTCTATAAATAGGTGTACTGTCGCCTTTACGGAGGATCGATTTTCAGCCTCCAGGATAGTCAGCCCTCCGCATTCACTAGGGTTAGGTGCACAGGACCCCTGCAAAAGTGGAAAAATCACAAATATGAAAATGTGTCTGTGTGTTTGTGGAAGGGGACCAAGGTAGGCTGGGATGAGCAGGCACCCAGGGTCCAAAACAGATCAAGGAAAGGAGAGGGAAGAGGAGGTTGGCATGGTGGCCCTGTGCCTCCTCTCTCTTGCCCATTTCCTTCCTCGGGTGTGTGGGGGCTATTGAGAGAGGGTTTGTGGGCTGTGTGCCATCCTTAGCTGACGAGGCAGCAGCTGGTGAAGGAGGAGGAGCAGGGGAGGTGGTTTTCAAAAGGCGTCACGTCCTTCATGGGGAAAGCTTCCCTTAGAAAAGAAGCACCTGATGTTGAGAGGGCCGTGGAAATCCAGTTGCTCCTTCTCAACTGACGCGCTATAACAGGCTAGTGCGGAAATGGCCCAAGTCGAGTCACTGAGGAGACTTAAGTCCAGCTCGAGTCCGAGTCAGTCGACTCGAGTCTACGTCACTGCAAGCGGGCACCGCGAACGGTCAGATCCGCAAAAGTGAAACCCGCTAATCTGGGGCGAGAACTGTAACTACCCTTGTCCTCAGCTTTATCTTTCCTCCCTCACTGCAGTAACAGCACCCAAGATCTGGTCTCATTCTCCTGCTCCATCTTTCTGGGAACCCAAGGGGTTCTCTCACATACTCACCACGGTCTGCTTGAGGTCCGGAGGTTTTCCGTCAAACACAAACACTGGCTTGATGCCCTTTTCCAAGAGATACAGGGTCCGGTAAAACAGCCCCTGCAGGGGACTGGGAAGGGAACAAACCTACATTAATGTTGGTTTCATAGGCAAGACATTCATTCATTCATTCACTTTCATTCATTCATTCATTCATTCATTCATTCATTCATTCAATATTCCACTTTTCTCCTAGCATGGGATTCAAGGACTAGAAGAGAAAAATCTACATTAATGCTGTTCTTATAGGCAAATTTATTCTTTCTTTCTTTCATTCATTCATTTAATATTCCACTTTTCTCCTAGCATGGGATTCAAGGACTGAGAAGAGAAAAATCCACATTTATTTTGTGTTCATAGGCAAGAAATTTTTTCCTTTTCTTTCTTTCTTTCTTTCATTCATTTAATTAATTTTCCACTTTTCTCCTAGCATGCGATTCAAGGACTGAGAAGAGAAAAATCCACATTTATTTTGTGTTCATAGGCAAGAAATTTATTCTTTCTTTCTTTTCTTTCTTTCTTTCTTTCTTTCTTGCATTCATTTAATATTCCACTTTTCTCCTAGCATGCGATTCAAGGACTAGAAGAGAAAAATCTACATTAATGCTGTTCTCATAGGCAAGAAATTTATTCTTTCTTTCTTTCTTTCTTTCTTTCTTTCTTTCTTTCTTTCATTCGTTCATTTAATATTCCACTTTTCTCCTACCACGGCATTCAAGGACTGAGAAGAGAAAAACCTACATTTATTTTGTGTTCATAGGCAAGAAATTCACCATTGATTCATTCATTCAGTGTTCTGTCTTCTCCCAGCATGGCTACTTACAATCATTTAAAAAACACAGTACAGCTGAAAAAAAATACTAATACAAAAGTTAAAAACTTAGATAAATTAAAATCCACTTTAAAACCCCAAGTTAAAAAAAATTTACAAGCATATTTAAAACATAAGACAATAAATACACAACACACACACACATCCATTAAAGCTCCAACTGCGACAACAAGTTTAAAACCAAAGACCTGCCTAAATCATAAAGTCTTTGGGCATTTCCGCACTACACTGCTATAGTGCTATCATTCCACTTTCAACATCCTGTGGAATTCTGGGGTTTGTAATTTGATGAGGCCAAAATTCCTCTCTGGCTGAGAATCCTAAACGCCCCTCCTTGAACTGCAAGCCCCAAGATTCCAGAGGAGGTTGAAAGTGGAATAATAGCACTACAACAGTCTAGTGCGGAAATGGCCTGTGATTCAAGCACAGAATCATAGCAGTGGAAGGGTCACCAGGGCCATCTAGTCCAACCCCCTGCCTGGTAAGAATGCATGATATATCTTCCATGCGACGGCTATCATGTCACCTCTTAGCCTTCTCTTGTCCACACTAAACGTGCCGAGCTCCCGCAGAAACCCACCTGCTTCAGGCACCACAGAATCACAGAATCATAGAATCCTAGAGTTGGAAGAGACCCCAGGGGCCATCCAGTCCAACCCCCTGCTATGCAGGAACACCCATCAAAGCCCTCCCTTGGACAGATGGCCATCCAGCCTCTGCTTAAAAACCTCCAAGGAAGTAGGAAACTCCACCACACTCCATGGAGGCAGCAGCAGAGTCCACTGCCGGACAGCCCTGACCGTCAGGAAGTTCTTCCTGAGGTTCAGGTGGAATCTCCTTTCCTGCAGCTTGAATCCATTGCTCCTTGTCCTGGTCTCCAGAGTGGTGGAAAACAAGCCCGCTTGCTCCTCGACATGACATCCCTTCAAATATTTAAACATGGCTGTCACGTCCCCTCTTAACCTTCTCTTCTGCAGACTAAACATACCCAGCTCCCTAAGCCACTCCTCGTAGCGCTTCATGGCTTCCAGAGCCTCCACCATTTTGGTCGCCCTCCTCTGGACACACTCCAGCTTGTCGACATCCTTCTTGAACTGAGGTGCCCAGAACTGGACACAGGATTCCAGATGAGGCCTAACCAATGCAGAATAGATGCATCACCTCCCTCGATCCAGACACCATACTCCTATGGATGCCACCAAGAATCGCGTTGGCTTTCTTGGCTGCCGCGCCACACTGCTGACTCATGTTCAGCTTGTGATCTACCAAGACTCCTAGATCCTTTTCACACACACTGCTATCCAGCCACACATCCCCCATCCTATACTTGTGGCTTACGTTTTTTCTGCCCAAGTGCAGGACCCTACATTTCTTTCTGCTGAAATTACAAAGACAAAGCAGAGACAAAACAAAACTGAACTTTCCATCCTTCCTGCAACTACTCACCTGATATTTTGCCCGTGGCGGTTGATGATCTGGGGCATCGCAGTGCGGAACTGGTAAATGGCCACAGAGGCATCCAAAGCCAACACCTGCCCTAAGCCAAGCAAGTGGAACTATTGTTAAAAGCTATCATAGAATCCTAGATCTGGAAGAGACACCAAAGGTCTTCCAGACCAACCTCTCCCACCACGCAGGAACACACATCAAAGTCCTCCTTTGGACAGATGGCCATCAAGCCTCTGTTTAAAGACCTCCAAAGAAGGAGGAGACTCCACCACATTCCATGGAGGTAGCAGCGGATTCCACTGTCAAACTGCTCTTACCATCAGGATGTCCTTCCTAATGTCTAGGTGGAATCTCTTTTCCTGACATTTGAATCCATTGCTCCATGTCCTAGCCTCTGGAGCAGCAGAAAACAAGCTTGTTCCCTTCTCCTTATGACATCCCTTCAAATATTTAAACACAGCTGTCACGTCCTCTCTTAACTTCTCTTCTCCAGGCTAGTCATACCCACCTCCCTCAGTGCCTCCTCAGAGGGCTTCATGGTTTCCAGCCCTTCTACCTTTTCGGTTGCCCTCCTCTGGACACATTCCAGCTTGTCAATATCCTTCTTGAATTGCGGTGCCCGGAATTGGACACAGGATTACTCCAGGTGGGCTCTGACCAAAGCAGAATAGAATGGTACTATCGCTTCCCTTGACCTAGACACTGTATTCCTATTGATGCAGTCCAGAATCATGTTGGCTTTTTTAGCTGCCGCATCACACTGCTAACTCATGTTCAACTTGTGGTCAACTAAGAGTCCTAGATCCCTTTCACACGTACTATGGTCAAACCAGGAACCACCCATCCTATATCTGTGTATTTCATTTCTTCTGCCCAGGTATAGTACCTTACACTTCTTCTTTCGTTAGTTTTGGCCCAGCTCTCTAATCTGTTAAAATCATTTTGAATTCTGATCTTGTCCTCTGGGATGTCAGCTACCTCTCCTAATTTGGTGACATCTGCAAATTTGATGAGCACGCCCTCTGTTCCCCCATCCAAATCCTTGTAAGCTATAGAAAAACCTTAGTAAAAGTATAAACACGAAAGGCCATTAATTTATAAAGTTACAAACATTAAAAATTCACTAAAGGACCGTACAAACCCTACAACAGCACAGCAGATTATTAAAAGCCCATCCCAGTTTCTCAAAGCCGTGGTGGTACAGGAATGTTTTCGCTCGCTGACAAAAGGAGAGCAAAAAGGAAGCCGTCCTGGACCCCTTGGCGAGAGAGTTCCAAAGACTGGGAGCAGCCCCCAAGAAGGCCCTGCCGGTCTGCCTCTCTTTTTCCCCACCCAACGAGCCCGAGAAAGTGGTGGGACGGAGAGAAGGGCCTCTTCAGATGATTTCAGAGCTCTACGGAGCTCATAAAGAGAGATACAGTCCTTCTAATAACCTGGACCCAAGCCGGATAGGGCTTCGGGGTCATCGGCAACACCTTGAATTGCGCCGAGAAGAGAGGAAGCATTTTCTCCTAAGCAGAGCTGTTTGCTGGAGTCTTGAGACAAAGGACCAGCTCTCAGGCCGTTTCCGCACTAGACCATTATAGTGCTATTATTCCACTTTCAACATCCTATGGAATCCTGGGGTTTGCAGTTTAGGGAGGGGCTGGCTAACCCCTCCCTAAACTGCAAACCCCAGTTTTCCAGAGGAGGTTGAAAGTGGAATAATAGCACTATAACGGCCTAGTGCAGAAATGGCCTCAGCTTAAGCTGTGAATTCCAGCATGGGGTTTGCTTTTGGGGTCCCTTCCAGCTCCAGGGGTCTATGATCCCCTCCAGCTTTACAGTGCTACGACTCTACAGTTCTTGACTAGAGGGTGGTGGACCTTCTTTTTGGTTATTCCATTTGTAAGCCGCCTGTCTCCCAGGGTGGGACCCAAGGCGGCTTCTAGGAACAGTCCGAAAAAGACCCAGAACGATGAACTTTTAAAAGCAATTAAAGCCCCCGCATAAACCAACATTAAATCATTTTAAAACATGCAGAAGTTAAAAAGATAAAACAAAAACAGCCCAATAAAAGCTTCCTCGCTTATAACAAGAGCTGTTTGCGCCCAACACTGTTATAGTGCTATTATTCTACTTTCAATTTCCTGTGGAATTTTGGAGTTTGTATACAGTTTCCTGAGGCCAAAGAGCTCCCTGGCTGAGGATTCTAAAGGCCCCTCCCTAAACTGCAAACCCCAGGGTTCCACTGGAGGTTGAAAGTGGCATAGTAGCACTGTAACAGTGCAATGCAGAAATGGCCAAGGATGCTTTAGCTGTGCATCCTTGGGGGCTGGACTAGATGACCTCTAGAGTTCCATTCCCGCTCTGGAATCCTTCAATCATCCTCCTTGTGTTCCAAGACAAATATAACTGAGGCCATTTCCGCTCTGGCCTGTTCTGGCGCGACGATTCCACTTGCAACCTCCTCTGGAATCCTGGGGTTTGCAGTTTCGGGAGGGGCCGGCCGGCCCCTCCCGAAACTGCAAACCCCAGGATTCCAGAGGAGGTTGCAAGTGGAATCGTCGCGCCAGAACAGGCTAGTGCGGAAGATGATGCACCCCGAGGGGGGAAAAGGTCCCCTTATGGGGTGGAGGGCACTCCTCCGGACCCCTCCCCGGGGCTCCCACGGACCGCCCTCCCCCGATCCTGCTGCCTCCGGAGGGCAGGTAGGGGCGCGGGAAGGGGAAGGCGGGCAGGAGTCCAACCGGCGTCCCTCCTCCCCACCCGCCGCCGCCGCCGCCGCCGCGCTTCGGGCCGGGTCTCCGGCAGGGGGGCAACGGGCACACTCACCCCGGTACCGCTCCAGCGGGAGGGAGCTGACCGCCTCCGGCGCCTCCTCCCTGATCAGCTCGGCCAGCTTGGCGATCCCCATGGCCGGCCTCCCTTCCAGGGCTGGGCGGCGCCGGAGGAGGAGGAGGCGGCGCCGGGCAGGCGGGGCGCTCGGAGCGGCCGCCCCCCGCGAAGGAGCTGCCCGGGCGGGTCTGGCCCTCCCCGATCGCCACTGCCCTCCGCGCCCTGGGGCTCAGCGCGCCCCGCAGCAAGCGTGCCTCTGAGCAGGTGCAGAGGGCTCTGGCAGCGGAGGCCAGCTCACGCCCCTCCGCGCTAATTTTTTATCATTATTGCCCTTAAGTACATGCAATCAGAGACCAAACTGCAAAGTATAACTAAGCCGGGGGGAGGAATTGTGCGCCTCTCGGGGGCCTTTTCCGCACTAGCCTGTTACAGCGCTATGGTTCCACTTTCAACCTCCTATGGAATCCTGGAGGGGCCGCCCTACACAAAAAGAAAAAAAGGACAGGAAAGGAAAAAAAGAGGTCCCTGCCCCGAAGAGCTTGCAGCTCTCCTTTCCCAGCGTGGCTGGGAAAGTTTCCTTTCCCGGAACAAGCTCCTGACGGATCACTGCCATCAAAGTTTAATGGCAACCTGAAGTGTAAAGAGGCAACTGAACGCACCCTTCTGCTGCAGCACGGGTACCAGCGCGCATGCTCAGTGCGTCCTGCGGCTGCCCGGTGTCACTCACGGGAGCCGGTGCCCTTTTCCTGCCCTTTCTTGGGCGCCAATCAAATGAAGGTTATGAAGGCCATGCTTGGGAGCCGTACTTAAAAATTATGTTTCCAAATTCAGAATAAGACTGTGTTTTCGCACCCAGTGGTTGTTCAGAGAAGAGGGGCGAGTGATTTTTTTCCCACTGTGAGAAATGTCTCTCTCTCCTATTCGGTCTTTTAACTTTCGCGGCTTGTCTCTCTCCTTTTCGGCTTTAAATCTCTATTATTCTGTGCAACCGCTCTAGTCGCCATCGGATTTTAGTCTCTATGGTTTCATCTTACCGCTCTATCCTTTTGTATCCATCCTATTAGATGTAAGTCTCTATGGTTCGTTGCTTCCGCTTTTTGTGTTCTCTCTTTGCCGCTCTAGCCGAGGAGGACTCGGTGTCCCAGGCGTGGCGGACTCTTCGTCCTAAGGGAGCAGGGTAGGGAACCAGCAGTGGGGCGGGGGAAACCCTCACCTGGACCTCTGGGCTCCTCTGGCATGCGGGGGTTCTTAACCTTTTCTTTGCCAGGGGCACCCTCTAAATATCTTTTCTTGCTGTGGACCACCAAGACTTAACTCAAGATTTAAAACCCTCAAGTGCATCAAATAGAGGGCATGCTGATCAAATTTGCAGACGATACCAAATTGGAAGGGGTTGCTAATACCCCAAAGGACAGGATCAAAATCCAAAATGACCTTGACAGATTGGAGAGCTGGGCCGGAGCTCACAAAATGGATTTCACCGGAGAGAAATGTAAAATTCTGCACTTAGGCAGAAAAAATGGAATGCACAAATATAGGATGGGGGACATGTGGCTGGATAGCAGAACGGGTGAAAGGGATCTAGGAGTCTTGGTGGACCACAAGCTGAATGTGAGCCAGCAGTGTGATGCAGCAGCCAAGAAAGCCAACACGATCCTTGCTTGCACCAATAGGAGTATGGTGTCTAGATCGAGGTATGACGTAATGGTACCACTCTATTCTTCTTTGGTTAGGCCTCATTTGGAGTACTGTGTCCAATTTTGGACATCTCAATTCAACAAGGACATGGACAAGCAGGAGCATGTCCAGAAGAGGGCGACCAAAATAGTGAAGGGTCTGGAAGCCATGAAGCCCTCTGAGGAGCAGCTGAGGGAGCTGGGTATGTTTAGTCTGCAGAAGAGAAGGTTAAGAGAGGACATGATAGCCATGTTTAAACCTTTGAAGGGATGTCATGTCAAGGAGGGAGTGGGCTTGTTTTCTGCCGCTCCAGAGACTAGGACAAGGAGCAATGGATTCAAGCTGCAGGAAAGGAGATTCCACCTGAGCCTCAGGAAAAACTTCCTGACGGTCAGAGCAGTCTGGCGGTGGAATCTGCTGCTGCCTCCGTGGAGTGTGGTGGAGTCTCCTCCTTCTCTGGAGGTTTTTAAGCAGAGCCTGGCTGGCCATCTGTTGGGAATGCTTTGATGTGGGTTCCTGCATGGCAGAATGGGGTTAGACTAGATGGCCCTTGTGGTCCCTTTGAACTCTATGATTCTAATATTTATTTATAGTTGTTCATCAAGGATTTTCAAATTTGGAGAGAAGGGAGAAGCAGCTAAATGCACACACTCCTATTACAATATTTTTATTGGAATGGTTCCATGCAAATGTAAAATAGTAATACTTGAACACCAAACCATGGCCTAATATATTACTTGCAAATTTGGTTAATTAATGTCAGGTCTGCTGTGTTCCCCCTGTCGTATTTTAGCCAGAGGTTTTACTTCAGATGCTTTGCATGTTAGGTGGGCACAGGAGGGATGGAAGGGGTGATGGATGAGCTGGGAACCGGGGAATGCTGTGGTCCAAAGGGTGATAAAGCACAAACAGACACGATGAACAGGCCACTCTGTTGGCAGGCTGGGTAAGAAAATGGGAGGGGAAAGCAAAGCCCAGAAAAGAGAGATGCTTTGATGATGAATGGAATAGTAGCACGTGCTAATTCAGAAATGTAATAGCAGTATTGCAAAGGCAGTGGCTGTTTAGTCTTGGCAATTGACACAGTGTGCAGCATTCTGAATAAACTTTTTCAACCCTCTGAGCCGATTCCCTGAACCTTGCAGTTGGCCTGCACATCACAGTGAAGGCTGGTGCTGCATTTCACTGACAAGAGTTTTTACATTAGCCTTAATAGCTGAAACCTGTATTCTGTAAGTTTTTCAATCAGTTTCTACACTTATTTTTACGATAAGGGAGAGTTCAGTGGCAAGAAATGTCATGTGCTTCCTCTCAGCATCATCATTCACTTGTATGTTTTCAAGGTGTGCAGAAGTAGCAAGTACTGAGTACATTTTTTCTTAGCAGACTCTCATAACTTTTGAACAGTCTGAGATATTGTAATGAAACTTTGTACAAGTGTCTGTCACTGGCAAAAGATTTCTGCTCTTTCAAATCAAGGTACGACCATCTGCCTGCCTGCCATCTTTCTTTCCTCCTTCCTTCTTTTTTAGTGTAAAAGCTCATAACATTTCCCCAGGCCTTCAGGGACCCCCTGTGAGGACACCACAGCTCCCTGGGGGCTGCAGTTTAAGATCCACTGGTCCAAGTCATTCTTTCTCCAAGGCTGGACTGGGTCTGTTCTCTTCTTTCCACAGCTGTGATCTGTGGCATCTGGACTTCTGTGCTCTATAGTGAGGATTTAAGAGACCATTTTCCCTCCTGATCAGGGCAGGCACTCGCTCTGAATGCTGAATATAATCTCCGCATGATGGTGTCGGTCACACATTCTGGGGAGTGGTCTTCAGGATCACATGCTGTGCCCAGACCCCTCAACACACCCCATGGATTGCCTACAGCTTGGTTGGTACAAGTTGAGCCTCCTTCATCCAAAATCCAAAACCCTCCAGAATGAAAACTTTTTGCCACCAGCGTCCTGCTTCCACCTTCAAAGCGGCAGCTGCGGTGCTCCTGCTCCAGGCAGAAGTGGGCGGCTGGTGTGCTCCCAGAGAGAGGCTGGAGGGACAGAGATGTGAGGATCTGTGAAATGGCAGGAGGCATGTATTCCCATCATTTCATAGACCCTCAGTCTCTCTCCAGCCTCACAAGATAGCAAACGAAGAAACGAGATACAAGGCTGGAGAGAGATGGCAGGCTGAGAAAGAGAGCAGGGACACTTAGAAGGATTATTTATTGTCCACCTTCTCATTTCACTCTGTTCTTCATCTTGGTGGAAGTTCATAGGGGCAAAAAAGTCCGTCTTTAGTCCTGGGTCTCATCTCCAATATATGTACAATATATGCAAATACAGGTATTCCAAAATCTAAAAAAATTGAAATACAGAACACTTCTGGTCCCAAGCATTTCGGATAAGGGAGGCTCAACCTGTACCCATAATTAAGGGCTAGAGGAATGTATGGTCCTCCAGATGTTCTTGGACTACAACTCCCATCAGCCCTGGAGAGCCACTCCTTGGCCATCCCTGCCTTAAGTAGTTTACTGCGTCAGACGGTGACTTGCTGGAGTTGCTTAAGCTGGTTAGTGTGATTCTGCATGGGGCTGGTGCATGAAACGACCCTCTCTTTGTCTTCCTCCGCAGCCCGTCTCCCACTTGCCCCGATGCCTGGCTGGCCTGATGCAGTGGCTGCTGTGCTCTCCAACCTCCTGCTGTGTTCCGTGTGCCTTCACTCTGCTGTGGCGACCTTCCAGGTGTGAAAGTGGTAGAGTCCTTGCATTTGGAGTGGGGTGGTATTTTTACGAAACAGCCTAACCTCTTGGGTTCTGACACTGTGTCTACACTAAACAGATAAACCAGTTTAATTCCACTTTAATTGCCATGGCTCCTGCCTATAGAATGTTGGGATGGAGCACTGAGAATGTGTACAGGGCTTCTCAACCATTGGTCCTCCAGATGTTTAGGACTTCACCTCCCAGAATCCATGACCACAGGCCAAGCTGGATGGGGCTTCTGGGAGCTGAAATCCAGCTTTGAGAGTTTGAGAACCATTGGCCCAGAGCTCTTGAGCAGAAAATTCTCAGGTCCCCAGCAGGCTACAAACCCAAGATTCCAAAGGAAAGAGCCATAAGTATGGTGCATATATACATCTAGCTTTTGCTAGAGAGATGTTTTGGAATCAGAAAATCATACAGTTGGAAGAGACTGGCCCAAGGGCCATCCAAGTCTAACCCCATTCTGCCGTGCAGGAATACACAAAGGACTTTCAGCAGGTGGGCATCCAGCCTCTGATTAAAAACCTTCAAAGAAGGAGACTCCACTACACTCCCAGGCAGGAATACATTACACCATCAAACAGCTCCTATTTCCAGGAAGTTCTTCCTAATATTTAAGTGTAATCTCTTTTCCTGAAGTTTGAAGCCATTGCGCCGTAGTGTCCTAGTCTCTGGAGCAGCAGCAAACAAGCTTGCTCTATATGACATCCCCTCAAATATTTAAACTTGGCTCTTTTGCCTCTCTTAAACTTCTCTTCTCCAAGCTAAACATACCCACCTCCATAAGCCACTACTCACGGGACATGGCTTCCAGGCCTTCCGCCATCTCGGTTGCCCTCCTCTAGACACCTTCCAGCTTGTCCATATTAAGAGCCAAAAGAAAAGGTCTTTGCCTCCTGGCCTAAAGAGCCAGCTGAACCTCCTGTAGGAAGAAATTTCAGAGTTGGGCAAAATTCAAAGTGCTGGTTCTGACCCTTATAGTCCTACACAGCTTAGTTCCAGGGTACCTGAAGGACCATCTCTCCCTCTGTGAGCCTGCTCAGGTTTTAAGATCTTTGGGGGAGAGCTTTCTTTCTATCCTGCCACCATCATAGGCATATCTGATGAGGCCACGAAAGAGAACCTTCTCAGAGGCTGCCAGTAGACTGTGGAACTCCCTCCCACTGTAAGCTCAGTTGGACCCCTCTCTACTCTCTTTCCCCCAGTGGACAAGATATTTTTATTTAGACAGGCCTTTGGCTTTTAAGTCACTGTGGCAAAAGGGTCTTTTAACTGGCCCTGTTATGCTTTCCTTCTTTTAACTAAGTTTTAACGTGTTTCAACCATTTCAATTTAGTGCTTATTTAATGGGGTTTTTTTCAACTTTCATGTCAAATAGATTTTAGCTGTTCTTTGTTTTAACTTGTTGCAAGCTGTCTTGGGTCCTGCATTGAGAAGAAAGGCAGGATATAAATACAATCAGTCAATCAATCAATCAGTAAGGTGCTGTGATGGATTCCCTGGCCAGACTGGCCTTGCAGTTCCAACCTTGGGTTCCTGTCCCTCACCTTTGCCCCTTGCCCCTCTTAATCCCTCCCTGGATTGGGGACTTGGGCCTCCAGGTGACCCCCTGTTGTGGACCAGTGGCTGTGTTGTTTTGCATTCTCATGGTGGTAAGCATGACCTGACTATCAGACTGGATGGAGACAGCCAGAGACATTTAGACAAAGAATCGCAAGTGGACGTTTATTAAGACACAGAAGATAACACATCAGCCTTTGAACTTCTGTATCATGCATAGCTCTGCAAGTTCAGAATCAGTCCTTTCTTCTGTCCGATTCTCTTGTCTCTATTTCATCTGCCCCTCTCTCTGTGCCAGCTTTTCCCTATCTGCCCGCTGACAGAGCCAAGCCTCAGCTTTGTAATATTTCCTAAAAGCAGAAACTAACAGGAATCCCCTGAACCAATACTCCTTTGTAATATTTCCTGCCCACAGGCCTGCCTTCATGGTATCCTCTGAGCTGTGTTTGGCAGCCTTCAGCCGGCTTCCCCAGCTTCTCCCTTCACAGGAGCCAGTTATTATTTGCCATTGATTGCCTTTCTCTGTTTTGCAGATCAATCGTGGAGCCGCTGCTGGTTTTCTCCTCCAGGCCCTTGTGCCCCTCCTGGAAATGACCAGTCTTGTGCCCACTTTCCCTGTTGAGCTCAGTTTGGAACCTCCAAAGTCCTCACTTCTGCCCGAGGAAGACGCCTGGGTGTCCACAGTGGTTGGGCTTCCTCTGCTGGCCTTCGGGTTCCACTGGCTGAACGGAGACCACTCCACGGCCAACGCCCTCTTGGGAGGGGCGCTCCTGCTGGCCGGAGGATGGGACTACTTCACGGATGAAGGCCGGGCCATGGTAGGCCACTCTGTCACTGCCGTGGCTTCCATCACCATCCTGATCATTTCGATCTTCACCGGGAATGCCTGCGGGGTGGCGGGCAGCCTGTTGGTTGGCACTGCTGGCCTGTTGGCAGGGACCAAGCTGGATCAGCTGCTGATGTTGCAGAAGAAGGATGCTCTTCGTTGCCTCATGGCAGCCGCCAACCTGGCTTTGCGGTGGGCTCTCCAGACGCAGCAGCAAGAACTGGACCAGGAGTCTGGAGACCTGTTTGCCCCAGCATCTGAATAATGGGCAAGGGAGCAGAGGCTTGTGTATCATTCGTTCAAGGGGAGGCTGCCCAGGAGAGATGGGGAGGCAAAGACATCTTCAAGGAGGGGGTCCCTGAAACCTCTTCAAGCATCGTAGGAATTCCAGGTTGGCAACCTTGGGGATGCAGGAAGCCATCTTTCCCCAAATTTGGAAAGACCCTTGAAGGCCTTCATTCTGATTACAAGCTGCAGATTTTTGGAAACCTGCAGCTTCTGGAGCACGTCAGCCATGGGCTGCTTAGGTATTGATATCCCTAGTCTGGATGCCTGATAAGGAGAGCCCTGGAACTGGATATCAGCTGAAAGACCTCTCAACAGCATCTGGGGACCCTGAAGACGCCTCCATGGGGATCCTGCAAGTAGGACATTCACAACTGGTGTTCTTCCCCAGCAACTGGTGTTCACAGTTTTTCTGCCCAGAACTGATAGTCACTGTGGCCTGTGGCCTTGGACAGATTTATCTGCCATGATTTGGGGTCTAATTCCCTTCTAAAACCATGCAGGTTGGTGGCCATCAACATATCTTGCAGCACTGAGTGCAGTTCAGCATTGCACATGGAAGTTGTTTCTTTTCTCCCTCCTGAATCTCCCACCCTTGAGCTTCTGTGGGTGATCTCACTAGTTCTGGAAACCATTTTTCCCCTCTTTATATGCTTTGATCGATCTTCCTCCCCCACCCCCACAGCATCTCATCTCAGTACGATGCAATATTTTGGAAATACTCTAAATGTTGCAATCTTCACTCCAGCCCTCTGAACCATTTTGATTATAGCTTGTGGAGTGGATCTCCGGATGCAGTCTAGAAATCCCATGGGGATCCCTTGGTTGTTACCTTTGCCACTTTTCCTGTTAGTGTTGTTGGGAAGACAAGCTGAATCCAGGGTCTGCGGGAACCAGGCCTTTCAGGTTGGAGGAAGGAGGGCTGCTGAGCAGATTCAAGAGGCCATCAGACAGAAGTGCCACGGAAAATCTTGACCTCAGCGGTTGTGAGGAGCAGGAAACGATGCACTCTAGCAGCAAGGTGGAGATTGGCTCCTTGCAAACTCTTCAGCTGACAGGTATTTTGGTTGCCAGGGGCTACAGCTGGAGACATTATGGAAAATTTTACCCCTTTGAACCACAGCTTCCAGAATTTCCCAGCCAGGCACGCATGCCTGGCTGGGAGATTCTGGAAGCTGTGGTCCAAAAAGGTAACTTTTGCAAGCTCTGAGCATGCTACAGAAGTTATAGTGTGCAGACTCTGAGCGTGGTGCAAAAGTTATGTTCTGGAAGTTGTGGTCCAAAAAGGTAATTTTTACATGCTCTGAACAAAGTACAAAAGTTAAGGTAACTTTTGCAAGCTCTGAGCACGGTTTAAAAGTTATGGAAGTTATAATCCAAAAAAGTAACTTTTGCAAGCTCTGAGCATTGTACAACAGTTATGGTCCATATCTGGGTGTTTTTAAAACTCTCAGTGTGAAGACTGACTGGGAAATTCTGGGCACTATCGTGCAGAAGGGCAATTTTTTCCAAGCGCAGAGGACTTGGGTGGAAACATCCAGGCATTCTGACTGTTCCTTTGAGATACCTTTCTGCAAGCCCCAGTTTGGTCCAGCAACTTCCAGAAGAGTTGTACATAGCAAAAAGTTAAGTGGTCCAGTGTTTCACACATCTGGTCAGAAACCAGGCCTGAGCCCCCTGGTCATTCCATTCATACAGGCCTCGCTTTGGTCCTCCCCCTGTGAAAGCCAGGTAGGCTGTGTGCCCTTTTTCATTCTGCCAGATTTCTTAGGGTGAGCGGAGAAAGGCAAGGCATGGGAGTCCAGATGGGGATGGCAGCAGTTTCTTCATTTCCATGTTAATGGCCAAATACAATTGCCCTCCACCACTGTTGATGTGAGCAAGGACCAAATGAGAGTAGAATCATAGAGTTGGAAGAGACTCCAGGGGCCATCCAGTCCAACCCCCCCCCATGCAGGAACACCCATCAAAACACTCCCTTTGACAGATGGACATCCAGCCTCTGCTTAAAAACCTCCAATGAAGGAGACCCTAGTTCTTCCTGGGGTTCAGGTGGAATCTCCTTTCCTGCAGCTTGAATCCATTGCTCCTTGTCCTGGTCTCTGGAGCAGCAGAAAACAAGCCCTCTCCCTCCTCCGCATGGCATCCCTTCAAATATTTAAACGTGGCTATCCTGTCCCCTCTTAACCTTCTCTTCTGCAGACTAAACATCCCCAGCTCCCTAAGTCTATCCTCATAGGGCATGGCTTCCAGGCCCCTCACCATTTTGGTCGCCCTCCTCTGGACTTGCTCCAGCTTGACCAGGTCCTTCTTGAATTGGGGTGCCCAGAACTGGACACAGGATTCAAGATGAGGTCTAACCAAAGCAGAATAGAGCGGTACCAGTACCTCCCTCGATCTAGACACCATACTCCTGTTGATGCAGCCGAGAATTGCATTGGCTTTCTTGGCTGCCGCATCACACTGCTGGCTCATGTTCAGCTTGTGGTCTATGAAGACCCCTAGATCCCTTTCACACGTACTGCTATCAGACCACGTGTCCCCCATCCTATATTTCTGTATTCCATTTTTTCTACCCAAGTGTAGTACCTTACACTTCTCTCTGTTGAATTTCATTTTGTTAGCCTTGGCCCAGCTCTCCAATCTATCCAGGTCCATTATCAACAACTTCCCCTCCAGTTGTTGCTGTTGTTATCATTATCAACAACAACTTCCCGTCCAGTTGATGTTGTTATCATTATCAACAACTTCCCCTCCAAGCTCTGCACAAATGTACTACAGGTTGAACCTCCCATACCCAGATATCACAAATCCACAAACCTCCAAAACCTGAGACGTTTGGCCACCAGCCGCCCACTTCCATGTTCAAGGCAGTTCTTGTGGTGCTCCCGCTTGTGCATCTCTCAGGTCCTCCGTATTTCTCTGTTTGCCACCAGCCGCCCACTTCTGCCTTCAGGGGAGTGGCTGCAGTGCTTCCACTCATCCCCCTCTCAGATCCTCGGTCTCTCTCCTTTGCCGCCGGCCACCCGCTTCTGCCTTCAAGCCCGTGGCTGCGGCGTTCCTGCTTGTTTGTCTCTAAGATCTGAGGAGGGCCACGGTCACCACCTTGAAGTCAGGAGCGAGCGGCTGGCAGCAAAAAGAGGGAGACTGAGGATCTGTGAAATACCAGGACTTGCACTGACTGCCACACTTGGATTCTCACCATTTCGCAGATCCTCGGTCTCTCTCCAGCCTCATGTCTCATGGACAACACCAGCAGTGAATGAACAAGACACAAGGCTATTCTAAAAAGGTACTGCGTTCCAAAATCCAAAAAAATCCAAAATACAGAATGCTACTAGTCGCAAGCATTTCAGACAAGGGATACTCAGCCTGTGGCAGGATCCCAGCTATAAAAGCAGCACGAAACACATTCGTGTCCAAAATGGTTCTCTACCGCTGGTGCCCCCCCAGGGCTGAATGGAGCTGACCAGGTGTGTTTTTCCCCGGGCCTTTTCAGTTTTTTGCTGCCCCAGGCAGGTCACAAACCATGCAGCGCTCCTTAAACTGAGTATTTAGGTGAAGAATTATTGGTCAAAGGTTCAGTGGCGTATTCTACTGAAAAACTTGTGGTATTGGGAAGGCAGGAGATTTTGGGGGGGAGGTGGAATGAAAAAAGTGCAAGAAAAGCCAGCAGAAAAAATGAAAACGTAGAATTCTAGAGTTGGAATAGATTCCCAGGGGCCATCCAATCCAACTCCCTTCTGCCATGCAGGAAGACACAGTCCAAACCCTCCTTTTATCAGGTGGCCATCCAGCCTCTGTGAAAAAACCTCCAAAGAAAGAGGAGATTCCACCACACTTCATTGAGGCAGCAGCGTATTCCACTCTGGAACTGCTGTTACTGTCGGGAAGTTCTTCCTAATGTTTAGATGGAATCTTTTTTCCTGAAGTTTGAATCCACTGCTCCGTGTCTTAATCTCTGGAACAGCAGAAAACAGGCTCATTCCATCCTCCATACGACATCTCTTCAAATATTTAAACATGGCCATCATGTCCCCTCTTCACCTTCTTTTCTCCAGATTAAACATACCTTTCTCCTTAAACCAGTGGTTTTCAACCTGTGGGTCCCCACATGTTTGTGGACTTCAGCTCCCAGAAGTCCCAGCCACTATGGTCAATGCTCAGGGCTTCTGGGAGCTGAAGTCTAGAAACATCTGGGGACCCACGGTTGAGAACCACTGCGCTGTTCCTCACAGGACTTCATGGTTTCCAAGTCTTCAGTCATTTTGGTTGCCCTCCTCCGGACACGTTCCAGTCTGTCAGCCTCCTGAATTGGACACAAGAAGTCTGACCACAGCAGAATAGAGTGGTGCTATTCTGCTTGCATGACTTACACTTCTACTTTGGCCTGGAAGGGTTAACCACATTACTACGGATCGCCCCCCTGCATCTTCCACGGAACAGGCATCACATTGTGAAGGTTTGCATTTTGCAAATGGGTTGTTGCTTTTCTTGCAAGGTAAAGCCCTGAGGGCAAATCTTGCTGATGCGGAAGCATGCTAAGGAATCTGCAGAACTGCGCAGGGTGGGTTGGCTCTGGGTGCGTTCCCAGCTGAGCCGCTCCACTGCTGGGCAGCTTGCTTCCCCCTCGTGCCTCTTCTCCACCACTTAGCAGCCTCAAGGGCCCTTGGGTGTACTTTGGACTCCACATATCTTGGCTCTCAAAGCTCAGCCGTCGTGAGTTCAGAAAGAAGGCCAAGAATCAGGGTGGCATTTCTTTTAAAGACAGAGCAGTGTTCTGTGTCTAATGCCAGGGCTAAACATTGCGCATCTGAACCAATCAATAAAATATCTTGGTGGAGCAAGCTTTGGTGTGGTGTCATCCATGATTGTCCTGCTTTCTTGCCATCTCCATCAGAGGCAGCAAACTGTGCCGGATCATGGCAGAGCCAACTATCCTGCCAACAACTGCCCCTTGCCATGCCAGAGGCTCGTAGCCTCTTCAGATGTCCCCGAAGGAGATCAGATGGGCAGTTTGGTCCCCGCCCTCCTCATAAACCGAGCAGCGTTGTGACTTTCATGTGATTGCCGGGATGTGGAGGCTAGAGAAGCATCTGTCCAGGGATTCCTTGGGGAGCTGCTTGACTCCAGTGGTGTGAGGACAGACCCAACCCGGGGGCAGGCAAGGTACAGAAGCAGCCACCTTGGTTTGGGTTTGGCTCGTGTATTTTAAATTGGTAGCCTCGGGTGCAAAACGGGGGGCTGAACCATCCCTTCCCAAGTCAAGGAGCTGAGATAGGAGCAATGCCCAAAGGGTCTGTTTTTGGATTCTTGTTCATGTTAACAGGAGGAGATGGAGTTGAGTCAGGGTGGGCTTCTCCTTTTGAGATCAATGATGGGGTCACAGAGACTCAAGAAAATCAGCAGATCAGCAGCTGGTTGGCCAGAAAAAAACTGGGACAAATTACTTGGGGAACTACAATCCCTATAATCCCCCAGGCAGCAGGTGCTAGCTGGGGATTATGGGGATTGTAATCCCCTCAAAGTTTTTCTGCTCTTGGGAACTTCCAAAGTCTGTATGGACCAGCAAGGAATTCAGGAAGTGACTCACCAAGGCAGCAAGGAAAACAGGAAGGGGCTGAAGATCCACTTCTGCTTTGAAAAATCATTTTTCAGTATTTGCACAAGGAGGTGGCAACCTCTTTAAAACATGACCCGTTACTCCTAGAGGCTTCTGGAAATGGCAGGTGACATACTCTCTTTTTTGGCTAGAAAACAGTCTGGAGAGGGTGAGGGATATAAAAGCTGTCTCGGAGGGCCACATACGCTCCCTAGGGCTGCATCCACCTTGATTCTCATATTGGGAGAAAGGAGGGGCATACATTAAATAAAAAATATGTTGAAGTTTATGAAAAGAAAAAAGAGGAGGGCGGGAGGAGGAATCTAGCAGCACCTTACCTTGTTCCGTCTTTCCTTTTTTATGCTGCAACAGGCTGGCATAGTTACCTTTTGAACACAGCAGTTCACAGTTAGGTTCAGATCCTGCCAGGTGTTACCTCCCTCTTAGCTATAGGATGTCCAGGACAGGTAAACCTAAAATTCCAGGCAAGGCAGACATCCTGGGGCTGACCCAGGTATCGTATAAATCTCAACTACTTCAGTATCTCAAGTGATGAGGGATGCTTGCAGGGGTGTAACTGGTGGGGAGGATGGCAAAAAGAGAGCATTGCTCCTCCAAATAAGAAATCCTGAGCCTGAATGAAATCTTCCTTCAGTGACACAATGAAAAATCATTCACCCCTAGAATGTTTCTATTTGATGTGTTAGCCTGCCCTGGGTTCTTTTACCTGCTCCTTTGCTTTTGGAGACAAAATTGTATTTCAAAAGGGTCAGCTCAGGTTTTAAGTAACTGAAATGCTAGCAATCTGTTATTGAAGAGGGCAGAATTCTTATTTAGGGGACAATCATTGACTCCTAGAGCTGGAAGAGACCCCAGGGGCCATTCAGTGCAACCCCCCTCCTACCATGCAGAAATACATAGAATTCTAGAGTTGGAAGAGACCTCAGGGGCCATCCAGTCCAACCCCCTGCTATGCAGGAACACCCATCAAAGCATTCCCGACAGATGGCCATCCAGCCTCTCCTTAAAAACCTCCAAAGAAGGAGACTCCACCACGCTCCGAGGCAGCAGATTCCACTGCCGGACAGCCTTGACCGCCAGGAAGTTCTTCCTGAGGTTCAGGTGGAACCTCCTTTCCTGCAGCTTGAACCCATTGCTCCTGGTCCTAGTATCTGGAGCGGCAGAGAACAAGCCTGCTCCCTCCTCAACATGGCATCCCTTCAAATATTTAAATATGGCTCTCATGTCCCCTCTTAACCTTCTCTGGGAATGCTGCCTCGGAGTGTGGTAGAGTCTCCTTCTTTGTTGGGAATGCTTTGATGGGTGTTGCTGCAGAGCAGGGGGTTGGACTCGATGGCCCCTGGGGTCTCTTCCAACTCTAGGATTCTATGATTCTATGAATGTTTTTCAGGGTAGTTTTCCTACATGTACCTTTGATGATAGATACCCTGCAACACCAGGGTTCACATCCGTGCACATAACACATAATCTTGTAGAGGACAGGTGGCTGAGTCTGGGTTGAGGAGCAAAAGGAAAAGAGGCAACAGGATAGCTATGTCTAAATATTTGAAGGGATGTCCTATGGGGGGAATGGAGCAGGCCTGCTTTTTGCTGCTCCAGAGACTGGGACATGGATCAATGGCTTCAAAAGGCAGGAAAAGAGATTCCACCTAAGCATTAGGAAGAACTTCCTGAGGTGGAATCTGCTGCTGCCTCAGTGAAGTGTGGTGGGGGTCTCCTTCTTTGAAAGTTTTTACACAGAGGCTGGATGGCCATCGGTCAGGAGGGCTTTGACTGTGTATTCCTGCATGGCCAAAGGGGTTAGACTGGATGGCCTTTATACTCTCTTCCAACTCTATGATTCTATGATACTGTATTGCAAGGAGCCATTCTACCTTCAATGCTGTTTATTAAAAGAGTGTCCCTGGGTTGGATTTTGCCTGAACCCCACTCCACACAATTCCTGCTCTTTTCCTCTTGTTTACAGCTGCCTGTTTGCAAAGGTTGCCAGCTTCCCTCCTTCGGAAGCCTTCTGCTTTCCACTGGCGTTTTTCTCGCCTGTTAGAAGCCCCAGTCCAGTTCTAGCTGGGCTGCAGAGAGAAAGAAGACAGAGAGATGGCATCTCCCACCAGCTTGAGATTCAAGTTGATCCTCCTGGGGGATTTTGGGGTGGGAAAGACCACCTTCTTCCACCGTGTCAGGACAGGCCTTTTCCTGGAAGAGGCTCACACGCTCGGCCAGCACATGAATGTGTGTGAGAGGACGCTGCCCCTGAAACACAGTCGCAGCAACCTCCAGGCCCAGGTATGTGGGAGCCATTTCTCTGATGGTTCTGAGAAATCATAGAATCTTAGAGATGGGGGAACCCCAAAGACCATCTAGTCCAACCCCTTGCCAATGCAAGAAAATGCATAGCTAAAGTATCCCAAGAAGTAGCCATCTAACCTGTTTAAAAACCTCCAGTGAACCATACCATGGAAGTTATACAGCTGGAAGAGTTCCCCAAAGGTCATCCAGTCCAACCCTGTTCTCCCATGCAGGAAGACATAATCCAAGCACTCCCAACAAATGGCCATCCAGCCTCTCTTTAAAAACTTCCAAAGAAAGAGGAGACTCCACCACACAGTATTCCAGGAGGGGTCTGACCAAAGCTGAACAGAGTGGTACTATCACTTTCCTTGACCTGGACACTGTATTCCTGTTGATGCAGCCCAGAAATCAAAAATCTGAAATACCCCAAAATGAGTGGCTGAGACAGTGAAACCTTTGCTTCCTGATGATTCAACATAAACCAAACTTTGTTTTGTGCACAAAATTATTACAAGTATTGCATAGAATTGCCTTCAGGCGATGCGTATAAGGTGTATAGGAAAAATAATGAATTTCATGTTTAGACTTGCGTCCCATCTCCAAGATTTCTCATTATGTAGATGTAAATATTCCAAAGCTGAACAAGTCCAAAATCTGAAATACTTCTGGTTCCAAGCATTCAAGATAAACCTGTAAAAAGAAATACAAGTCAAACCACAGGTATTTAAAAGCATCCAAAAAGTTATGCAAAGCATACAAAAAGCCCTGGTTTTAGGATGCCTGAACAGATTCATGTGGCAGGGAGTTCCCCTGGCACACACCACCAACCATCTGGTTGTTCCCTTGTGTGTAGGTTTCCTTATGGGACACGGCTGGTGAGGAACGCTTCCTCTCGCTGAGCAGCTGCTATTTCCGAAACGCGGACGCAGTGCTGCTGGTGTACAGCCTCCAGACTCTGGTCTCCTTCGACAGCCTCACACACTGGGTCTATGTGGCCAGACAGTACTGCGCTGATGGTAAGCGAGAGGGAGGGACACACCTTCCAACTCCCCCAGTGTGGCAGAGACAGCCCCAGTTAATTCTTTTCTATCCAGCTGAGGCCATTTCCGTACTGGACTGTTGTAGTGCTATTATTCCACTTTCAACATCCTATGGAATCCTGGGGTTTGCAGTTTAGGGAGGGATGCTTTTGAGGTTCTAATACATTCTCTACCTACTTTCTCTGCATCTTACTTCAGAGTAAGCCCTCTCGCTACTCTTTCTCTCCTTCCCATAGCTGATATCTTCCTTCTGGGTAATAAGAGCGACTTGGAGAACTGCGTCTCCGAGGAGAAAGCCGAGAAATTTGCTGTGGAACACTGTGCATCTGGGAAGTTCAAGGTGTCGGCCAAGACAGGTGAGGGGCCCAACATCTATCCTAGAATCATAGAAATGTAGAGTTGGAAGAGACCCCCGGGGCCATCCAGTCCAACCCCCTGCCATGCAGGAACACCCTCAAAGCACTCCCGACAGATGGCCATCCAGCCTCTGCTTAAAAACCTCCAAAGAAGGAGGAGACTCCACCACACTCCATTGAGGCAGCATCTTCCACTGCCGGACAGCCCTGACCGTCAGGAAGTTCTTCCTGAGGCTCAGGTGGAATCTCCTTTCCTGCAGCTTGAATCCATCGCTCCTTGTCCTGGTCTCTGGAGCAGCAGAAAACAAGCCCTCTCCCTCCTCCGCATGGCATCCCTTCAAATATTTAAACATAGCTATCGTGTCCCCTCTTAACCTTCTCTTCTGCAGGCTAAACATCCCCAGCTCTCTGAGTCTATCCTCATAGGGCTTCATGGCTTCCAGGCCTCTGACCATTTTGGTCACCCTCCTCTGGACTTGCTCCAGCTAGACCAGGTCCTTCTTGGATTGGGGTGCCCAGAACTGGACACAGGATTCCAGATGAGGTCTAAGCCAAGCAGAGTAGAGCGGCACCAGTACCTCCCTCGATCTAGACACCAGGCTCCGGTTGATGCAGCCGAGAATTGCACTGGCTTTCCTGAGGCCCTTGCTGAGATACGAATTCAGCTGAGGGGGATTGTGATTCTGTTCCAGACGGAGCCCAGCCAGAGCAAAGCGTTGAAAAAAAGTATAGAACCATATTGCTGGAGGGGCTCCATTGAATCCAACCCCTTGCCCAAGGGGACATCTCTAGCTAGAGCATCTCCAGCAGGTAGCGGTCCAATCGCTTTCTGAAGACTCCAGAAAGGAGACCCCACCGGCTTTCTAAGCAATTGGGTCCATTGCCAAACCACTCTCACTGTCAAAAGTACCTTTTAATGCTCAAATCTACCAAAATTGTGGGCACCACAATTCAAGAAGGATATGGGCAAGCTGGGAAGTGCCCAGAGTAGGGTGATCAAAGTGGTAGAAGGCGTGGAAACCATGAAGCCCTGTGAGGAGCAGCTCAGGGACCTAGGGATGTTTAGCCTGGAAAAGAGAAGGTGAAGAGACAACGTGATAGTCACCTTTAAATATCTGAAGGGATGCTGTGTTGAAGATGGGGCAAGCTTGTTTTCTGCTGCTCTAGAGTCTAGGATACAGAGCAACGGATACAAACTTCAAGAAAAGAGATTTCACCTAAACATTAGGAATGGGAAATTGTCATGGGAACTTGTCATGGGAAATGCTGTTTCACAATGGAATACGCTGCCTGGGAGTGTGGTGGAGTTATCTTTTTTGGAAGTTTTTAAACAGAGGCAGGGTGGCCATTTGCTGGGGGTGCTTTGAGTGTGAGTTCCTGCGTGGCAGAAGGGGGCTGGACTCAATGGCTCCTGTGGTCTCTTCCAGTTCTGTGATCCTACCATCCTGTAACTTCAAACCATCAGACCTGCTCCTACATTCTGGGGTAGCAGAGAACAGGCCTGCCTTCTTCTTTCTGTGGCCATTTCCGCACTAGCCTGTTATAGCGCGATGATTCCACTTTCAACCTCCTCTGGAATCCTGGGGTTTGCAGTTTCGGGAGGGGCCGGCCGGCCCCTCCCGAAACTGCAAACCCCAGGATTCCATAGGAGGTTGAAAGTGGAATCATCGCGCTGTAACGGGCCAGTGCGGAAATGGCCTCCGACAGACTTTTAGATATTTAAAGAGTGTGCTCATGTAACCTCTCAGTCTTCTCTTTATCAAGCTGGACATGCCCACCTCCTTCAAGCCCTCCTCATGTTTTGTTCTCCAAACCTCTTACGATCCTCATTGCTCTTCGCTCAACTTGCTCCAACTTATCAATATCCTTCTTAAAATGAGGCACCCAGAGTCGCATGCAGTACTCCAGGTGAGGCCTGACCAGTGCAGAATACAGAGGAACTAGTATTTCCCTTATCTAGGAAACTATGCTTCTCTTAATGCAGGCTATTTTGTTGGAGAGTCAGCATGGTGCAATGGTTTGAACACTGGATGATGATGATGATGATGATGATAATAAATTTTATTTGTTACCCACCTCTCCCCAAGGCTAGAGGCAGGGCACAGAACATACAACTAAAAAATCATAATTAAAGTACACCAAAATATAGGTTAATAGAAATATATACTAATATTAAATTATATCATAATTAAAAATACAATTAAAAGTATAGTTAAAAATGCAATTAGAAATACAATTAAAATAGACTGCATAGGCCTCCAGAAGAGATAAGTCTTTAGTACTTTTTTGAATTTGGGCAGCATATTTTGCTGTTGAATCTCTTCCGGCAGGTCATTCCACAGTCTAGGGCAGTGGTTCTCAACCTGTGGGTCCCCAGATCTTTGTGGACTTCAGCTCCCAGAAGCTCCAGCCACTATGGTCAATGCTCAGGGCTTCTGGAGCTGAAGTCCAAAAACATTTGGGGACCCACAGGTTGAGAACCACTGGTCTAGGGGCAGCCGATAAGAAGTTCATCTGGGTGACCGTTTCCAGTTTTGTTTTAGGCAGTTTAAGTCAATGGCCCCCAGAGGACCTGAATGGATGGGGTGGATTGTATGGGAGAAGGCAATCCCATAGGTATCCTGGACCCAAATCATGTAGGGCTTTAAAGGAATGTGATATGGTAGAGCAGGGTTCAATCCCCTACTCAGTCATGGAAACCCACCTTGGGTGCCATCACATACTCTCAGGCCCTGAAAAACCCCATGATAAGTCAGAAATGACCTGAAGGCACACAACAACCAGAAGATATCACTTGCCTTCTTTGCTCTAGTTTCACACTGCTGGCTCATGTTCAACCCATGATCAACAATGATCCCAGATTCCTCTACGCATACAGTACTGCTGAGCCAGTGTGTGTGTGAATGAGAAGCTGCAAACGACTGTGGTTGCTACTTAATGCATAACCCTTAATGAAATCCCTGGGGGCCGGCCTTGCATCTCAGGTGTTAGTCCAGAAGCCTCCAGGTCTGGGATGCTCCTGAACTGTGAAGAGTGGTTCCACCTCAGGACACCTGCTTCTGTTTATCCACAAGTTTGCACGTGCTGGAATTTTAGGGCTCTGATTTTGGACTCCAGTGGTATTTACGCTGCACTTTTGAACCTGCGTCTCTGTGAATGCGGCATTGTCACTTTTACGCTGAGATGGCGTAATCTATAAGTGGTATTTATTAGCTGGCATGAATCTGAAGAATTTCTCATTAAAGGCCACTGACCCAATTTGACAGGCAAAGGAAAGGAGGGATGATTCAAGTCTTGCGTGAGGTGCTTAATGAATGGATGCAGAGCAGGTTCTGTTTCTGGACTGACAAGCACCAACAAAGGGAACCGCTTTGCTCTGATTAGGAATTACATGGCTTCATCGCACAATAGCAGGGTGGGGCAGTTACCGGTCTGTGCACATGGTTCCCCCCCAATAGGTGGGGCATCAGCCATAAGTATCGGTGCTGAATCTGCGGAATCCTCTGAAATTGGGTCTAGATGCAGAGGTGTGAATGGGTAGCCTTCCAAATACTGTTACAAGAATGATGTTATATGGGTCTTTGGTGATGCAATGAAGCATGACACATTAAATATCATATGCAGCTGCAGAAAGTATGCTACTCAAATTTTAAAAAAGAACAAGTCAAACAAATGAGAAAATTATATCCAGTCAGCCCTCCAGATTTGTGAGTTTCACTTTCACAAATTTGACTATTTGCAAATTTCTCCAATCCCTACCCCCCCCCGCCACTTCCTCCACAGGAATTTTTTTTCTGGGGGAACTACATAGAATCCCAGAGTTGGAAGAAACCCCAGGGGTCCTCCAGTCCATCCCCCTTCTGCTATGCAGGAACTCACATCAAAGCATTCCCAACAGATGGCCATCCAACCTCTGCTTAAAAACCTTCAAAGAAGGAGATTCCACCACACTCCACAGAGGTAGCAGCAGATTCCACTGCTGGACAGCCCTGACCATCAGAAATTTCTTCCATAGGTTCAGGTGGAATGTCCTTTACTGCAGCTTGAATCCATTGCTCCTTGTCCTCGTCTCTGGAGTGGCAGAGAACAAGCCCGCTCCCTCCTCGACATGACATCCCTTCAGATATTTAAACCTGGCTCTCATGTCCCCTCTTAACCTTCTCTTCTGCAGACTAAACATCCTCAGCTCCCTAAGCTGCTCCTCATAGGGCTTCATGGCTTCCAGACCCTCCACCATTTTGGTCGCCCTCCTCTGGACACGCTCCAGCTTGTCCATATCCTTCTTGAATTGAGGTGCCCAGAACTGGACACAGGATTCCAGATGAGGTCTGACGAAAGCAGAATAGCGTGGTACCATTACCTCCAACGCAGAATAGCGTGATGCTATTACCAAAGCAGATACTATAACCAAAGCAGAACAGAGTGGTACTATTACCCATTACCTTCCCTCTTGGTGGCTCCAACCAGAGCGCACGCACAGCCCTTTAAAAAACCGCCGCTGGTCCTCCTCCACCAGCTGCTTCCTTGTCAGCTAAGGATGGCTTCCGCCCAATTTCTCAGCAGCACAAACCCTCTCCTGATGCACCCCACACTCACCCAAGGAGAGAAAGGAGGTACAGGCTCACCGTACTGAGCCACTCCTTTTCCCTCTCCTTTTCCTGACTTGGTTGGGACCCTGTGTGTCTGTTCTCCCCACCATGCCTGGGCCCCCTTCCCACAGACACAGACATTTCGATATTCGCGATTTTCCCGCTTTTTGCCCCAAACCTTGCAAATGCAGAGAGCCAACTGTATACATGCCATTTTCAAGTCAGCGCTCTCACCCTCAGATTCCTCCCCCATTGCCCTGCAACTGGAGAAGAGGGCCCAGGCCCTGACTTCCTTTTACTTCTTCCTTTGCAGGTGAGAACGTGGAACGGACCCTGCAGGAGACGGTGGACCGGCTCTTCCTCAAGAAGGAATTCCAGCGGAGCGGCCTCCACGTACCCCTGCAGGAAGTCAGCTACTACAGCCACTGTGGGTGCTGAGGGGAGCCCGTTATTCAGTTTAGCAGTAAATAAATAAATAGATCCCTTCCTTTTGCAAGAAGGAAACGTCTTGCAATCTTATGTAAGCCTGCCTGGGCTCTAAGATCTCTGGGGGAGCCCCTTTTCTTCATCACAGGCAGGATTGCTGGGAAGACAAGAAAACACAGGGCCTTCTCAAGCCATTTCCGCACTAGACTGTTATAGCGCTATTATTCCACTCTCAACACCCTATGGAATCCTGGAGTTTGCGGTTCCGGGAGGGAGCGGTCTAGTGCGGAAATGGCCTCAATTGTAGAAGCAGGCGGAAGTGAGCCTGGTGGCACACCAAGTATATGTGAGTAGAAAAGCTTTCTTGTACGCGTGTAATATCTACGTTTCTGAAGTCTTGGGATTTTGCAGGATTATCCCGTATCATTTTCCTTGCATGCTAAACTGTACTTCTAAATGCTCATTCGAGATGTCAGAAACTTGTGGATTGAAGAAAAATGTTATTTTGGGGGGATTTCATTCCCCCTCCCACATCATCACTGTCCTGGGCCCAGTGCTGTCCAATATTTTTATCAACGACTTGGATGAAGGAATAGAGGGCACGCTGATCAAATTTGCAGATGACACCAAATTGGGAGGGGTTGCTAATACGCCAGAGGACAGGATCAAAATTCAAAAGGACCTGGGCAGATTGGAGAGCTGGGCCAAGGCTAACAAAATGAATTTCAACAGAGAGAAATGTAAGGTCCTACCCTTAGGTAGAAAAAATGGAATACAGAAATAGAGGATGGGGGACACGTGGCTGGATAGCAGTACGTGCGAAAGGGATCTAGGAGTCTTCATAGACCACAGGCTGAACATGAGTCGGCAGTGTGATGCGGCAGCCAAGAAAGCCAATGCAATTCTCGGCTGCATCAATAGGAGCATGGTGTCTAGATAGAGGGAGGTACTGGTACCACTCTCTCTGCTTTGGTTAGACCTCATCTTGAATCCTGTGTCCAGTTCTGGGCACCCCGATTCAAGAAGGACCTGGTCAAGCTGGAGCAAGTCCAGAGAAGGGTGACCAAAAGGGTGAGAAGCCTGGAAGCCATGAAGCCCTATGAGGATAGACTTAGAGAGCTAGGGATGTTTAGTCTGCAGAAGAGGAGGTTAAGAGGGGACACGATAGCTATGTTTAAATATTTGAAGGGATGCCATGTGGAGGAGGGAGAGGGTTTGTTTTCTGCTGCTCCAGAGACCAGGACAAGGAGCAATGGATTCAAGCTGCAGGAAAGGAGATTCCACCTGAGCCTCAGGAAGAACTTCCTGACGGTCAGGGCTGTCCGGCAGTGGAATCTGGGGCTGCCTCCATGGAGTGTAGTGGAGTCTCCTTCCTTGGAGGTTTTTAAGCAGAGGCTGGATGGCCATCTGTTAGGAATGCTTTGAGGGTGTTCCTGCATAGCAGGGGGTTGGACTGGATGGCCCTGGGGTCTCTTCCAACTCTACATTTCTATGATTCTATGATCATTATACCCCCTCGCTACCATTTCCTCCAGTTTTATCAGTGACATGTTAGAGGGTATGAGTGGAATCCTTCTTTGAACCAGCAGCTGTTGGTTTCTGGAATTTTAAGTTGCCTTCAGGGATGGAAAGAGTTTCAGAAAGTCCGCTGACCTCAGCAGCAGCAGCAGCAGCAACAGAAGAACAGGCTTGTGAGTCTGAAACGAAGTTCCTGGCTTGGATCAGGCTCTGTGCTGCCCAGTAGTTAGCATGACCCTCTCTTTAGTCTTGCAAGTTTTGGCAAAGGAGGCCCTGCGGGGTGCAGGTGGATCAAGTACGATCCAGGTGAGTGTGGGCAGCTGTAGCCACCCAGGCCTCTGCTCTGTGACCTCACGCCCGCCAACATTGCACAGATGACTACCAGGACGCGTGCGGCCAAGCAACATTTCAGTGATGGCAAAAGTTATTGACGAGGGAGAACAAGCAAGCTGGAAGTGCCTGCAGCAGTCTGGTTTTGCCTGAACCTCCTGGGACGGGAAAGACAACTGGATTTCCTCTCTGCTCCTCACCCCTCGATGAGTGCAAACTAGTTTTGCACTTTGAACCGTTTGCAGCAATTGATGTAAGCTGAGGAGAAAGGAGGAGGGAAGAGGGGGAACCTGGGACATTGTAACAGCAGCTGAATGAGTGGGAGGACTGAGGATTAATTGGCACTGGGTTTGTTAAATTGAGACACATGGAGGCCATTTCCATCCCACGCAGTTACAGTGCTATGATCCCACTTTTAACCCCCGTGGGAATTCTGGGGTTTGTAGTTTCCTGAGGATTCTGAAGGCCCCTCCCGGAACTTCCAATCCCAGGAGTCCATAGGATGTGGAAAGTGGAGTAACAGCACCGTAACAAGGCAGGGCAGAAAGGGCCAAAGTCTTCGTGGGGATCCAAAACCTGGTCTCCCAGAGTCCTGCTTCAGTACTCGCACCACCAGGTGACGGTGCCTCCAGCTACTGTGTCTCCAGAGGGGTGTGCGATCGGCTCCCTCTGAGGCTGAGACAGTGTGGCCTTGCCCCAGCGGGGACTCTAGCCCTGGCCCCCCGGAGTCCCAGTCTAGTACTTGGGCCGCTCGGCATAACCTCAGTTGGAAGTTTGTCTTTCACTCCGGATAGTTATTGTTACAATGACCAGATTCTCCAGCCAGGAAATCTGGCGGTTTCAGTCCAAAAGAAGCGGGGGGGAAGTAACTGGCAGACGCTTCGGCGGGGAATCGGAAGAGAATCACGAGCCAAGGAAAGCGAGGGCTTTTGGGACTTTTTGGCCGGGGATTACACGTGACTCTCCCTTCTCACGTGCTGGTGATAACGCGTAATCGGTGTCTTCCCTGTAGTAAAATGTCAGACTGATTGGCAGCCCCCACTCTTTCTTACGTCACGCACCTGGCCCTTGTCCCGCCCTCTGTCACGGGATGGAGGCGGCCCCTTGCCCCGAGCGGCCCCGGCGATTCGTTCTTTGCGCTGTCTCAGTGACAACTCGGCTCCTCCCCGCTCCTCGAGAGTACCCGCCCTCCTCGAGCATTGATTGGCGGAGCCGCGACGTAAATAGAAGAGCGGCGGGGCGTCTTACCCTTTTTCGGGAGAGAGAGTAGGAGGACGGCGATTGGGCGGAAGGTCCGCCCGTCTGTTTCGCTGGCCCCTGCCCTACGCAACGCGGTGCCATTGACGGGCGTGGCGGCGGCGGCCTCGGCGGCCCACCTCTTGTCTGCGCCAGGAAGGGCGGCCGTCGCCGATTGGCTGTTGCGCGGGCCGGTGGGCGTGGCCTTAGGGCGGCCGGCCGCCGCCTGCTTGCTCCGGCCGAGACGGCGGCGAAGGAGGGAAGAGGCCAAACAAAGATGGCGGCGCCTGAGGCGGCCCGGCCGAGCGGCCCACCCGAAGCGGCGGCCACCACCGGCTGAGGAGACCGAGCTCAGCCAGAGCATGTCGGGGCCAGACGAGCGGGAGCCCGGAGGCGGCGGCGGCGGGTTGGCGGCTGCCGCGGTCGTGGCGGCGGGCGCCGGGGGCCCGCTGGCGCTGGGGGAGGCGGCGGGGCCCGGCCCGGGGGGCGCGGAGGAGCCGGGGCCGCCGCTCGGGGCTGGCGGGGCGGGAGTGGGAGGTGGCGGCAGCGGCAGCGGAGGAGGCGGTGGCGGCCGGCAAGGGCAGCCCGAGCCCGGCGGCGACCGAGACTCGGACGCGCCGCCCAAGAAGCGGCTGAAGCTCCCGGGCGGGTCCGAAGGCGGCGGCGGCGGCGGCGTCAAGCTGGAAGAGCGGCTCTACTCGGTGCTGTGCTGCACGGTCTGCCTCGACCTGCCCAAGGCCTCCGTCTACCAGGTGCGCGGCCGCCGTTAAAACCCCTCGCTTGGCTTCCCTCGGAAAAGTGGGGGACCCCCTCTCCCTCAGAAAAGGGGGCCCTCGCCCCCGGTTCCACACCCGCGGGGGGTTCTGGGGCTCCCTCCCCCGTCTGCCCAGCTACCAAACCCGGCACGAGGCGCCTTCAGCTTCCTTTTCAAAATTACGACGCATCTCCTCATTTTCTGTCCCACAAAAACAGGGGATCCTCTTGTCACCCCCCACCTGCAAGGGATTTTGTAAAGCCACCCCCCCTTAAATTTGTCCTGGTCCCAAACCTAACCTGCCACTCCCACATCCATACCTGATGCCTTCTGCTCCCCTTTTCTTCCTTCTAAATTGTGAATAATCTCATTTTCTTCCCCATAAAAACAAGGGAGCCTCTTGTCCCCCCCACTCCCAAGGGATTCTGGGACTCCATAAAGCCTCTCTCCCCCGTTTGTCCAGGTACCAAACCCAACAGAAAGCTCCTTCAGCTCCCCTTTCAAAATTACAACGAATCTCCTCATTTTCTGTCCCACAAAAATAGGGGGCCCTCTTGTCACCCCCACCCCCAGTTCTCCACTTGCAAGGGATTCTGGGATGCCATAAAGCCCCCCCCAATTCATCCTGGTCCCAAACCCAACCTGCCACTCCCACATCCATAACTGATGCCTTCTTCTCCCCCTTTTTTCCTTAAAAATTGTGCAGAATCTTTTAATTTTCTTCCCCACGAAGATAGGAGGCCTCTTGTCATCCTCACCCCAGTTCTGCACTTCCAGGGGAATCTGGGATTCTACAAAGCCCCTTCCTTAAATGCATCCAGGTCCCAAACCCAGCCTGCCAGTACCGCATCCATACTTGATGCTTCCAGTCCCTTTTCTTTCCTTCAAAATTATGGAGAATCTCACCCTTTTTTAAAAAAGTGGTGTCCTCTTGTTGCCCCTCACTCCCAGTTCTCTGCTCTCAAGGGATTCTGGAACTCCATAAAGTCCCCCTCCTTAAATTCACCCAGGTACCAAACCCAACCTGCTAATGCTGCATTCGCACCTCATCCCTTCAACTCTCCTTTCTTTCCTAAAAAATTATGAAGAATCTCCTATTCTTTCCATCAAAAATGGGGGCACTCTTGTCACCTCTCATCCCCATTTCCCCACTCACAAGGGAATGTGAGATACCAGAAAGCTCTCCCGAAGCCAGAATGGTGTAGTGGTTTGAGCACTGGAGTATGACTCTGGAATTAGGGTTTCAATCCCTGCTCGGCTGTGGAAACCCAATGGGTGAGCTGGAGCAAGTCACACTCTCAGCCTCAGAGGAAAGCAGTGGTTGCAAACCTCCTCTGATCAAAACTTGCCAAAAAAGCCTTAGGGTTGCCACAAGTCAGAAACAACTTGGAAGTGCACAGCAACAACTAAGCCCAGTCTGCGGTTGCGGTATTCATACATGACACTTTCACCTCCCTGTTCCTTTCTTCAAAATTAAGGGGATTTTCCTCCCCTTCTTTTCTCTCAAAAAGAGAGTCTTCTTATCACCACTCACCCTGAGTGACAAGGAATTCATAAACCCCCCCCCCAACACACGCACATTCGTTCAGGTACTAGATTCAAACTGCCAATGCTATATACACATGTGATGACATTTCCTTCTAAATTATGGAGAATCTCTTCTTCTTTCCCTCAAAAATGGGGGTCCTCCTGTCACCCCTCTAATACTCTATAGGCATCAAGTCCTGTCTGTTCTTGGAAGGTAAGCTGGTTAGTACTTGGATGAGAGATTGCCCACAAAAATACTAGGTTCTGTATTTTCAGAGGAAAGAACAGTCAAAACCACCTTTGAGTATTGCTTGCCTAAGAAAACCTTATGAAAAGTTTGTGGGGCTGCCCACAACTGGAAAGGCAACTGGAAAGCACACACATAGTCAGACCCGTGGTAAAACTTGCTTTGCTGAAAACTGGCTCCAAAACTGTACTCTACAATTCTAAGTGTCCCTTTTGGAGAACTGGTTAATCTTTTACCTACTTTAATATTCTTGGATGAGAGTGCAGCGTGTAAATAGTAAACCAGGAGTGAGCCATTGTATGATTCCACCCTCACCTTGCTCTGTGCTTGTGGTGTTTTGTCCAAGTTGTAAAATCAGGTTCGGAACTGCCTTCTGTATTCTTTAGAACACAGGTCTTCAAGTTGTGGTCCTCCCAGCCAGCTTGACCAGTGGTCAGAAATTATAAGAACTGAACTTCAGGATCTTATAATGTAGACATTATAAGAGTCTCTTTTTGTTGCTTTTGCTGCAACAGGTTAATAGGGATATTGCTAGCAAGTGTTCTCCGTCATAGGTGCCTAAGAGGGCCAGCCCAGTACCTAAAAGTAGTTTGTCTCATCTGACAGACACGAAACATTGAGAATTCACTGCTGGTAACTAAAGTTATCAGGACAAACAAGATCTTTTTTAATACGTGTGGAGGCAGAAAAGCTGAAGGGGCATCTGTTAAGACCTGGAGCTCTGCTTAGGAGGATAAGAATAGTCTTACTAGGTTAGACCAAAGACCTGTTTAGTCCAGCATTGTGTTTACTCAGTGGCCAGTCAGATGCCTATGAGAAACCCACGGACACAAATGCAACAGGACACTGCAACGCGTGCTCACCAGCAATTGGTCGACAGAGGTATTCTGCCTGTGATACAACATGCAGACCCTGATGACCGTTGGCCATTGTGGTAATGCCAGTTAGCAGTTGTACCTAGTAGTGTTCTGAGCAAGTGGAACCGGTCTGTTCTGGGCCCCACAGACTCTTGGGATGAATGAAGTACAGCCACAGGATGGTCTTATTTTTGGCTGTTTGTTCTGTCGGTGAAGAGCTCCGTCAAAATGTGGCTTGGCTCATTCTGCAGAGCTGTCCTCTCGAGTACTCACTCTGTCCTTGTATGAAAAGTGAACTTCTTTTTTTTAACCTCTGTGCTTCGTTGAATTCCTGCAAACGGTTACGGGTGAAGAAGCCACAGAGGGCTTTTCAAGAAAACCAGACAGACCATCTGACAATCAAATGGACTTTTGTCCAGTTGCTCATCAATGATGACTGTTCTGTTGCATAAAAGCAGTCTGTTCCCCTCCCCCTGTGCTTAATTAGTGTAGAATAGGGGTAAAAGAAGCAGCGTGTGAACCAGGAACCCTGAACATGTGATCGTAGCATGTGAACTGCCTTGGTTAAGTCCCTAAATGCAAAGGTCATCTCCATGGCGATGTTAAATTTTGATGCTCGCACCCTATAATATCTGCATAGTGTTCCCGCCAGACAGGAGCGTGAAGAAATGCTGGAGCTGTACTGTTCTCATAGCCCCTTCAGTCAGAAATGAATTTAATTTTTCCATTTAGAGAATTGGTACAGTAGGATTAGCATGAGCATCACCAGTATAGAGAGATGCTCAAATCCCAGTGAAGAGAAGCATTGTTGATAGGTCTGTGAAGACAGGCAAATTCTTAGTCAATGCTGATAATGGAAATACTTTGTGTTACTATAGCATCTCTGTGTGGCATCCAGTGGTTGTTTCAGTCTAGTTTCTTACTCCATATTAGCAGGCAGCTCTCTAAAATGACTCAAGCTTCAGCTGATGCAGGTGCAGCTGAGCACCTTATTAGCTGTTGAGAGATGGTGCATGTGCTCAGCTTATTCTGTATTGATTAGCAGTGGCTGTCAACTTCTGGACCCAGTTCAAGGTACTGTCTTGACACCCAAAGCCCCTGTTCTTACAGTTCTCCCTTCAGCCGGCCAGGATGACCAAGAGCAGAAGTGGACACGGGTCCCAACCTCTGGAAGGTTCTTCCTTAATAGAGAAGGTTCCAAGTCGCAGCATAATTTCCAAGTTGAGGGGAGTAATAGTCCCCCTATATTCTTCATTGATTAGGCCTCATCTGTACTGTATTCAGTTCTGTGTATCTCCTTTGAAGGAGGATATAGACCATTGGAGTGGGTTCCTAAAGGGCAGCAAGGATGGCAAGAGGTAGGGAAAGCAAAACATATAAGGAGAGGTTGACTGAGTTGGTCATGTTCAGCTTGGTGAAGAGAAGACTGACGGGTGACACAGTTCCCCTCTAGAAATAGCCCAGGGGTTGTTCCAGAGAGGAGAGGACAGATTTCTTCCCTGCTGAGTCAGAGGGGAAGACTAAGTCTCATGGTTTGAAGTTACAGGAGAGTAGATTTCAATTGAACGTTAGAAGGAACTTCTTGATGGAGTGGTCCAGTGATGGAACCCATTGCCTAGGGAGGTGGTGAGGTCTCCTTCTTCAGACATCTTCAAAAAGAGGCTGGACAGCTACTTGCTGGGGACACTTTAGTTGGAGATTCTGCACTGAGGAGACGGTTAGGTGTTATGGTCTACAAGACCCCTTCCAGCAATATGATTCTAAAAAAGGGTACTGACTTTTCCGGAAAGATTGCAAGATCTTTCATTTCTCAGATATGTTTGCATGTTGTGTCCCTGCCCCTTATGTTGATTTGTAGTTCTCATTTAAAAAAAAAATAATGATTCTTGTCATTCTAATGATTTGTTAACATAAACCATATTGGCAGTATATACATAATTAAATTATGCTTAAAAATAGCTGGCTCTTTTTTGTCCAAATGGAGTTTGAGGCTTAAATTAGTTGATCCAATCCTGAAAAATTACATAGAATTGAAGAACTATGTAAATATGTATATTCTGTTCTGGATAAGCTGTTTTGCATGAGATGAGGACAAAAAGTGAAAACATCAAAGGACAGTGGCTGGAGTGACAGAGGTGTTTTAAGACTGAAGACAGCGCGCACCTCCTGTTAAAGATTTACCAAATGTCTTGGAGCTTTGGCTTCTTGGAAAAGCTGGTTCAAAAGTGTCTCAAGGCAGTGGCATTTTCTTGAATGTTTGATTTAAGGAGAACCTCAGGGCTGGAATCCGTGGTTTGGAGTTGAAAAGTCCCACTTTATAAGTGGGGCAGACTCCCAGAAGAGATGCTGCCAGTTAGGGTAGCCAATATAGAACAAGATGGAAGAATGGCATCAGTTGTGAGGAGGTAGCTTTCTCTGTTCATAGGTCAACAGCGTTTAAAGCCTAAACGGCAAAGAAATACTAAGCTCTCTTCCATATCCAGGCAGGAGAGAAAATTCAAATCCACTATCTAATGTCTCTTTAACATTAGCCAGCAACGTTTCCTCCTGTATGGAGAGAAAGATAATTTTTGGTTGGGTTTCATTGTTCAGAATTTAATTTTGTCAAAGACTGGCTTTTATGGGACAATGAAGGGTGATATACAACATCCTACCAGGATGTTTTATTCAGGGGCTTGGAAATTTATCCCAACACCTTCTGCAGAGCATTCAGATGCATTTTAGGTCTTGTGTTCCATCTCCTAAGGACTAGTTTCCGTTGTTTTTAAGCAGTTAATGAATGGTTCCTGTGATGCCTGGCAGGTATTCTTGATTGGGGGGGCAATCAAGTAACACTCCCACCCATGACTTGAAAGCCCTGTTTGTGTTTCTCAGGCTGCAATAGAGCCTTTTTGCTCTCACCTGTCAACATTGCTGTTCTCCTTACATTCCAAGATGCACTGCAGTCTTTTCTTGAGGTCACAAACTGATCACAAATCTTGTCCCTGAAGGTACTGAGGTTATCCCCTGACTCACAGATGAGCTGCTGACCTAGTAACTCACAAGAAGTGAACGCTGGGGCCAAACAACAGCAGCAGCATGTCTGCGCTCAGAGCCGATAGCACTCTTGAGCACTGTTAATAAGATGGCCTGCTTTGCAGTCTTCAGACCCAGAAACCTTCTTTACTCCAGACAAATTTGTAGAAGTGCTTCTTGGTATTTTATTTTATCACATCTGTGTGCTGCTGCTGCTGCTAAACCTTTTAGGTAAGTTATTATCTAATAGTGGATCTCAACCCAGCAGTTTTAGGACTCATCTCCACAGTACTGGGGAAGAAGAGAGAACTAAGGAGAGGAAGGTGGCTTCTTCTCTTAGTAACTGTCTAACATGGTTTAGAAAAAGAAGCTTGGAAGCACGAGGGGGTGTGTCTTGAGAGTATAAACAGATTAATTGCTGGGTGTTGAACCAGAGGCTGAACTCTGTGAACATTCAGGATAGACTGGCCTTTCCAAAATGTTTGGGTGTCATTAACAATTGTGCTTGCTAAACATTATGTATCATATTTTTGGTGTGCAAAGGGCTTTGCCGTCTTGTTTTTGACAGCAGCCATGTGAGTTTTATTTGTTGTTGCTTGCAGAGCTGGGGCTGCTCAATACCATCCAGTTGATCCTTTGGCTGAGGAGATATTTGAATTAGCCCACCAACGTGTTTTGATCCAGCGAGGACTGATAAGGCTTCTCTTCCTAGCTGACTCCTTGCTTCCTCAGAATCTTAGAACTGTGGAGTTGGAAGCGATCACAATGATTGTCTAGCCCAGCCTGCTGCTGGTGGAGGAGATTCACAGCTGAAGCCTCCCTGAGAGGTGGCCATCCAAACTCTTTAAAAAAACAAAAACTCCAGCAAAGTAGAGTCCCATCACTGAGGTGGTCTTTTTACCTGTCAAACACCTCTTACTCTCAAGAAGTTCTTCGTAAAGTTTAGTTTAGCTGTCATGTCCTTTCTTGCATGCCAGAGAACCCGTGCCTCTGGCATGCAGGCTGGAGCTTTTCACCTCTAGAGCAGGAGAAAACTTGACTTCATCATCTTCTTCAGACCCAGGATCCACCTTTAGTAACAGTGTATATTTGAAAGACCACTGCTTTATTTTTAATTTACCATATCTTTGTATGGCGGTGGTGCTTCTGTTATCCTCTCAAGTTAAGTTGTGACCTAAGGTCCACTGCTTAGTGATCTGAGACCTTGGAAGCTTTCAGAAGCCACTTCTGCCAGTCCCTGTACTCAGCAGCACAAAACAGAAGCCACCTAGTCACCTACTGCAGTTGAAGGAAAGATGTGAAAAGGATCTAGCAGTCTTAGTAGACCATAAGCTGAACATGAGTCAACAGTGTGATGGGGCAGCTATAAAAGCCAGGGCAATTCTGGAGTGCATCCATAGGAGTGTAGGGTCTAGATCAAAGGAATTAATAGTACCACTGTATTCTGCTTTGTTCAGACCCCGCCTGGAATCCTATGTCCTGTTCTGGGCACCACAGTTTAGGAAGGATATTGACAAGCTGGAACGTGTCCAGAGGAGAGTGATCAAAATGAAAGAAAGGCTGGTAACCATGAAGCCCTATGAGGAAAGGCTTAGGGAGCTGGTGTAAGAGAAGGTTAAGAGGCAACATGATAGCCATGTTTAAATACTTGAAGGCATTAATATGTAGAATGGAGCAAGCCTTTTTTCTGCTGCTCTAAAGGCTAGGACATGGAACAGTGGCTTCAAACTTCAGGAAGAGGGATCCCATCTAAACATCAGGAAGAACTTCCTGACAGCAAGATCAGTTCAACAGTGGAATACACTGTCTCAGAGTGTGGTGGAGTCTCCTCCTTTGGGAAGCATTTAAACAGAGGTCAGATGGCCATCTGTCGGGAATGCTTTGATGGTGTCTTCCTGCATGGCAGAAGGGGGCTGGAGTTGATAGCCCCTTGTGGTCCCTTCCAGTTCCACAATTGTATGGTTCTATGTGCGTCATCAACCCACAGCCTTCTCCACTTGCCAGTGAGTGTGGACAGTGAGTTCTGTTTGTCTGAGCTCAAGGTTTCTTAATAATTGTGCCCACTATCCCTCCCTCTGGCCAGGCCTGTTTTACAGGATTCTGCCTTTTTTTCCAGTAGGTTGATCAGACACTTAACCTGACCTCCCAAAAGGGCTTTTGAAAGGTCACCAGGGCTTGCTGGAAAAAGATAAATAATCTGACATCATTTGGCAGGAGTATGACTTGTTGGGCAAGTGGTGTCGACTTCCCTATTTGTCCTGTGGCTGCAGTGAGGCAACTCCTGTACTTGCCAGCAGGCAACCCTATTTTCTCTTTTTTTAAGCGTCTTTATCAGCTTCGTCCAAAAACATCAGCATGGCTGTTTAGGTGTTCCTACCAAATCTGTGGGGTAGGTTGTGCCAGAGGCTTCTGACTTGCTCATGACATTTAAGTGACAATTTCAACCTAAGTTTCCCATCTGCAAACACATGAGGTCACACTGCTTGTACGGGGCTTCCGCCACCTGACTGTGATGTCATGTACCACTCAGTCCTGTTGGTGATGCCAGTCCTGATGTCCTCTCTGTTAAGGTATTATGCACTTCTATAATTTACTGGAACTTTTAGTCCAGGGCTGGGAATTATGCAGCCATCCAGATGTTGTTGTTTATTTATATAGTGCCATCCATATAGTACTTTCCAACAGCCAAAAACAGTGGGTCTTGCCAAAATTGTACAGTCTAAAATATATGTATATATACACACAAACGTGAAGGGAGGGAAGGAAGAATTAAACCATTTCATACAATCATGAAACAAATTATCCAGATAAAATAGAGAGAATATAAATCAGACTGACAAGTACATGTAGTCAAACTATACAAAATCATAAAATAATGTTAAGCTTCCAACTCCAAAAGCTTTTGAAAACAAGAAGGCTTTCCAAATGTATCGAGCAGGGAGTGAGAAAGGGCCAAGCCGAGCCAAGCCAGAGGAAAGCCATTGGTTGGGTGAGCAGCTGAGAATTCCTAGAATGGAGACCTCAAACACACTGGTAAAAAGAAATAAACTGAAAGATGGAAGGAGGAGAGCTAGGTTATGTAGGGCTTTAAAGATTAAAACAAGAAGCCTGTTGGACTGCAGGTAATGGTAAGTTTTGTTAGCATAATCCAGGAATTTACAGTTTACAGTTCAGAAATCTCTGGAGGGCCATGCTTTAACTTCCTAATACTGCCTTGGCTTACTAGCTGCAGTGTCAGCTAGTCTCTGAACTCTTCGGGTTGAATTATAATACCCCTGCTCTAATGGTTTAACATTGTCCAGACATTGCCCACCTTGACCCAGGTGCGTTTTGTATCTTTTTGTGCCAGTTCTGCGAGCCTTCCCACAAGTGGGAAGAAACAATGAACAGCCTGTTCAGCACTTGCTTAATAGCAGTTGTTCATATTTACCTCATTGGTTTAGGTGGTTGATCACCCTTCTTTGGAGTAGACTGCTTACCCTTGCTTTGATTTCTGCCTTGATGTGTTTGTTCCACAATATTGAAAATAGTCCACAACCCTTACCAGTGTCTTCCCTGGCTTTTTCCTCCATGAAGCAGTATCTCATCTCCTCACCAACCCTGCTTTAAGATTGGCCTCTTATAGGAGAAAAGTAGGAGGAACAGTGAAATGAAGGGCTACATGCCCTAGGCTACAATCCAGCATCCCCTCAGAATAGTTTAAATATCCATGTGCAGAGATGTGTAGCCCCAGCACTACGTAACCTCCGTGTGGAATAGTAATATTGTGTAACACATACCAGTGACCAGGTGCGCATTGCACATTGTAAAGCTGGATTCTTCAACAGCAGAGTGCAGCCTGTAACTGCAGTGTCCAGTGTTGCTAAGTGCACATTTCAGCATTTGCCGATGTCAATACAGTATGTCTATTGTGCTGTTACGAATGATGTGTCCCAGCTTTAATCCTAGAATGCTGAAGTTAGAAGAGACCCCAAGGACTATCCAGTCCAACCTCCTGCCATGCAGGATTACACAATCCAAGCGTTCCCTTTGACGGATGGCCATCCAGCCTCTGTTTAAATGCCTCCAAAGGAGGAGACTCCACCACACTCCATTTTCGGCAGGAGCAGATTCGACTGTTGAACTGCTCTTACCATCAGGAGGTTCTTCCAAATATTTAGGTAGAATCTTTTTTCCTAAAGTTTGAAGGCATTGTTCCTAGTCTCTGGAGCAGCAGCAAACATCCTTGCTCCATCCTCCGTATGACATCCCTTCAAATAGTTAAACATGGTTATCTTATCACCTTGTAACCTTCTCTTCTCCAGGCGAAACATACCCAAGCTCCCTAAGCCACTCCTCATAGGCCTACGTGATTTGCAGGACTTCTACTGTTTTTGGTCACCCTCCTCTGGATAAGTTCCAGCTTGTCTATATCCTTCCTGAACTGTGATGCCCAGAACTGGACACAGTATTCCAGGTGGGATCTGCCCAAATCAGAATAGAGTGGTAGTATTACTTCCCTCATCTTAAGACACTCTACTATTGTTGCAGCCTAGAATTGGCGTGGCTTTTTTAGCTGCGGCATCACACCATTGACTCACATTCACCTTGTGGTCTACTAAGATTGCTTCCTATTTACACATGCGTATCTCACTAACAGAATGTAGTCTCCAGTGTGTCCTGACATTGAAGGCCAACGTTGCAGCTAAGCAGAGAGCAGCATGACCATGTTATTTGAAACTGTTGGCATGGAGCATGGCTAAGGAAGGAAGTGCTGCCATCCTGTTATATTCTCTGAGGAGATGGTTTCCACTGCTAGAGTTCAGAGCATATTGTTGGTGGCCACTTTTTCAACTGCTTAGTGTGTATTAGCGGGAGGCGGTGTTGGATTTCTGAGCACATAGCATCCACGAAGTAGCAGAATACCTTGGGAGCCACCATCACCCTTGTTTTTCATCTGGTGATATAGCTGTTGTGGTTGGTAAACTATGAAAATGGAATTTTTGGCTGTTGCAAGGCTGAGAGCCTGAATCATAGAATTGTAGAGTTGGAAGAGACCCCAAGGACCATTGAGTCCAGCTCCATTCTGCCGTGCAGGAATACACTATCAAAGTGTACCCAACAGATGGCCGTCTAACCTCTGTTTAAAAACCTCCAAAGAAGGAGATTCCACCATACTCTACTGAGGCAGCAGCAGATTCCACTGTCAGACCACTCTTACCATCAGGAAGTTCTTCCTAATATTTAGCTGGTATTTTTCTGTTTGAAGCCGTTGCTCTGTGACCTAGTCTCTGGAGCAGCAGAAAATAGACTTGCCCTATCTTCCATATGACATCCATTCATATATTTAAACATGGCTGTCATGTCCCCTCTTAACCTTCTCTTCTCCAGGCTAAGCATCCCCAGCACCCTAAAGCATTCCTCATAGGGCACAGTGGTGGTAGAAAAGGTGATTGTTTAATAGCACTGGGCATAGGAAGCAGAAAAAGTTGAAATGAAATGAAAACATGTGAATCCTGAATCCGGTTTAATGGAACAGGATACAGTGCTTCAGCTGCAAGCTACTTGTAAGATATTCAGTGTTTTTATTTGAGACAAGAGGATGCATGCATTTGGCAAAGAGAATTCTCACTTGTTGCCCAGGCGTGTTTCTCTCTAATGATTTCCTGAGATGTTCAGTCAGGGAGTGGTTCATGCCACTATTCACATCTCCTGGAAAAGGCCATGCTCTACCCTTGAGAGTGTGTAGTCCCTCCTGCATTGGGCTCTTCACTGCTGCAGCAAATGCTGCATCTTTGCAGATACTTTGCTTCTCTGTCTAGAGCACTTGGTCTTGAACAGTGGGTTACAGATTTCATTGGGCTGATGGCAGTCAGTTAGGGAAGTAAGCTGTCTCATGTAGGATAGAAGTGATGACACTCTCCTTCTCCCTAGTAAACAGATCACAGGATGCTCTTCTGGAAATCACAGGATTTCACAGAGGGAAGGAAAACTTGCTGAATCGAAAGAGGCATGTCATAGAGCTGCAGTGGGCAGCTGCACGGGGCCTGTCCCCCTCCCAAATCCTTTCCCCCATTTCCTGACAGTCCAGAATGGCAACAGGAAATGACAGTGTCACTTCTTGTTGTCGTTTTGAGATGGGCTGCAGAGGAAGATGTCACGTCCTATTGATATTTTAAGAGGGACCTCAGGGGAAATAGAGATACTTGGAGGTAATACTAGGTTGTCATGTGCTACCTGGGGGCATGGTAGGGTGTTTTTGAATGTTTTCACAGGTTTAGGAGAAAAATTTGCCAAAAAATAAAGCTCAGTTTTGCTTTTCAGAGCTATACTTCAGGGACCTCACATGTCCCAAAGGCCACACTTTGTCATCCCCTTCTGTAGCACCCATTTAGGGTGTCCCTTAAGGTTGGGCTGAAGAGATACCCTGTGAAGTGTCTGTCTGTTCCTCTCCAAGAGTATCAGCTGAATGTTGTGAAACTGTTCTGAGGCTGCTAGATTCTTTCTGTAGAACCTGGCATTAGGAGTGATATGGGGCAGGAAAACTTTGCCATACCTGTCATCTAAGCCAGCCTTCCTCAATTCAACACCCTCTAGATCTTGTGGATGATAGCTTCCATCATGTCTGGCCACTGCTCATGCTGGCTGAGACTGATGAGAGTTATAGTCCGGGAAGCACCAGGTTGGGTCTAAGTTCTTAAAGTTATTGTTTCTTTTAGAAATGAGATTTGCTTTGATGAATAGCTTCTGAAACTAATGCATAAGTGATGCAGTGAAAGGTGCTTTCACATGCTTGGTACAGTGAGTTGGACTAATATCTGTATCTTGCAAGGATGGCATAAAAGCAGGAGTGCAGAGTTCAGGTATTTGTCCTCTGTTCTGTTCTTTATAATGTAAAAGGTATTCCTCACCTTAGGTATTGCTACCAGTGGACCTGAACAGTGAACCGCTGAGGGAAGGGAAGGGAGATAAAGGCATCTAACTCACACCATTGAGCTTGATGGAGATGTGGCTCTTCCTCTACCTTGTACCCTACAGATCTTCTTGATTACAACTCCTAGAATCCCTCAGCCAGCATCACTGGGGGCTGGAGTCCAGCACATCTGGAGGGTACCAAGTTGGGAAGACTTCTGCGAAAAGGCTCTGTATTCCTTTATAATTAACTGTTGCTCTCTGAATAATTGCTTCACCCCTTCTCCTTCTCACTCAGTGGCTGTGATTGAGAACTTGGATTCCATCATTCTACTGTGACATTGAGAATGCTGCTGCTCCTCTCCAGGCAAAAGCCACATTCTGTGTTTATATTCTGTTTTTCTTTGCAATTAGGCTTGTGAGGCCTAATTGTAATGTTTCAGTTTGGAATAAACCAGTAAAACCAGCTTCTGGTTTCCCAAACCACCTGACCCCTCCTCAGGAGGAGAGGTAATGATGAAGAATGGGATGAGACGGTGAACGAGGCATCGTCCCGCCTTCTCTTTTTGGCACGGTGCATCTGCTGTGTTTGTCTCTCTCTGAGCAGGCTGTTTGTTTAATATCTGCTTTCCTCCTGTCACAGGGCCTAGGCAGTTTTCAGCAGGGTTTCTTAAGAAGAGACCAAGCTAAAACCCCGATTTTTGAAATACGGTTATATAAACCATCATAATAAAATGTGTTACATGAGGAAGAAAAATAAAATACAGCTGTGGATGTACAATGTTGCAGTATAAAGATAGTGGGCTGAAGTGATGGTTGGCAGTATTTTTATTTATTTCCCACCTTTTCCCCAGTTTGGGACTTAAGGTGGCTTACAATAGTTAAAACAATATATTTAAAAATCAATAGCATACAAAAGTTGAATGGCAATTAAGCGATCATAAAATTTTGAAACTGGTTAAAAACTAATTAAAACTAACCACAAGAAGTGAAGTCTAGCACATTATACAAGGCCTGTTTCCCCTGAAAAATTCATTCTCAAAAGTCTGCCAGAATGAAAAGGTTTTCATCTGCTTGCAGAAAAATGATCTACAGTTTGAAGAAAGGAAATATTTGGGGATCGACATGCTTTCTATGAAATTTATAGGGTTTTCTTAGGCAAGAAATACTCAGAGGTGGTTTTGCCAGTTCTTTCCTCTGAAATTCAACTTCTACCAAGCTGTATATGGCATAGGTTGGTTTCTGCTAAGCCTTTATGTCATAAGCAAGAATTGCAGGACTTCCTGCTCTAGGACTGTTACAGTGTCCTATGGGTGGTTCTTTTATCACAAACCTATGCATGTTAAATTCAGAAGCAAGTTCTGCTATGTTTGGTTGGACTCGTTCCCAAAGAAGTGTGTTTAAATATAGCCTGGTCTATGAAAATCATGTTTCTTTGTCTTATAGTCTATATCTGGGAGAGTAAGGCATAGTGGGCTTAAATTTGATGTAAAGATTACAGAAACATATGCATCTATTAGGGAACATTCTGCACTTAATAAAAGCCCAGGATTCCATAGGATGTTGAAAGTGGAATAATAGAGCTGTAACAGTCTAGTGTGGAAATGGCCATGGTGTTGCTTCCAAAAATCACTCTGCTTGTTGTGGGATGGGCTGCGAACAGTATTCAATACTTCATTGTTTCAGGAGAATGTTTCTTAAGTTTTGTTCTTGAGCTGTTTTGATTTTGATCTCCCTAAGCTCGGAGAACAGCTGAGTTTAAGACAACATTGATGGATTTGGCCTGTGACTGGTCACACGTTGAGGAGGGAGGAGAATTATGCTGAGTTGTTTTCTTCTTCTCAGACTGTTTCCCTTTAATGATGGTACCTTCTTCTTTCAGTAATCTTGTTCAACAATGCAATAAAAGAGATTTTTCTTATGAACATGGTTTGAAAGTGTAAAGACCTCATAAAGTGCCAGGATGGGAAACTTTACCTGGGCAACTGTGGGCTTTTCAAGGAAGAGCCAGGAAGTATAAATAAAGCCATCTAGGTGTAATTCAAGCACCATGCCAGGGTGGAGTGAATCTTTTATCCTGCCCCTTCTGAAAGGCCCTGAAGTTCTGATTTCTGTTTTTTTCACAGTGTACAAATGGCCATTTGATGTGTGCTGGGTGTTTCATCCACCTTCTGGCAGATGCCCGACTGAAAGAGGAACAGGCCACGTGTCCCAATTGTCGCTGTGAGATCAGCAAGAGCCTCTGCTGCCGAAATCTCGCAGTAGAAAAGGCGGTGAGCGAGCTGCCTTCAGAGTGTGGCTTCTGCATGCGGCAGTTTCCTCGCTCTCTCCTGGAGAGACATCAGAAAGAAGAATGCCAGGACAGGTATGCGGCCTCCTTTACTATTGTGTGCCATAAGTTTATTTGAAGCATCCACAGCCTGGGAAGGACAGGTCATGGTGTGTTGCTGACAAGAAAATGGGTGTCTAGGTATCAGAAGACTTGAGTTTTCTGCTGCTGCTTGTTCTAGAAAGGTTTGCTGGGGCTGGGTGTGAAATAAAGGGTTGCACTGATTAAACAGGAGATTGAGTGAACCTAAATACAGAGTCTCTTGTGCTGGGCTTAAAAACGTCTCCACCTATTTTCACACATTACACGCTGTTAGAACCTAAAGCACATAACACAGAGAGAGATTTCAGGGTTCTTACAAACTCACTGAGGTAAGTCTGATAGTGCAGATCACACATTCCACGCTTAAGATTATTAAGAATGTTTTTTAAACCAGGATTATCAGTGTAATGGTCACATTTGGAATATGGAGTATATTTCTGGCAGCTTCTTTAAGAAAATATTAAGAAATAAAGTGTATCTTAGAGTTGTCAGTGGTGACAGAGTGTCAGATGCTCTGAACACCTTGGGGCTTGTTTCTGAAGGGACACAGGATCACTCTTGTTCAAAATGAAGGCTTCTTTCTAAAGAAGAACTGTGGTTGAGGGCTTTCATAGATGGATGTTCTCCCCTAAGCATGCTCAGAGGGAGACATAAGAGGTTTATAAAGTTATGAAGGGTGCAGAGAGGTTGATAGAAATCTGTCTTGTGCTAGGTCACAAAAACAATTTGGTTAAGTTGAACAGCAACAGGTTCAAGTTAGACGAAAGGAAGTGCTATTATGTGAGGCATATCACTAAACAGGGCTTTTAGTAAAATACCACATAAGTTCCATTTGATATAACCAGTTAATTGTGTTTGTCTGCACTTGGGGTAGAAGGATATCCATTTGACTCCTTGGAGGTGCTTCCTGAGCTTTACACAGTGTCTTCCATAATCAGCATCTGATACAGCCTGAATAATGTCCTGTTCTTTGGAAAAACACTTACTATACCTGGAAAACATAGTATGGATGGTTCTGAGTGACAGTAACTTTTGGATCCCTGCAGCACTCTCTTTTGTGGTTATGTGAAGTTCAGGGACTAAGTCCTTGGCACTGAAGCTGAAAAGACAAGTTGTTTTTTTATTGTTTACCAGTGAACTAAAAATATATTGCCTAAAACTGGATTTGCAGGATTATTGGTTTGTTTGCCCAACACAGCTTTTTTAGGAAACTGCCAAGAGGTAGTGGTGATAGGAGGGAAAGTTATAACAAGGTAAGAGAAAACTCTGGCATTCTCTGATGCAACACTTGTATAAAATTGAATACTTCCAGGGAGATAGATCCCAGGTTTTCCCCACCCCCTGAAACCTCCTGTCCTCTGTGCCTAGCAAAAAGCTATGCTGCTGCATAATTTGGTAGTAAAAAAACCCTGATAGATCAGGATCCAGAAGTCCAAGGTATCAATTCAACTTGACTTCTTGTAGTCAAGATTTCTTCTTGGCATAAGCTTGGCTGGACTTCATGGCTTTGCAGCATCCTTCATCCTATGGCCTTTGTATGCCAAGCATGATGTTCAAGCTGGTACTTATTTGAATTTTGCCTTCCTTTTAAACTGCAGGGTCACCCAGTGCAAGTACAAGCGGATTGGATGCCCATGGCAAGGTCCTTACCACGAGCTCACTGTTCACGAGGCGGAATGCACACACCCGACCAAGACCGGGAATGAGCTGATGGAGATTCTGGATGAAATGGACCAAACGCATAAAAAGGAGATGCAGCTCTACAACAGCATCTTTGGCCTGCTCAGCTTTGAGAAGATTGGCTATACAGGTAATTGCTGGATTTTGCTCAGGCTGTAGAAGAAAACAGCCTTCATTGCTATTTTTGTAAAATGCTTTGTCTTTTTCCTTTACGCACTGGTGTCAGTTGTCTGTTGATGAACATGTCGCTTTTATGCAACATGCAGCAATTGTTCCTCTAGGTCAGAAAAAAGGATCTTTGCTGAGCAGGCAGGGCCACCACATCAAATGTCAGCTCCAGCAAACGACTCTGTTAATCTCAAAGGTGCTACCAGATACTTCTGGGTCTGCTTGAGAGTTCAGGTTGAAGGGTAGATCCTGGGTCAGGCCGGGGATGGTGGTAGTGAGTTGTTATATATGACATGGGGAAGTCAAACAGCAGGGGCTTGTGAGGTCTGTGCACACATTTTGGCGCTTGGATTGCTTGTTCAGAAGCTAGCATCTTGGGCAGAGCTGACTGGTTCTTTGGCATTCCTCCTCTTGCTGATGAATCCACTGGGCAGCACTGATCCCACACCGAAGAAGGACACCTTTGTAGCTGAAGGTAAGGTGCTAGTGTTGCATTTGTCCCCAAATCACAGACTGTGGATTAAAACTAGTGTCAGTTCTTTTAGAGCATGGGTGGGTGGGTGGGAGCATACCTTAAATATTGAATGATCTCTGGTTTGAGATTCTGGTTTATGAACAGCGTGCACTTTGGGATTATTAACTAATATATGTGAAAGTACTTTCTTTTGGAATAAAGTATTGTGGAGCTTCTAGCTTAGATCTGGATTCAGCGAATTAGATGTTTATGTGATTGTTGTATGTCTGTTGGATGCTTTCTTGGGGGTTCCTTTGGGAAGGGGAACTTAAAAAAATCCTAGTGTGACTTTTCTGATTTTTATTGACCTAGAGCATAAAACTACCATGTGTGTGTGTGTGTGTGTTAGTGTGAAGACTATAATGATAAATATTCAGGGATAAAGAGGAAACAGACTGACTTTTTACGTGGAGCTAAATAACCTTTGCAGGTAAGCTTTGGACACAATTGGCATGAATCTTGAAGTAGGCTGGAAAACACATTTGGCAGAATGTTTGGAAAGTCACTGTGCAGTGGCTATGGGTTTTCTTGAGGGAGGGAGGGAGAACAATGCCGAAACCCACTTTCTTTTTCTGTAAACGGTTCTTCTTTCCTACGCAGAGGATCCGCTTGGATTTACTCTTCTGTCTCCACTCCTAAGGTGAAGGGGATTGTCCCCCTTGGTCCAGCAGGTGCTGCAGCCTGAAGTGATGATTTGCATTTGTCTTAGCTGAATTCAGAGGAAGCGCTTTAGTGATTGCAAGGCAACATGGAGTCCTGGTGAACTCCAGCTGTGACACGAGGTGATGATTGGCCTCCGCTGTGGGGAGAAATTCATCGCTCCCAGAGGGCACCCTGTCAGGCGGCTGGGAGCAGGTTGGCAGATGGTCTGGTCAGACACCCTGATGGTGCCAAAGCTGAATGCAATAAGGAAATGAAGAGCCAGGAGAGGGGGGAGTGGGGTTCAACCTCCCTAGGTTGCAAAGTGGGGGTGGGGGGGATGGCAGCAACATTCACCCATCCGGTGTTCTGGAACATTGTGCTGCCTTTGGCCTTTTGTGAGCGCAGTGGGGCGGGGACCTTCTTCCGCCCTAGAAAGGAGATGGCTGCTAGTTGGAGAGGCAGTGGCTGCTTGACGCGGAGAGAACAAAAGGGCTGAATCGGGCTGATTGTGTGGCTTGAATAACTCCGTCGCCTCCTTTGTCCAGGTGTTGCTGCTGTGCCGTCCTAACGGTCCTCTGGAAACACCGAAGAATGCAAAAATATCCACAGAGGTTCCTTGCCCCTGAGTTTGTCCTGTGAGAGCCCAAGGGTTTTGTGCACCAAAGACTTTTAAAAACACTGAGCCAACCAATCTTGATAAGCTTGAACAAAACAAAAATGCTTCATTGCACTGTGGACTCTGCCAGAAAAAAAAAGGGTTTTGAACAGACTGACACCGGACTGTGCTAAGCCATTTGGGTCTAGAAATGGATAGAGCTTTCAATGATGAGTCAGTGTACCGTTCTTTGTCTTTATGTCTCCTACTCTGGGATTTTCTGCACTGTGAAAACCAGAAGGTCTTTACTCCTCCATCCCACTCCACCCCACCTCTTGTTTCTTGGTTTACATTGTGGTGATACAGAACTGTGCCTTGCTCATCTAAACATTTTTTTTGTACTGTTCATTCTAATAAAATAAAGGTGCTGTGTTACAAGAATTGCATTGTCTCACTTGGTTTTTGTGCATCCGTAATGTTGGTATGGACACCTATAATGATTGTGGAGCCAGCGGTCTTGTTCCTGCAGTGCTGAAAAAGCACGAAGTGCCTCCTTTCTTGCCTCTCAGTGTCCCCAGAAATCTTAAGCAGGTGCTTGAAGAGGCCTCCAACTTGATGTTCCTGAAGGCCTGGCCTCGTATCTAAAGTCTGAGTATGAGAGCTGTGATGTCATTGTGCACTCCAAAACCACTCAGGGTGGCTGACTAGGGAAATGCTTTTAAGGCAGCAGATGGTTCTGTCATGCACAGCGGTATTGATGCAAAGAAATGAGCACCAGGTGAGAAGATCGAAGATGCATCTGTGAGAGAAAAAGACCTTCCATGCCCTTTGGAGAGGAACAGATGTGGAATTCTAGGCACAACCCTTCATTGAATGTTGGTTCTTGGATTGGTCACTTATGGTTCTGCTGCAGCATTTTTCCGTGGTAGAGGAACTGAGAATGATGGAGGGGAAGTTTGCAGTTACCGGGGTTTCTTTAACCGTATTTGAGTCTGATTGCTGCTTCTGTCTCTCTCTCTCTCCCTCTCTCCTCTCTCTCTCTCTCTCTCTCTCTCTCTGTCTTTCCTTCCATAAATCCTCAGCAAAGATGAAACTGTGAAGTGGTTTTCAAGTGATAAAATGTATTGATGTTTTTATCTCCTTTTCTCCCCCTCCACATCCCCACTCCCTCCCCCTCCAAGAAGCCAAGTTGCTTCTGCCCCTAACTAGCTCTGAATGGCTACTCTCACCTTTGTCTCCTTACGTCCTGGCAGAGAAGGCCCCACACAGTAGCGACAGGTAACTTGAGCTTTGTTTCTTCCTGCTGCTGGCTTCTCTGGTCTAACTGTTGTGTTGTGTTTCTCCTCCCCTTCTTCCACCCCTCCCTGTCCCCTTCTTCACGCTCTCTTGCAGAGGTCCAGTTCCGTCCGTACCGAACAGACGACTTCATCACCCGCCTCTACTATGAAACGCCGAGGTTCACAGTGTTGAACCAGACCTGGGTCTTGAAGGCCCGGGTAAACGACTCGGAGCGCAACCCCAACTTGTCGTGCAAACGGACCCTCTCCTTCCAGCTCATTCTCAAGAGCAAGATCAACTCCCCGATGGAGTGTTCGTTCCTGCTGCTCAAGGGACCTTACGACGACGTGAAAATCAACCCTGTGATCTATCACTTTGTCTTTACCAACGAGAACAACGAAACGGACTATGTGCCCCTCCCCATCATAGACTCTGTGGAATGTAACAAATTGCTGGCAGCCAAGAACATCAACCTGCGTCTCTTTATATTCCAGATACAGAAGTAAAGTGTAAGCAAAGCTTTTGCAGGTGTGACAGAGCTAAAGTGAGAGAGAGAGAAAGAATGCACCACTGAACCAGAGTTACCTCGTATGGCTGCCTGGGCCCCTTTATGATTCCACAGTTATTTGGTTATTTTAAAAGAGAACATTTTGCATGTGCGGTATACAGCAAGCTTTTGAGCGTGGTTGCTGCCTTCCTCATCTCTCTCCATCTCTGCTAGGAACAGGTGACTGGGGAGTTGGATGGATGCAGGCGACCGACCAGGCCTGAGAGAGAGAGAGTCAGGAGGACAAGCTGGCAACCACCACCAGTCAATACATTGTGAAAAGGCTGCCTTTGTCTCATGGCTGTATGTGATCTTCACAAGATAATAGTGTCCAGGGGGTTGCAGGTCAGGGTACTCGGTGGGTGACAGTTCTGTCTTGATACTGACAAGCGTCATGTAGAATCTGGAAGTGGTGAGTTCTGCCCTAGTTTTACTGGAATAAAATAAATGTGGGGTGTAGGGATGGGAGTTCTCAAGAAGACACCTTCAGGGACCCCAGTCAAGGGGACTTTTTTCTTTTTCCTTTTTTGCCAGGCTGCTCCTAGCTGGGCTGAAGTGCCACATTCCAAGAGGCAGCAAGTCGTGCCCAGAAAAGCCCTTCATAACACGAACGGGCAGCAGAGTCCCTCAGCCCTCTTCAGTTTGTCTGTCAGTAGTCCAAATCATTCCGCTTCCCAGCTTTTTCACGGTTGGGTGAGCTGGCGACCAGTGTAGAGCATTTGAAATGAAGCTAGGTTTAGAAGGTGGTTTGTGGCGACAAACGGTCTTTTAAAAATTACTAGCCCTTGCTCATGGGAAGTGGCACCCCCAGTGTGGTCTGAATTGCACTTCACAAAAAGAAATAATCCAGAGATCTCTCTCTGTTGTCCCCAGCACTGCCCTGTTTGTCCTGTTCTCTCTTCCCACATGCTGCCCCCCCCCCAGCAGCAGGCTTGGTCTGACACTAGATAAGAACAAGTAGGACTGACCTAAATCAGTGAATGCTTCTCGGAATGCAGGGTGACTTATTCTTTTTGGGAACTTTCCCAGTACTTTTTGTTCATTTATTTCCTTGTGCAAAAGTGAGTTAACAGGCTCTTCTAAGTAATTATGCAATTTTACAATGTGATTTTATGTATGTAAAAATAAATAGAGCAAGTTTATGGATGAGGATAGTGGGAGGTGGGGGCGTTCACCAAATTTCAACAAGCTCTACAGGGATATTTTGCTTGATGCTCTTAAATGTATTTTGTATTGCAGGGGGAGTTGGTGGGGAATGAAGACTTATTATCTATCATGAGGAACTCATATATTAATATTGTGCATTCAAGGTTATTTTCTTCCCTCTCCTTCAGCTTCCCCCACCTGTGTTGCTGTTATTTTTTGTTTGTTTAAATGAGGCTATTTAGGTGGTAATTTACACTTTATATGGACTAATTGGATCAGGTATGTCTTTTTGTAAAACGTGGAAATCTGTTGCAGATGCTTTCTTTCCTGGGACCTGTGCTGTTAACGGATAACAAAACAGTTCCATCCTCTAGCTTTAATTTCCCCTCCTACTCCTTTTACCCTGCTAATCATAGTAGAGGCTGACAACAAGTGTGTAAAAGCATATTTTGGAAAGAGGAGGAGTGAGTGCGTCATGCTCCTCGGTGTTGACACCCTGTGGCAGCAGCATTCCACCAAGCCGTGCCCGTCTTGCAGCGTAGCTCGTCATGCCAGGTGCTTGACATCCCTCATGGGTTCCCTGATCCAAGCAGGGCACCAAAATCTTTTGGCAGGCTGTCCATCACACACGACTAAACAACAGCTGTGGTCAGTCACAGGATTGCAAGCCTTGGGGCATGAGAGAATGTTGCAAGCCTTGGGGCACAAGAGAATGTATTGAGAGAAAAGCCAAGTATGCCCAGAGTTATTGTGGCTGAAGAGTGGTAAGGGATTCAGCCAACAAAGGGGGATGTCGGAGTTCCCAGAGCGATCCTGGTTTTGCAGGAGGCTTGGGTTCAAGTGACACTTATTCAGATGTTTCAGTGCTTGGTCTCAGAACCTGAAGATAGAACTTTGGTCAGTGTGTGAGTGGGAGATGTAGATTAACCTGACTGGGGCAACAGTGTGAACATCTGTGCCCTTTGGAGGAAGAACCTGCCAGCCATGCATATTTCAGTTCATGTGGGTGGTGATTGACAGGGTGCATTACTGGCCAAAAGCTGTCAAAAGCACAAAATATTTTGTCTTTAATTATTCTTGCTCTGATATTTTTAATCTCAGTTTCTCTGAATCAAGGGCTTGCTGTCAGTCTCTAAAAGAGCTAGCTCCTTGCTACTTTCCCCTGATTTTTTTGTTACGCGCTGTTCCTAGGAACTGGCATCCTGCAAGTTTGGCCCTTAAAATCACCCACAAATGGCAGAATAGTTGCTTGAAATGGTTTAGAGCAAGAAGCACCCTAGGCCAAATGAATGGGTACTTGAAGCCACTTTTCTTGCATTTGGGAGTGCAAGCCGGTGCTGAGCATGTTTTCAGAAGCCTTTGAAACCAAGACATAATCCTTGGGCTGATGTAAACAACATGTGCTGTTGTGATGCAAGTCACAGGGAGCTGTAGCACAAGAGAGCATCCCCTTTCTGAGGCCCAAAGATTTGGTGAGTGTGCAGTCAGGGCTGCCTCCCTTAAATAGCAGCCAGTATTAGTATCATTCTTCCCTCTTAAGATTGGAGCAGGCAATCCTTCTCTATCTAACTCGTGCACTGGAGGGGCTGCTGAAAGAATTGCAGATAAATTCCTCTTCTCAAAGGAGTCCACCTCCCTACCAGTGGTTGAATCAGAGTTTGAAAATCTGCCACAGATGGGATTTTTAAAAAAAAAAGGTTCCAGAGATTGATATTTGTGCTTCAGAGTTAGTCTTACTTTTGATTGAGCAGAAAAGCAGGTCTGCAGCCAGTCTTGGAGAGACGATTGGAAAAGGTTAATCTTACACTGTAAATAGAAAAGGCAGTCGTTCATCTCATGGAAGCAACCAGTGCTTTTATTGTGATGTCCGCAACATGGGAGCTATATGTGGGTTCACTATTACACAGCGTGTTTGGCAGGGGGAACGCTTTGAGGGGGTGAGTGTTACTGGTCTGATGTTGCCAAGGAGCTGAGGCACTGCCAGCGAAGTTAACGGAAAGTGAGTGCTTTGCCTGGCAAGTGCTGGTAACCAACAGACAGTTCCTGATCAGGTTTTCATGTTGGCACCAGTGTTGCTAACACTGTTCCCAGAATCCTTCTTAGGAGAGCCAGAGTGACGTTGGAAACGGGGAAAGGAAGAAGAAGAGATGACAGATGATCTTGTTTAATGGGTACCACGCCTTTCTCAAGGAAGAACAGGAATGGAAAGAGGGGCTTGCTTGGCATCTGTTCTTGTTGGGCAGAGCAAATTTGGAGTCAGGTCTTTGGGTTCCAGAAGGTGGCAAGCGGAATGCAGTCTCCCCACTTCCTGCCTTAGGACTTTTTTGGACAGCATCAGTCAGCACTGCTCTACAGCCAGGTGGTCATCTCAGAGAGTCTTTTGGATGTTTTTCTTGCTGGGTCATCTGCAGACACTTTTCCCTCCTCAAGTCCCATTGCTCTAGTACAACCTTCCTGCAGCCTGGGGCCCTCCAGGTGTGTAAAGGTATAATGCACCATAGCTCTGAACCTCATACCTGGCTGGGGATTTCTGGAAGATGTAGTCCAGAACATCCAGAGAGCCCTAGGCTGGGGAAAACGCTACTCTAATAGGCACAGATTGAAACTGACAGGTTTTGTAGCAGTCTGCTCTCTTAATAGCAGCAATTTGTACAAATCAACTGTTATCTGGCCAAGTCTTTGGAGTGAGATGAAATGCTCAGTTCTCCCCACCCTCCCCACCAGAATGTGGCAGAATCAGAGGGGACAGCTCTTCTCTGGCTTCAGGACGTCCTTTGCGTTGATAGGAGGGTGGCAGGTTCTCTAAAGCAACCACATGCTGCTTTTTATGGTGTGCTGCTTTGTCCTGATGTGACCATTATAAAAGTATTGGTTCTTGTGAATACTTCGCTTAAGAATATAGGAGCAGTTTGGGCTAGAACCTTCTTTCTGGCTGGAGCCGAGAGCTTAGAGGACTGTCTTGTGTGGAAGGTTTGGGCGAAGTGTAGTCCAACTTGGCCGTGAATGCATCACACTGTGCCAAGCCCAGCTGTTTGTAAGCATCTTTCCAGGGTTTCTTTTGGGGGAGGGGGAGATCGTGCAGCCACAGGATATCTTGATTTTGCCTTCAACAAAGCAAGCCCATAGCCACATCCCTTTCCTCCCCAGCAGATTTCTCTGCAAAAGACATTTTAGTTTTTTAGTCATTTAATGCTGGCACTGCGGCCCCCAGTATTCCTCACCACTTGCTGTCCTCGTTGGGGCTGATGGGAGTTATAGTCCTGCATAGTCTGGGTAAGGGTCACACAGTTACTACTCTGACTTCCTTGGTGCAGCTGGTCCCTTTATCTTGGGAAAATAGCAGTCCCTCATTGGCAGCAGCCGATAGGCTGCCTGTCTTTCCCTTTCTCCTGCAGAAACCTAAGGAGGAACTTGAACCTGATACGCCATCCTTGGGGTGGCATTTAGGACTGCCATCACTTGCCAGCCTCTCAACTCTCCAGAGTTTTTGGGGGGGCAGTGGCGTCGTTAACAGTGCTCAAAACTGGAGTGGGACTGGCTTGCCCTTGTCTCTTCTCAGGTGCTCCTCAGGTGTCATCTGACTACATTAGTGGTGTTGTTTCTGAAAACTGAGCCCTAAGCGTGGCTGTCTACAGAACTCTCCCAGAAATGAAGAGGAGCAGCTTTGGCTGAGAAATCTGTATATAGTGAAGGACAAAATGCTTTGAAGGCCGAGGTGGAGGGGAATGAGAGCAGATGTGTGGAGACTTCTGCATGGCCAGAGTGAAGTTTTGCAAGAGTGACAGAGTGATGTGCTCTGCCTCCTGTTGGAAACCTGTGTGTGTGAGAATGAGAAAGAGTGTGTGTTGCGAGGGAGTGAATGATCTGGGCCTCTCTTGGGGCACTGATGCCAGCCAGGCTCAGCACTGCCAGCATCTCTGCTTTTCGGCTTCTGTTCTCATTTCGTCCTTCTCACCACCTCCTCCTTCCCCCTCCTAGGTTGCCCTGCCCTTACTTATAACGGGACTCTGTCCAATTTCTACTTGGTAGCTGAGCCTTACCTGTCTAGTTCTGCGCTAGACGCCTAAAGATTGTAGCATGCTTCTCCGTGCCAGGAACCCGACAACTGGCAGACCACAAACCTCCTTACAGTATTCACTGTGGGTAATTTATTTAAACTAGCGAATGTAGAGTTTAAAATAATTTTAAAAAAAAAGAAAAAGAAAAACTAATGGTTTGTTTGCAAGATTGTATGTCCTTTCTACTTGGCCTGATTTTCATTATTTGTGTTGTCAATTTCTTTCTTTTTTCCTTTCTCATTGTTGTTGTCTTGGAGAGAGGGGTTCTGTGTTGGACCTTCAGAATCCAGCTGGAAGCTCCTGCTGATGTAGAGAAAATGGGGGGTGCGGTGGGTGGGAGGGGGTTTCAGTCTCCAGGCACTTTTCCATTGCAGGTCTGCTGCCCACAGTCATCACCAACCCCACCAGCTGGCAAAGGAGACGTGTGGGGCGAGAAGAGCGGCAAGGGGGCTGGGGCCTGGTCCAGCATGCCAGCTGGGTCATTTCTTTGTAGCTTTCTGCTGCTACCCTTCCACCTGTGTGTCTCCCCCCATTTTTATTTTTATTTTATTTTATTTTTTGTGAGCACTAAAAAAAAAGAAAAATTATGTAAACGGCTTTTTTAAAGAAAAAAACAAGGAATGGTTTTAATGTTGTTGGGAATGATTTATTTTGTTCCTTTGTGGTCTGCGTTTGTTTGAAGTTTCTGTATGTAATGTAGTTTAAAAAAAAATTGCCAAACCACCCTGTGTCTCTGTGTGTATGTGTGTGTATGCGGGTGATGGAACAGAGTGTGGATTCTTTCCAGAACTTAGCCAGATACCGAGGAGCTGTGATGGACACAGACCTGCAAAAGATTCAGATCTGCGTATATTGTACAAGTTGGGGTGTGTGTGTCTGAACTGTGGTGCAGAAGACTGTCTCCAGACTATGACCAAACATCCTTAGGTGAGGCAGGCAGCTTCCATCCCAAAATCCCAGTATCTTTGCCTCTCCATGCCTCGTGGCACCCCGAGGTTTTATAACCTCTTACTTGGGAGCATCCCAGAGCTTTCACACACCTCCCCAAGCTGGTCATCCTCACTGGGCAAGTGTCTCTCGCAATCACGTTGCTCCTCCGTGATGCTGACCCCAGTAAATATAACTTAAACCAACACCTCATTAGCTCTTTGTTTACCTGGAGGGGAGACTATGCCCCTCAGCTGGGTTGCCCAGATAATCGGAGAGCCTGTTATCTCAGGTCTCTTGTAGACAGTGGAGATTTAACAGGATAAGAAAATGCCAAAGCCCAGTGCACAAAAGTTGCTCTTTTTCCTTAACGCCTCCAATATTTTTGTTCAAAGGAGCAGTTTAAAACCTAGAGCAGAAGTTCTTAACCTCGAAGCCATGGATGCCTGGGGAGGCCACAGTGTCCTCACAAGGGGTCTGTGAAGGTTTGAAGAAGTGTTAGGAGCTTTTATAGTTAAAATAGGAAGACAGATGGTCATACATTGATTTCAAAGAGCAGGAGTCTTTGCTGACAACAGACATCATTTGTACAAAGTTTCATTACAATATCTTTAATCAAAACTTATGAAACTGTTTGATAGCCACAAATGTGCTCAGCACTTGCCACTTCTGCGCATGGTGAGAACATACAAGTGAATGACTAAGAGAAACCATGTGACATTTGTTGCTACTACATAGATGGTTAAGTCCTAGTGATCTGTGGCAGTGAAAGATATTTAAGGGGTGTCCATGGTAAAGAAAAGGTTGAGAGCCACTGACCTAAAGTATGTAGCTAGATTTGTTTTTTTGAATGACACCTTAACTTCTGTTTGTATTATTAAAACAGACCCAAGAATGGGTGTAGAAAAAGCCCTGCTGTCTTCCTATTTGGTACTGTTTCTAAAAGGCAGTCTTGAAAAGGTGTTGCAAACCCGTGAGTAACTGAGCCCCTTCATTTGCCCAGAGTTGCTGCAGCCATTGGATGTGATGTAACCGACAGTGTGCTCTTTCCCGCTGCAGGATCCAGTGGTTTGTGGCTGGTTCGAGCATGAGCCATCCGCATCGCTCAGTGGGCAGCTGGTCCCTTTTCCCAGGGAAGCCGGGATTGCCAACCAACCCCATTTGCGTCTTCCCTTAAGCTTAAGCCTCCAAATATTGATCTTTGCCATGGCTTTAAGTGTTTGGTTTGTATTTAGGCCTTCTATTCTGCCTCCTGTGTAGAACCCAATAGTCCGTTATAATAATAATCTTTTATTTCTTACCCATCTCTCCCTAAGGCTTGAGGCAGGGTATAACATATATTAAAATGCCAGTGGAGTGAGTTTAATATCAGCGTGCAATGCTCACTTCTTAATGTACTAGTAACCAATTTGGCTGCTGCATTTTGGCCCAGTTGGAGTTTCCAAAGTTTAAAAACCATTCCCACAGTGCATCCTAGTAGAAAACTATCCAAGCTAAAACGCTCGAGTCATAGTCTATATACAGTGGAGGAAGGCACTATTAAGCTCATTTTTGACCTTGCCTAAGCAGGATCCTGAAAGCAGTTAGGGAGTCAGATGACCAGTTTAGCAGTGTTGTTGGTAGCCACCTGCTGCTGTGCAGAGAAGTTGGTCAAGGAATTTCCCATTTTCCAGAATTGTTTCTGGCTCTTTGCCAAGGAAGTCCAAGCCAGGCTTCCTTTTACTCTTAGCCCACACAAAGGAATGTGTGGAATTGGTGGTTTTCCTGTTGTTCCTAGGCTATAAATTCCATCATCCCTCACCACTGGTTGTGCTCCCTAGGGCTGATAGGAATCACGGGCCTGCAACCCGGAGGCCAGTACTTAGCCTTCTCTGTAAGGTGGGACACTCCTTAACCAGCTTGTGGCTTTGGGACCATGGGGAAAATTCCCTTAATAGCAGCTTTGAGAGCTGTTGCAGTGCAAAGTTAAGGCTTAGTCCTCATTAATGGGCACTTGTCAATGGGTAGAATATAAATTCCTAAAAGAAATTGTACGTGCTCATCAGATTTGCAGATGATGCCAAATTTCAAGGAGGTAGTTCATGCACCAGGAGGCAGGATTAATAAGGATTCAAAATGACCTTAACAGGTTGATGAACTGCCCCTAAAGCTAAAATAAAAATGAACTAATGCAGGATAGAAGCAGTTTGTGTGAAAAGCACTGAGAGTTCTCACAAGACCACAAGCTAAACTGTGTGACTTAATTCTAGGCTGCGTCAGCAGGAATACGTTACCCAGATCAAGGGAAGCAGTCATACCGTGCTGTTCTGCTTGGTAAGATAGAAGAAGAGGTAGCCCACATTACAAGTGGATAGATGTGTCCCTGAATCTGAAAGATCTGAGCCGGGCAGTTGACGACTGGGTGACTTAGAGGCCTCTTATCCATAGCATTTCTGAAAGTGAAAGTCAACTTGATGGCAGTTAACACAACAACATTCTGCTTTGGTCAGATCTTGCTTGGAAAACTACATAAAGGTCTAGGCACTATAGTTTAAGAAGGATATTAACACATAGGCACGTGTCCAGTGAAGGGCAACCAAGACAGTGAAGGGTTTATAAAGGAATCCCTATGAAAATAGGAAGTATGTTCCTGCATAGTAGGGGGTTGGACTGGATGGCCCCTGTGGTCCCTTCCCATTCTATGATTCTATGAAAATCAGGTGAGGGAACTGGTTTATTAGGCAGGATAGGAGAAGACAGGTGATATGACAGCCGTTTAAATATTTGAAGAGCAGTAAGATGGAAGACAGAGCAAGCTTGTTTTCTGCTGCTCCAGTGCACTGAATCCCAACCAATTCAAGACACAAGGAAATTTCCCATTTCAAGAAGAACTTCCTGGTCATAAGAGATGTTAGGGGCTAAAATATTTTGAGAGGTGGCAGAAATTCCATTGCTGGAGGACTTCAAACAAAGGTTGGGTGGCCACTTCTTTGAGATGCTTTAGTTGTGGATTCCTGCACTGATCAGGTTTAATTAGGTAGCCCTTGGATTCCCTTTGAAAACAGAATCCATGAGACCCAATTAATTTTGTAGCCATGATTTTCTCAGCTAAAAAAAATAAAAAGCCAGAAAATATTCAAAACACACCCAAACTTCCAATGCAGTCAAACTGTCCCTGCAAAACTGTGTGAAAATTGACTGCACAGTTGGCCCTTACATTTGTGGGTTTGACTTTCATGGATTTGATTATTCGTGAGTTTCTTCAACCCTTGCCCCCTCAATTTCATGTGCCTCTTTTCTGGGAGAACCTTCCTTCTTGGAGGCTCCGACCAGGCTGAGCATCCCTTTAAAAACCTGTCCCAGTCTTCTTCCTCCACCAGCTGCTTTCCTGTCCAGTTGAGGATGGCTCACAGCCCAACTTCTGAGCACCACAAACCCTTTCCTGATGCCCCCCTACACCCAAGGAAGGAGATGGGGGGTGAGACAGGAAGCACAGGGCCACAATGCTAATCCACTCCCTTTCCCTGACCTGGACCCTGAGTGCCCACTCCATGCCTCAGCTCCCTTCCCACAGACACACACACTTTAATATTTGCAACTTTCCCACTTTTTCAGGCATCCTATGCCCTTAACCTTCATAAATGTGGAGGGCAAACTGTATTTTGGCTCATTCCCAGAACAGTAAATGGCATCACGTGAATAGCTGGGTGGAAAATGGACCTCTCCCCCTGTGCTCACTTCGTTGCAACAGACGTACGTTCTGCTGGGTGGAGGACTGAGCCATTTGCTCTTCTCCAATTATTTCCTTCATATTTTTCAACTGACTTATGTTGTTGGGCTGTCTGAAGCCACTGGTCCTGTTTGGGCTATTTCAGATCTGCATATTTTATATTATGTATTTTTGGTTAATATGAACACGTTTTAACCTGTCTGGTATTGGCACTCACCACCAACATTAGCTATTAACAGGAGTGATAAAAATCTGACCGCTGCACTCCAAAAGCAGTAAAGCCATTTCCACACTACACTGTTACAATGCTATTATTCCACTTTCAACATCCTGTGGAGTTCTGGGGCTTGTAGTTTACTAAGAAGTCTAAATGCTTCTCCCTAAACTGCAAACCCCAGAATTCCATAGACTGTTGAAAGTGGAGTAACGGCACTGTAACACTCTAGTGCAGAAATGGCCTAAGACTTTTGGTGGAGGTTAAAAATGATCATAAACACTTTTTTTTAATATCTGGCCCTTTCCCCAAAACCAGAATTCAAGGCAGCATATAAATTAAGAAGCGTACAATATAGTTAAGAAATATAAAAGGTTAACATCTGAATGTAAATAAATTACCAATAACATTAAAACTAATTTTAAGCATACTGCTAGAAGTTGCAGTTTACAAACAGTACAATTAAAGTTGGTAGAACAACCTATTAAAAGCCCTCTCTTTTATTCTGACAGGCTTGCAAGAACTGCACGTCTTTTAAAGAAAGTGCTCTTAATAGGTTGTGCTACTGATTTTAAATATATTGTTTGCCTTTGCCTGCTGACAAAAGAGGGAGTGTTAGAGCATGGGGCTGCCGTCATTAAAGCCCTGTCTCCCATGTCTGGAGGGGGTGTGAGAGAGGGTCTTCTTGGTGCTTGCCCCACTGAGAGAAGGGCCTCTTTTTAGAATCTTAGGAGCTGGGCAGGCTCATGGAGGAGACACAGCGTCAGATACCCCAGAACCCAGCTGGATAAGTCTATGGCTATTTCCGCACTAGCCTGTTATAGTGGTGTTATTCCACTTTCAACCTCCTCTGGAATCCTGGGTTTGCAGTTTCGGGAGGGGCCATCCGGCCCCTCCCGAAACTGCAAACCCCAGGATTCCAGAGGAAGTTGAAAGTGGAATAACACCACTATAACAGGTTAGTGTGGAAATGGCCACAATTCAAAGACATAGCTGTGTTAGCCTGGATCAGTATGCAAAGGGACACTTGTGTTGAGGAATCCCAGCGGCACACTGTATGCCAGCATGACCCACAGTTCGCCAGTGCATCAAAAGTAAACCAAAGACAGCATAAGTCCAAAAAGAGACCAGAGTGAGGCCATGAATACACTAAAGTATGTGTTTATTGCAAAGCTGGAATACATGAAAAGCAAAGCTAGGCAAAATCCATGTTCTGCGTCTGCACAGCAAGGCTGACAGGCAGACCGTTTTCAAGGCAATGAATAACAAGAAGAGAATGAGAACAGAAAGTCCGACAAAATAGACTGTGAGGATGCTTGTCTCTTTCCCTAAGCCAGATTCTCTTCAGAAGCACAAAATGTCAATGTGATAACCTTGTTTTGAACAGACTTGTTTTACATTTTGATAACTTGATGTCCACCTGTTTGGTTCTGGACTTGACTCTTTCACTGACAGCCGTTGTTTTTTGTTAAATCCCGGAACCATTGGCATTTTTACATTTTTACAATCAGCCATGTTACATTTCTCCAACAGTTTCACAATTTTCTGTTTCTGATTCAGTAGGAAACCACCCTTGGTTTTCTGTATTGCTATCCCAAGGTAATTTTGAACTGGCCCCAGGTTTTTGATCTGGAATTTCTTGCCTAGTTCACTGCCAAAATGCTGCACTTGTTTTTGTGTGTCACAAATCAAACACAAATCATCAACATATGCCAAGAGGATCTCTTGTTTTTTCCCCTGTACCTCTGACATACACACAGGGATCAGCTTTGCTTTGTTTGAAGCCACATTCCTGCAAAGCTTTGTCTAAACACAAATTCCAACAACGAGCTGACTGCTTTAAACCATACAGAGATCTGTGAAGTTTCCACACCAGTTTTTCTCCTCTCTGGTGAAATCCATCAGGCTGAATCAAGTAGATTTCCTCTGGCAAATCAGCATTGAGATAGGCAGTTGTGATATCAAAGTGTGCGACCAAAGCATTTCTCTGAGCTGCAATGGCCAATGCCAACCAAACGGACTGCATCTTAACTGTCGGAGCAAAAACCTCATCATAGGATTGTTCGTCCTGGGCAAAACCTCGCGCCACCGGACGAGCCTTGTGTTTAACTTGCCCATCAGCAGTGGTCTTCACCTTATAGACCCACCGGCAATCAATAGGATTGACACCCTTTGGGAGTTCACACAACGTGTAGAGTTTGTGCTGGGTTATGGAATCAATTTCATCCTGCATTGCCCGCCACCAGGACTCAGCCTGGTTTTTAGACATTTGCTCCACTTCAGCAAAACTGGTTGGCTCACAATTTACTAGACAAGCACTCACTGTAAGTGAAATGAAAGTGTAACGTTTTGGAGCCTTTCCCTTTTTCTTTCTGACCTCCTGGGAATTTGAGCAGGCTGAACTCCCTGACCAGCATCATTATTAAAGCTGCAAGACCGCTTTGCAGCTTTTTTCTTTCTCACTTCTGTGCTGGGAGCCGCTTCACCCCCACAGCCCGCTCCTCCTGCGCTGGCTCAGGCTCAGGCTCAACCCTCGAGGGACCAGGAACTGAGGAGGCAGGCTGCTTTGGACAAACGCAAGGCTCACGAAAAACAGGAAGGAGGACTCCAGAACCAGCTTGAACATGCGACGAGTTTGCGTGTTCCTCAAAAGTTGCATTCCTAGACACCACGCAGAGGCCATTTCCAGCGTAGAATCTATAACCTTTACAATTAGGCTGATATCCTAAGAATCTCAGGCGTTGAGCTTTTGGCTCTCCCTTCCTCCTTTGATTCTTAGGAATATGAACCCAGGCAAAACTGCCAAAGACCTTCATATGAGCAATGGAAGGCTGCTTGCCAAACAGACGCTCATATGGAGTGGTCTGAAAGACTGAACTCCAAAGCCTGTTGTGTCTGTAACTGGCAGTCAGGATTTCCTCCCCCAGAAATTCAGAGGCAAATCCGCATCATTGAGCAAGGAATGCATGAGAGTTTGCAACACTCCAGCGGTTCTTTCTGCTACACCGTTTTGAAAACTGGCATAGGAGACAGTGGTCCTGTGCACAATGCCCTTGCTTTTGAATCACAGACTCTCAGCCAGAAATTCTCCTCTGCAGTCTGTCTGGAAAGCTTTGACCCGGCATTCAAATTGTCTCTCAACATATGCACACCAGTTCTTAATTATTTGACACACTTCAGACTTCTGCTTCAACAAATAACAGAACGTGTATCTGCTGTAGTCATCTACTAACAGCAGAAAAAACCTTGCTCCCCCCAAACTGCTTTGAGACATGGGACCAACTACACCAGCATGCACAAGTTGGAAAGGAGCATCAGGAACTCGAGAACTGGATTTGGGCACAGGAAGCTGCATGTTTGCAAATGGCACAGTCAAGAAAAGTAGCACAGGATTTCAGAGAACATCCCTTGCAGCTGTCTGCTAACTTTTTCAACACAGGAAAGCTAGCATGTCCCATCCTTCTATGCAACAAACGAATACATTCATCATGCTGTGGTTTGGTATCATATACACTGCAAGCACTGAATCTGGGCTTGAGTTTGTACAGTTTCTCAGTCGACTCTGCCACAGCACAAATAGCCCCATCTTTCAGTACCTTGCCCTCACGCTTTGTGAACAAAACCTCAAACCCATTTTGAGTCAACTCTGAAACAGAGAGTAGGCAGAAACCAAGTGAAGGCACATATAACACATTATCAAGATACATATCTAATGCTGGTATATAGGCAGACCCCACTCCCTTGACTTTAGCTTTAGTCCCATCAGCCAGGGCAACAGTAGTAACATTGGCTGGATTCAAACTCTTGAACAAACTTTCACAGTTCAACAGATGCTGAGAGCAGCCACTGTCCAACAGCCAAAAAGCCTCATCACTGTCCCGGGAGCTCTCAGAAACCACACAGTCTGTTGCAACAGCAACGCGTGGACCACTCCCACGACCTCCTCTGAAGCCTCTGCCTCGAGCACCTCTCCCACCTTGCTTCTCCAATGGACAGTCCTTCTTGAGATGGGAGGTAGATCCACAGCGATGGCACCTTCTCACAGCGTAGGCTCTCACCAGCCCCTCCGGCGTGGACTCACCAGCCTGGGTAGACTTCCTCCCGGATCCTGGCCCTGCAGCAGCAGGCAGCTGGGGAGGTGGCAGGGCACCCCCCGGGCACGGCGTTCTTCCTCCTCCAGCAGTTGAGAGGTTCCATAGGACACAGTCAGGGTCTGCTCCAGAACAGCTTCCAAGGTTGCTAGTATCACATCCCAGCTGGGATCCAGGGAAACCAGAATGCAGTAAGCCTTGTCAATATCAGACAAAACTTTCCCTCTCTCACGCAGGGCAACAAAGATTTCGGCCAGCGTCTGCAAATGCTCAATTGATACGCCTGGCCACAATTTCGTCCGATAAAGCCTCATCATGAGGGACAGTTTACTGCTTGCAGTCGTGCGAATATAGACACCGCGAAGAGCCTCCCAACAATCTCTTGGAGTGGTTAGATTACAGATGTAAAACAGCCGGTCGTCTTCCACAGCCAGAAAAGCGACATGGCCTTCTGCCTCACCTTTGCAGCTTCTTCGGCATCATCAGGAAGGTCCAGCGGAACAGAAAAAGCTCCCCAGACACCTTCCCCTTGAAGACATATTTCCATCTCGACAGCCCAAGTGAGATAATTGCTGCCATTTAGCCTGGTCAAAGGCAAACTGCTCACTAACCTGGGCTCCATAGTTGCTCAGCCCCCAGCTCCACCACAAGTCTCGGGAATCACCGGCAGACAAAACACAGCGGCAGACAGGCACCATCCATCAGCCTTGGCCTCAGAACCACTCCGGCACCACAGGGACGTGCGGCGGAAGCGTCAAGCTACAGCCCCTAACCTGTTGAGGAAGCCAGTGCATCAAAAGGAGACCAAAAACAGCATAAGTCCAAAAAGAGACCAGAGTGAGGCCATGAATACGCTAAAGTAAGTGTTTATTGCAAAGCTGGAATACATGAAAAGCAAAGCTAGGCAAAATCCATGTTCTGCGTCTGCACAGCAAGGCTGACAGGCAGACCGTTTTCAAGGCAGCGAATAACAAGAAGAGAATGAGAACAGAAAGTCAGACAAAATAGACTGTGGGAATGCTTGTCTCTTTCCCTAAACAACTAGTTTCACAGCTGCTGCTGTGGGAAACTCCTTATCAGTTGCCATGACTATGCGAGCCAGCGAAGGAACAAGAAACTTAATCCCTTAGGCAGGGATCTGGGCAGTTGCACTTTAACAACTTGTAGCATTTAAACCTCATGCCTTTATCCAGCAGGCTCATTCAACTGGGTTTCAAAATTTTGTGCGAATAAGGAAGAGGGACGAAGGAACCAAATTCAGCCTCCCTTGGGTCTGAGGGGACCCTGCAGGTGGGGCTCCTTCCCAGCTTGGCAATGAGTCTCTCCCAGAGCAAAGCAAGCTTGTCCCCCAAGGGAGGAGAGAGTGTGACCCCAATGCCGTCCCCGGGGGGGGGTTGCAACTACCCCAGGACCCCTCCCTCTTTAATCCAGTTTTGGCCCTGGTTTTTTTCTTTTCTGTTTCTTTTGCTTCAGGGGACTAATGAAGTGAGTAGCTTCATTGTGCAACCCCACGAGACTTCCCGTGGTCCCTCCACGGAGCAAAGACAATAATATGGGATTCACTGAACACAAAGAAAGACACAGACATGGGCCATTCCTGCCCAACACCGTGATAGTGCTCTTATTGCACTTTCGACATCCTATGGAATCCTGGGGTTTGGAGTTTAGGGAGGGGCCTTTAGAATCCTCAGCCAGGGAGCTCTTTGGCCTCAGGAAACTACAAACCCCAGAATTCCACAGGAGGTTGAAAGTGGAATAATAGCACTATAATAGTAATAATAATAATAGTGTAGTGCAGAAATGGCTATAGACTCAATATATATTTAGATACATCTATATCTAGACAGATCTCTTTCTCCCTCTATATACACATATGTATATCTGTGCCATAGAGCAGTAGGACCCCGGAGACCAGGGTTCATTTCTCCCCCGCCATGGAAATCCCCTGGTGTCACACACTCTCCACCCCTAGAAAACCCCATGATAGGGTCCCCCTGGCTCATAAATAACTTGACAACAACATATATATCTATATAGATCAATGGGCATCTACAGACGCAAACCATTTCCGCACTAGGCTGTTATAGCGCGATGATTCCACTTTCAACCTCCTATGGAATCCTGGGGTTTGCAGTTTGGGGAGGGGCCGGCCGGAAAAAATGGAATACAGAAATATAGGATGGGGGACAAGTGGCTGGATAGCAGTACATGCGAAAGGGATCTAGGAGTCTTCATAGACCATAGGCTGAACATGAGTCAGCACTGTGATGCGGCAGCCAAGAAAGCCAATGCAATTCTCGGCTGCATCAACAGGAGCATGGTGTCTAGATCGAGGGAGGTACTGGTACCACTCTACTCTGCTTTGGTTAGACCTCATCTGGAATCCTGTGTCCAGTTCTGGGCACCCCAATTCAAGAAGGACGTGGTCAAGCTAGAGCAAGTCCAGAGGAGGGCGACCAAAAGGGTGAGGGGCCTGGAAGCCATGCCCTATGAGGATAGACTTAGAGAGCTGGGGATGTTTAGTCTGCAGAAGAGAAGGTTGAGAGGGGAGATGATAGCCATGTTTAAATATTTGAAGGGCTGCCATGTAGAGGAAGGAGAGGGTTTGTTCTCTGCCGCTCCAGAGACCAGGACGAGAAGCAATGGATTCAAGCTGCAGGAAAGGAGATTCCGCCTGAACCTCAGGGAGAACTTCCTGACGGTCAGGGCTGTCCTGCAGTGGAATCTGCTGCTGCCTCCATGGAGTGTGGTGGAGTCTCCTTCCTTGGAGGTTTTTAAGCAGAGGCTGGGTGGCCGTCTGTCGGGAGTGCTTTGAGGGTGTTCCTGCATGGCAGGGGGTCGGACTGGATGGCCCCTGGGGTCTCTGCCAACTCTACATTTCTGTGATTCTATGACAGCCTAGTGCGGAAATGGCCACAGGCGCAAATGCCAGCAACATTCCTCAGGGCGCACTGTAGTAACCACCCCCGGCCTCCTCGTCCTCCTCCTCCTCCCTCCCGCTCAAACAGTAAATGCGTCTCAGGCCATTTCCGCACTAGGCTGTTATAGCGCGATGATTCCACTTTCAACAGCTAAAATACATTGTAAACCGCTTAGATAACGCTAGTTGATAGGCGGTATAGAAATAACTGCTATTGCTATTGCTATTGGAATCCGGGGGTTTCAGGCCCTTCCCTAAATTGCCAGCCCCAGGATTGCATAGGATGTTGAAAGTGGAATAATAGCGCTATAACACCCTGGTGCGGAAACGGCCGAACTCAACCGACCTGCCAGCTCAGCGCCCTCCGAGGCCCCGCCCCTGAAGCGACGCGAGGGGCGTGGCCCGGAAGGAGGAGGAGGAGCAACAGCGACGCCGGAACAGGCGAAGAAGTCGAGCCGCGGCGGCGGCGGCGGCGGCGGCTGCCCCCCTCTCGCGATTGGGCGGGGCTCCGCCAATGAGGACGCGGCCCGACTCCGGGCCAATGGGACGCTGAGCGCCGAGCTTCCCGGCGGCCAATGAGCGGGGCGCTGGGCGAGCGGGAGATCCTGGGTGCGAGGGCCCGAAAGAGGGGCGCGCGAGGCAAGATGGGCGGCGCGCGGGATCGCGAGATACGCCGTGAGTGGGCAGGGATCCTTTTCCCCCGTGGGGAGCCGCCGCGGAGGGAGAGGCGGAGGGGAGTCGGCTTTTTGGAGGAGAAAAGTTACTTTTTTGTGGACCACAACTCCCAGAATCCTGTCAGGTATGCCTTTCTGGGAGCTGTAGTCCAAAAAGTAACTTTTCGCTTTCCCAAGCGTTACCGTGGGGCTCTCCCTTGGTGTTAGGGCACCCGGCTGAGGAGGATGCTGGGATCTGTAGGCCGAAAAAGCGAGTTTTCACTTTCCAGGTTTGGGCGTTGGGCCCTCCATGCCCGGGGGAGAGTTGTGGGAGCTGTAGTCCCCAAGCCCCAGTTTTTCCTTTCCCACGGCCTGGTGTCAGGCCTTCCAGAGGCTATACACTACTGACTGGGAGGATTCCGGGAGCTGTGGTACAAACAAGTAGTTTTCTTTCCCATGCTGTGGTGTAGGACTACTGGTTGGAGGGGGACTCTGGGAGTTGCAGTCCAAAAAGTAACTGCTGCCTTTCTAAGCTCATGTGGGGCCCTGCAGAAGTGTTAAAAGTGTTGCAGTCCTGGGAATTGTAGTCGAAAGGTCGCTTTTCCTTTCCTGAGCTGTTCTGTGAAGCCCTCCAGAGAAGTTAAGACTACTGGCTAGTGGGATTATGAGTGTTGTATTCCCAGAAGCTATCGTGTCTGCTCTGAGACCTTCCGCTGGTATTGGACTGTGCCACCCATCATCCCCAGCAGCAGGGCCAGGTGCTTTGAGGGTGCTCCTGCATGGCAGGGGGTTGGACTGGATGGCCCCTGGGGTCTCTTCCAACTCTACAGTTCTATGATTCTATGGACACGGTAGACTCCTGGCAGCATGTTTGCTCCTGAATAGCGTATGCTGTAACCAGGACCATGCTGGCAAGGGGGTCCTGAGAGCTGAGGGGTGAGAGGGTTCCATGACTGTTGGACCCTAAAACATGTATTATCCCTACCACCAGCAGCGGCTCTGATTGACTGAGCAACATATGCCACCTAAAAATGTGTGTAATCAGCACAGAATCCACACAGCAGCTTGATTTGTGGGTTTATAAATTTGACAGTGGAATAGAAGATGCCACACAAAGGCTTCTTAGTTGTTGCTCTTGTGAGATCATTGAGTGGGAATTGTTGACTCTCCAGATGATGGATTGCAGCTCCCAGCAGTTCTCACCATTAGTTTTGCTAACTAGGGCTGATGGGAATTGCAGTCCAGCAGCATAAGAATGGCCAAAAGTTGCCCATCCCCAGAAAACTGGGAGTCAGAAACTCGTGGTCGTCTCCTGCAAAGTGGCCAGTGATCTACCACTAGATCCTAATCTACCTTCTTCACATGCAGGTTTAGATAAACTTTGCATGTGTGATGGCGGAATGTAGTGACAGAGAGGGAGGTGACAGCAAGCCTTGTTTTCCCAATAAGAATTGTCTCCAGAAATGAAATTTTCCTTCAGTCCCCAGATTTCTGTCATCTGTTCTGAGATTTGTCTAAGCTGTTGCTGTTACAACCCCTGCTTTGGCATTCCAGCATACACACCACCCTGTATGCACACTGCTGCACTCTCTGTCCACAAAGAGCCTTTCAAGATGTTCTGTATTTGTATTGTAAATGGATTTTGATATGAACAAGGCCAAATGCTATTTAACATTAATAAACAGCATGCTGCTTTTCTACTGGGTTTCTCAGAGAGGCCTCTAAGACATTCAGGACAGATGAAAAGAAGGACTTTTCCCACACAGTGTGTAGTTTATGAGTGGAATTCATTGCCACAAGATGTGATGGTGGTTGCTAAGCTGTACAACCTTAAAAAGAGAATCTCTGACTCCATGCAAGATGGGGCTATCAGTGGCTACTAGTCAAGACAGCTATGTATTCCCTCTACTGTGAGAAGCAGTATGCTGGTCTGTAAATCAGTTGTTGGGGGACACAAAAGACAGAGTGTACAATTGCACGTATCTCCTGTTTGTCATCTTCCCAGAAGCAACTTATTGGCCACTGTGCAAAAAGATTATTTCACTATACAGTCCTTTGGTCTGATCCAACATGGCTCTTTTTATGGTCTTAAGATTCTACTTGTTTGCAAAAATGTCGTAACGGTACCTGTCCAGACTGGGTGAAATGAGAGCTAAGTACTACCTGCATCTCTGAAAGATGTGGGGCAGGTCATCTAGTGCTGGTGTATTGGAAGAGAGTGCTGAGTACTGGGAGGGTGGTGTGGCATTGGAATAGCAGCAGGCTTGTGGGGTGGAGAAGAGTTACACATCTAGGTTAAAATCCTGTTTCAAAATTCTTAAAAGCCGGGAGCTTTGAGGAAGCGTAGACTATGTGACTGTGCACCAGGTGGAGTTAACAGAAGACTGCAGCTTCTTCCATTAAGGACGCTGCTGCAGTGTTTTTCTTTCTCTTCTGCTGTCCTTCAGAGCTCCAGAAGGACAAGGAGAAGGCCCAGCGGAAGGGGGACCTGAAGGAGGAGGCTGCCATCTGTAACCAGCTGGGAAGGATCTTGGCACGTCATGGTAAGTGTTCTCCAGGGGGTGATCTAGAAGGCTTGTAGCTACAACCGGTAGCTCAGGGGCCACTATGCTGAAGCTGCTCCAGGGTGGTTACTCTAAATCAGGGCTTTCCAGATGGTGTGCTGCAACACGTTAGTGTGTTGCCTTAAGTGTGTAGGTGTGTCGCCTACAGTCTTGGAAATGTATGTTGTTATTTATAAATCATATATTTTTTAAAATATATGAAAAATTTTCATGAGATATGTTGTGTCCCCATACATTTTGTTATTACAATTTATGTATGTGTCTGTATCTCTCACAAGGGGTTAGTTTAACCTCCGGTTTGCTAGTAAAACTGAATTACTGTGTAGCGAAATGATGCGTGTCTAAAAAGTGTGTCACCAACATGAAAAGTTTGGACACCTATGCTTTAGCTCCCTGTGGTTACCTCACAAGGCAAAACATGGTAGCAGAGAGTTCAATCTGTGAATCTCACGCTGATGTTCTAAGAACCAAGTCAGATGTTCCTTCTAGATACCTGCTTGTTTTTACTATTTTAGGAAATACAGGTTGAGCCTCTCTTATCTGGAAATCTGAAATCAAAAACCCTCCAAGAGATGCCTCAAAGATGGAAGTGGGCGGGCAGCTGGCAGCAAAAGAGAGAGGCTGAGGATCTGGGAGATCCATCATCAGGAGCCCCACAGCTGCTGCCTTGAAGGTGGAAGCAGGTGGAAAAGATTTTCATTTTTGGGGGGTTTTCAGATTTTCAGGTAAGGGAGGCTCAACTTGTATCAGACAGTGCTTTGTAGTGAGGCCTGCCAACCTAATTGAGTTGTACCTCTTCTCGTAATGAAGAAGCTGGATCTTCTGTGTTCAATGTCTGCGTTCTGCCTCTGAGCTCTGGCCTTTACAGTTTCTCCAGTCCCAGATACTTTGTTTTGCCTTCAGTAGAACTCACCTGAGGCAATAGTAAGAGAGATCTCAGGTGTCTGTACTTTCATGTGTGCCTTTGTGGCAGGATTATGAAGCATGGGGTACCTTATGCATCACCCCAAACACACCCAGTCTCATCTGAGTTCAGAAGCTATTCCCATTCAGAAGATGGGAGACCTCCAGAGGGAATAACAAGGATTTCCAGTTTGGTCTAGAAAAGAATCAAGCATGAAAACTCAGAGAGCCAGGGCTACCAGTCACAGTTGACAGTACTGGGCTAGATGGGCACCAGTGATCTGTGTCAGTAGAAGGCAGCTTCCTAGATTCCTGTCATTGGGATTGGAGACCTTCATAATGGGATGCTAGATATATCCAGCTGGAGATCAGGAAGACTCCTACCTGAAATCCTGAAGATCCAGAGTTGCCTGCCAGAGTTGGCAATAATAGGTTGGATGGAAAGTGTCCAGAGGAGGGTGACCAAAATGGTAAAAAGTCTGGAAGCCATGGCCTGTGAGGAGCTGCTTAGGGAGCAGGGTATGTTTAGCCTGGAGAAGAGAAGATTAGGAGGTGACATAAGATATATTTGAAGGGATTTCATAGGAAGGATGGAGCAAGCCTGTTTTCTGCTGCTCCAAAGACTAGGATATGGAGCAGTGGCTTCAAACCTCACTAAAATAGACTAAACATGAGGAAGAACTTCTAAACATGAGGAAGAACTTCCTGATGGTAGGATCAGTTTGACAGTGGAATATGCTGCTGCCTGGGAGTGTGGTGGAGTCTCCTTTGGAGGTTTTTAAACAGAGGCTGATGGCCGTCTGTCAGGAATGCTTTGATTGAGTATTCCTGCATGGTAAAATGGGATGAGGCTGGAGAGTCTTTAGTGTCTCTTCCAGCTCCATGATTTTATGATTCTAGGGATGAAGCATCGGACCCAGTATAATGGCAGCTTCCTATGATCAGTATAGGGCAGTTTCTTCTCCCTGCTGCACTTGTGGTTTAACAGGCCGAACGTAGCCCTGACAGAGTTCCAGTCTTGCTTTTCCTTGCCCTCTGGGGCCTGCAGCTGATTCTTCTGTCCCCCGCAGGGCGCTTTGAGGAAGCCCTGGAGGAGCACCGTGTGGAGCTGCGCCTGCTGGAGAGCGTGGACGATGTCATTGGCTGTGCCGTGGCCCACCGGAAAATTGGGGAGTGCTTGGCTGAGCTGGAAAGCTATGAAACCGCCCTGAAGGTAGGAGAGCTGGCAGAGGCGGGCATTTCGTACACTCAGCTGGCAGCATTGCTTTGCTCAGGCAACTTAACAAAAGAGAGTTGATAAATCCTGATATGACAGTTAAAACAAAGGGAAAAGGAGGCAGGAGAAAATCTTTGGTAACACATTTAAGACTGGTTTATTTTGGCATGTGCTTTTATGGATGGCAGTCCATTTCTTCTGCTAGAGTATGTTAACATTTGCCCAGTTATATAGATGTGAGGTGGGATTGGTTGTAACAGTATATAAAAAGATGCAAATTGTGACTTGTTGTAAATCTTCAAACAACTGTGTTAGATGAAATAGCTCTTTCAAGTAGCTGGTTTCTTAGTCTTGAAAATTTAGTCAGATTTATTATCCAAAGTCAGTTTCTTTGAAGTCTGAAGCTTTTTCTGAGGAGAATTCTTCTGTCATATATGTATGTGTGTCAAGATGCTTGGCTCCTGCCCTACGTATACTGGATGTGTATTAGTCTATCTAATAGAACAGCTTTTCTAGATTAAAGAAGGCCATAGTTTGCTAAAGTGCTACTGTGTATGAACTGCCAATTGCTACTTGCAACTATGTGTCTGGTGGAAACTTCTAAAATATTCCAAGGTACCAAATGCTTAATTGTTGTATTGTTCAATGTCACCTTGTATCCAGGCAGGGAGAGGGGAGAAAATGAGAAATGGGAATGTGAAGGTATTAGGAAGGTGTTATGGGAATGGGCAATGCAAAGATAAGGTGACAGGAACTTGAGTTTGCTCCCAGGATGAAAGATACATAAATAACAGAAGGTCTGGGAGAGTGCTTGTACTGATGGGGTAATGGGACATTTATGACTTTCAGCACATTGCTATGCATGCCTAAATTTGTATGACAAGGTATAAAATCTGTAACTATCCAATATGTGATAGTGTCAGCAAGTTCTCAGGAAAGTTGTTGTGTTGTTTGCTTTGCTCCAAATAAATACCTCTGTTCCAACTCTGAGTGAAGTTGGTGAGCAGAAGTTATCCAAAACATGACAATACAGTTGTGAGGACTCATCCATTAATACATGTAGAGTGCTAAGAAACCATTATCTCTATTCATACCTCTGCTAGTGGAATCTGAGAATATATCTCGATTGAGCTGTTTTTGTAGATTATTTACATAAATTGTGTCCTGGGTCATAGATCCTCAAAGAGTTATGGAAAATTATACAGGTCTGTCAGACATCTGGGCTGTTGGTTGGGAGATGTGAAAGCAATAAAAATGATTTGCCCCAAAGTCTATTCCTTTGAAATAGGAGAGTTTTCTGAAAACTGTCTTGTTATGTGTGTCACAAAAATTCTATATATGCATCTAAAGATTCTTTTGCTATCCTGCCGGTCATCAGAGCTGTTTGACAGTGGAACAGCCTGTTTTAGAAAGGTGGTAGACTCTCCTTCATTGGAGGTTTTTAAACAGAAGCTAGAGGGTTATCTCACGCATGCTTTTGCCAGTGGATTCCTGCATGGTAGGTGGCTGCACTAAATGGCCCCTGTGGTCCCTGCCAGCTTTATGATTTCTTTTTTACTTCTTGACATCTAAAATGCTTTGCAGTGTCTTTTAAATATTCTCTATGCGGTGGACTAAAGCTGAGAGAGTGACTTGAATCCCAGTTTTGGTGAAAAGATTGGGTGAAAATAAAGATGATGCTGATGCTGACTTGATCATCCAGCCAATTTGGTCCTTTGCCTCCCTCCCAGAAGATGGTAGAGTTAGGGTCTCCTCTTGGCAGAACGTATCTCCTTTGGATCTGGGAACGTGGGTGTGATGGATACACTTACCAGGCTGGATCCACACTCCCAACCCTGGGTTCCTGTCACTCACCTTGCTCTCTTCACCCTGTGTAGTCCCTTCCCGAGTTGGGTACTTGGTCCTCAAGATGACCCCCTATTGTGGACAAGTGGCTGTGTTATTTTTGTGGATTTTGTGAGCACCCTCCAACTCAACATGAACAGACAGAAACAGTGGTAAAAACCAATAAGTGGAAGTGTATTAAGAAAAAAGAAAATAATATCTTAACCCTTGAACTTCTCAATCATTTATAGCTCTCCAAAACAAGAGTCAATCCTTTCCTCTGTCTGACTGTTCTGTCTCTATTCCCTCTGCTCCTATCTCTCTGAAATCTGCTCCTCATCTCTGCACCAGCTTATTACTTTCTGCTCTCTGACAGAGACAAGCCTCAGATCTTGTCACATTTCCTTCCCAGCATCCCCCGCCCCCGCTTCATAGTGCTCCCTGAGCCTTCAGCCAGGCTTCCCCAGCTCCCTTTGCAGAAGGCCTTTGGGCTTTTCTGCACAATGAATTCCTGCCCCCCTCTGCCAGAGGCTAGGAAGATCCTCTACTTAATGCTTTTATGCTCTACTTAATGCAGCACCAGCGCCGGCACCTGGAACTGGCTCGCTCTGTCTCCAATCACATTGAGCAGCAGAGAGCCTGGGCCACTATTGGCAGGACCTACATGTTCATGGCGGAGAGCGACCATTCGAGCGAGGAGGCCCTGCAGGAGGCGGAGAAAGCCTTCATGAAGAGCCTGGCTATTGTGGAGGAAAAGCTGGAAGGTACCAGAGGTCAAGGTGGGATGGGAGGTGATAGGAGGAGGGGGCCGTTGCCATGGGTATGCCATGCCATGCTACGGGCATGCAGAGGAAGGGCCATGCCACAAGACAAGGTGATCCAACTTAAGGTAAAGGGAGGCCTCTGGTGGGCTAGAACATTGAACATGGCCCCACAGCTCTCTGAAATCAAAGTACCTGTTCTTCTCATGGTGGGGCTGCCCTTGAGGCTACAGCCTGTGCAAAATGCAGCGGCCAAACTGTGGTCGGGTGAGTACTTTAGAAGCCTGATCATGCAAGAATTAACACCGCCTTCTGATTTGCTTTCTTTCTTTTTATTGTTTACTGATTGTGATATAATGCATCAGGGTTAAAAAATACACTCCAGTCAGACTAAACAGGAAAAGGATATAAATAAAAAGACACAAAGAACAATTTTTAAAATATCCCATATGTACAAGTTGAGCATCCCTAATCCGAAATCCAAACTGCTCCAGAATCCAAACTGGGTGGCTGGGACTGTGACACCTTTGCTTCCCAATGACTCAGTGTACACAAACTTTGTTTCATGCCCAAAATTATTAGAAATATTGTATAAAATGACCTTCAGCCTATGTGTATAAGGTATATATAAAACATAAATAAATTTCATGTTTAGACTTTGGTTCCATCTCCAGGCTGTCTTGTTACGTATTTGCAGACATTCCAAAAACAAAACAACCCCCCCCCCAAAATCTGAGACACTTCTGGTTCCAAGCATTTCAGATAAGGGATACTCAACCAGTAATATTAGGATGAAGTCAGAGGCTCCTGGACAAATACATCACAAAAGATGTATTCGGTTTATTGGTGGATCCTGGTTCTCATGTCTGTTCCTTTATTGTGCTAGTTGAGTTTCTACATGTCATCCACTGAGCACACCGTTGCACAAATTCCTCTGTGTAGATAGAGTGCCACTTGCATTATGTTCCAGTTTTTTTGTGAACAAAAACCAAGGGCTGATAGGGCTGTAGGCAGCTTGGCGCCAGGTCATCAGAGGGGCCCCTTCCCCTGGGGAAAGTTTAGCATTTTGTATGGCTTTAGTTTTTTTAAAAAAAAAAGTCTCTTAAAATTGTTTTCAATCTGTTCTCAAAGAATTTTTAGAAAGCAGTTTATCATGCATTGCTTTGTAGCCCATGGTGAGCAGAAAAGCAATTTGGTAATAGTGATTATAAGATAACAATAATAATAAAAAAGAATAATAGCAGTTGTACAATCAATTAAAGAAAAGAAAGAATTATTATTAAAGAATAACTAAAGAAAAGAAAACAAGCTGCTGCTGTCACAATGAAGCAATTGCTCTTGGAGCAATTCCAAATAGACTAACCAAACATCTGAATGATATTGTGATAGATGGGCTGACAACCACACAGTCACAAAAAGTGATGCCCCATGGAACAGGCGGCATTATCCAATGATATCTCACTGAATCTTAAATTCTTGGATTGAATCTAAATCTCCAATGGTCCAGGATTCCAGATAGTAACCCCACCTGGTTCACTATGAAACGAGCATAAGAAAAATAGTAATATTTGTTGGTCTGTGGTCATACAGTGAGGAGGCAGAGTATAATGTTTCATGCCTGCCTTTCTCTGGCAGCTGTCAAATCCCAGGAGGACCCCTTCTACTGTTGTGGCTACTTATTATTGGGGAGGAGAGGGAGGAAGCAGCATTTCAGATGAAGACAAGGTGCTGGTCTCAGCTTGGCAGTGAAGAGAAATGATGCTGAGTTCACTCTGTTTTTCCTACCCCCCTGAGTCTAGTGCAGCATATCAACATCTGAATAGCTTTCCCCATCTCTCTCCTTCCCCCGGTAAGCAGTGCCAATGGCAGCCTTTTCTGAAGCTTGACAGATGCAGGGGAAGGGAAGTTTTGGACAGAATACATGCATGTGTCACTAAGAAGATGCCACCCTTTGAAGCCCACTCCCTCCATCCCAAGTAAGGAGAGGGGCTCATTCCAGATCCTGGGGAGAGGAGATGTGGGGCTGTGAGGTGAATTGCAACCTGCTGGTTAATAGCAAGCTTTTCACAGGGGAGGTGCCCCAGCGGGAAGTAAGCGAGATGAGGGCTCGGCTCTACCTCAACCTTGGCTTGGTCTACGACGGCCTGAAGAACCCAGCCCAGCATACCTATTACATCAAGAAGAGCATCTACATCTCAGAGTAAGGGTTTGGGGATGTGTGTGGGGGGGGTATTGCTGTTGTTATACAGGTTTAGTCTCCCTTACCCAGAAATCCAAAATCCAAAAATCTCCAAAGACCGAAACATTTTGCTTCCAGCCACCTCTTCCACCTTTGAGGCAGCAGCTGTGATGATCTTGCTCATTCATCTCTCAGATCCCCACTCTCTCTTTTTGACACCAGCCACCCACTTCTGCCTTTGAGGTAGTGGTTGTGGCATTTCTACTTGTTCATCTCTCAGATCCTGGAGAGAGATGCAAGGACCTGTGAAATGATAGGAGTCCAAGTGTACTGCTTGGCATGAAGCAGCAGCTGTGGGACTCCTGCTTATTTGTTTGTGAGCTCTGTGGAGACCATCTGTACAGTGCTGTATTTTATGTATATGCAAATATAGTTGACCCTCCACATCTGTGAGTTTGACTTGCACCAGTTTGATTATTTGTGAATTTCTCCAACCCCCCCCCCCGACCTCAAATGCTTCTTTTCCAAGGAAACCTTGCCTCTTGGGACCTCCAACCAGGCCGTGCAGCCCCTTAAAAACTGACCTCTGGTCCTCCTTCTCCTCGTTCTCCAGCTACCTTGCCAGCTAAAGATGGCTTGCAGCTTGATTTCTCAGCACCACAAACCCTCTCCTTATGCCCACCCATACCCAAGGAAGGAAACAGTGAGAAATAGGGCCACAATACCCACCTACCCACTTTCCCTTCTCCCTTCCCTGACCTGGTTTGGACTCTGGGTGCCCACTCTCCCCACCATGCCTTGCCCTTTTCCCACAGACACATACACACACACATATGTTTTGATATTTGTGATTTTTCCACCTTTGGGTGGGGGTCCTACACCCCTAACCTTAGGAAATGTGGAGAACTGACTATAGAGGTATTCCAAAATATAGAAAAAATCTGAAACACTTCTGGGTACAGTCATTTTGGATAAGGTATGCTTAATCTGCATTTATATTTATATCCTGCTTTCTTCTGCAAAAGAACACACCCAGCATCACTTATGGCTAAGGAAAGGTTGGATTTAATTAGCGTTTGAGTGGAAGTCGACTGTGCAGGAACACTGGGGATCTCAGGCTGGGCTTGGAAAGATCCCTGCCTGAAACCTTGAGAGCAGCTGTTGCTGATTAGAGTTGACAATATGGGGGCATAGGGGGACTCAGGGCCTGACTCAGTACAAGGAAGTTCCCTGTGTTTCTTCTCTGTGGTATTTAGAGTATCCTAAACAGCCATGGATTGGAAAATGTATGCATGTTTGGATATCTGTTTTTCTTGGAATATTTATAAATATTTGGAATGTCTTAAAATTGGACTCTTTGTCCAGTTCGGTATCACACTCCTATTTTACTTTGATTTCAAAGTGGAAAAATAGAGGCACCAAAACTTTAACATCCTGATTTATAGCAAGCCTATAGAGCTTGTGCATAAATGTCTATGCCTCCTCGAAAGAGTCACTGGGTGAAAGTTAATTACTGCTGTGTATTCAGGTCTTTCCAAGCCTGGTATCCATTCCAGTGGTGCAATTTGTCTTGTGTATTACTTTATTAATAGTGCTTGTATATCCAAGTTACTCTGAGGTTAGAACAGGTGGTTCTGGGGAGAGATCTGTTGGAGCAATCATGTTAAAATCACAGAATCATAGAGCTGGAAGAGACCTTAAGTGTCGGAGTACCCTCCATAATTAGTTTGGGAAAGTATTACTGATGGGTTAGGCAGTAGTAAGAACTGTAGTATGTAGTCTAAGCACCTAGATAGCTTCGCTTGCAGCAGCTCAATTGCATCAACATTCCTAGAAGCACCGCTATGTAAGCAATCAAAAGGTTCTCACCAGATAGTAACCTAGTAACAGCACTGGGGCTAGAGAAGCAAGGTCATCTGTAACTGGCTCCGTGGGAACGAAGGGGAGCATTATAACATACTGTCTCTGAAAACTCCCTCAGTTTGAATCACTAAAGTCATGTACTCTGTTCATGCTCATGAATAAAACTTGCTTCGCATGATTACGCTGTGTGTTTGAATCAGTTCCTGACATTAAGGGCCATCCAGTCCAACCTTATTTTGCCATGCAGGAAGACACAATCAAAGCACTCCCTTTGAGAGATGGCCATCTAGCCTCTCTTTAAAAATCTCCAAAGAGGAGACTCCATCACACTCTGCTGAGGCAGCCTATTCCCCTGTCAAACTGCTGTTACTATCAGAAAGTTCACCTTAATGTTTAGACGCAATCTCCTTTCCTTGCTCCATAGTGTCCTGTCTCTGGAGCAGCAGAAAACAAGCTTTCTGCATCCTCCATATGACATCCCATCACATATTTAAACATGGCAATCACATCCCCTCTTAACCTACTTTTCTCCATGCTAAACATCCCTAGCCCCCTAAACTGCTTCTCATAGGGCTTCATGGTTTATAGAATCATAGAGTTGGAAGAGAGCCCAGCGGCCATCCAGTCCAACCCCCTGCTATGCAGGAACACCCATCAAAGCATTCCCAACAGATGGCCATCCAGCCTCTGCTTAAAAGCCTCCAAAGAAGGTTTCCACTATTCCACTGCCGGACTGCTCTGACCGTCGGGAAGTTCTTCCGGAGGTTCAGATGGAATCTCCTTTCCTGCAGCTTGAATCCATTGCTCCTTGTCCTGGTCTCTGGAGCGGAAGAGAACAAGCCTGCTCCCTCCTCAACATGACATCCCTTCAAATATTTAAACATGGCTATCATGTCCCCTCTTAACCTTCTCTTCTGCAGACTAAACATACCCAGCTCCCTAAGTTGTTCTTCATAGGGCTTCATGGCTTCCAGACCCTTCACCGTTTTGGTCACCCTCCTCCGGACACATTCCAGCTTGTCGACATCCTTCTTGAATTGAAGTGCCCAAAACTGGACACAGGATTCCAAATGAGGCCTAACCAATGCAAACTAGAGTGGTACCATTACCTCCCTCGATCTAGACACCATACTCCTATTGATGCAACCAAGAATCGCGTTGGCTTTCTTGGCTGCTGCGTCACACTGCTGACTCATGTTCAGCTTGTGATCTACCAAGACTCCTAGACCCTTTTCACACGTACTGCTATCCAGCCACACGTCCCCCATCCTGTATTTGTGACTTTCATTTTTTCTGCCCAAGTGCAGGACCCTACATTTCTCTCTGTTGAAATTCATTTTGTTAGCTTTGGCCCAGCTCTCCAATCTGTCGAAGTCGTATTGAAATTTGATCCTATCCTCTAGTGTGTTAGCAACTCCTCCCAGTTTGGAAGTAAGTAACAGCAGGCGCTACTTAGGTGTGTTCTTGACAGCTGTCTCTCCCAAGGGCCCAGCTTCTCAATCTTTGGCCTGCAGGGATTAGTTAAGGTAATTTTTTATGTGCTCAGAGATACTGTCAAGACACTATGAGAAAATGGACAGAGAGGGAAGAATTGATGTGGAAGAAGAGGCTTTGTGCACTGTGTCCCAGCTTGGTGTGATGCTGGAAGAGATTCCTAAGCTTGTGAGCTGGCTGAGGGGTCGGTTTGGGAGGGATATGGAGGCTTTGACAGATGCATTGAACTGGGCTTTGTAGTAATGGGGGAATTTTCTTTCAGGCAGACTCAGCTGTTTGAAGACCTGTACCGGGCCTACTACAACTTGGGCAGCATCCACCTGCGGGAGGGCCAGCATTCAAAGGCCATGCGTTGCCTGGAGCGTGCGCGCGAGTGTGCGTGCAAGATGAAGGAGAAGTACATGGAGAGTGAATGCTGTGCGGGCATTGCCCAAGTAAGTGGGAGACAGAGCCCAGTTTATCTCAGAAAGCCAGATTGAACAAAAGGCACAGACTGAATAAAAAGATGGCACCAAGTCAATTGAGAGAAGAAGCAACATGTGGTCACTTTTCTATGACTCACTCTGTTGACACTTTTCAGTTAGTACATTTGGTTGAAAGACTGGACTGTGTCTGTTGGGAGTTAGAGTTTCCTGGAGTGTTAGTCCTTTTTGGAAAACCCTATGAAAGCTAAAACTGTTAGGAATCAGCCTTCTTTTAGCAGAATAGCAGAAAAAGCATGCCCCAATCTCCATGTGGCTTCCCTGAACTGAAATTGACTAAGCAAACAAAATAAGACAGGAAGTTTCAGGTTACAAAGATAGAAAAGTTTGCTAATGGCTTTTATATTTACATATGCATTGAGGAACCTGCGTCCTAACTAGCTAATGAATAGGTCAGGTAAAATTGTAGCTTGCTCTCAACTCACCATCTTCTTGATGGAGATGCAAAGTTTTTAGTCAGAGAGAAAGAAGGAGAAGCAAAAAATGGAGAAGAAGAGAGGGAGGTCTGAGAAGTGGGGTCTTTTCTAAGATCAATGACCCCAAGAACTGTCCTGGATCACATGGTCTGGTTACCTAGATACCAAAAGTATTTATGACTATGCATTTAAGTAGCGCTAGAGCAAATGCTAGGACTTTAGATGAAGAGGGAGAAGGCTTTGGCGTATGAAGGAAAAAGAAACTATCCCATATAAGCCCCACTTGCCCTAAAACAAATTGGGGTGGGGGGAAAGAGAATGCTGAAATATTCCAATCGTGTCAAATATATGGCTTCTAGTTGTAACTGAAAAGGGTTGAAAGAGTCAATTATCAAAAAGTGAACCATCAAAAAGCAGGGACACCTGTAAGGTCAAATGAGGGGTGGTCAATAATATAATCCTCCACTCATTGCTAGGCTGCAGCTCCCAGCATTCCTCACAGTTGGATATGGTGGTGAGGGGTGATGGGCATTGTGATCCAGTAGCATTTTGCAGGCTGCATGGTTCCTATCCCTGCTTTGGCCATGAGGAGTCCTTGTCTGGCCATTTTCAGAGTGCCTAAACATTTCAGCACCAATGAATGAATTAAATACTTCTCCAAAATGGTTGATGATAAAAGTGACTGTACAAACCATCCTCTCTGCTGCTGCCTTACACCATTTTTAATAGGGCCTTAGAATTATTGCCCTGCATCCACAATTTCTCTGCAACCCTAGCAAGACAGAGAGAGAGAGACTATAGGAGACTGCGAACGCAAGACAAGTCCCTATTAAAAATAGAGGCAGCGGAAGCACGATCCTTGCTGGCTGTTTGTTTCTGCCTTGCAAAGGAACCTTGCTTCCTCGAAGGCAAAAGTGAGTGGCTGGCATTCTCCCCACCACAGATTCAAATGTATCATACCTCTTTGTGTGTGTTATATATGATGTGGGAAGCCAATAGATATTTATGGTTTTTCCACTTTGGTAGGAGTCTGGCCGCCCCTAACCCACATGAACAGGGAGGGTTGACTGTACAATAAAGGTGGTTCTTACTAAAGATTAGCAAGAACTTCCTGATGGAGAAAGCTGCTGAACAGAGAGTGATCTCCAACTTTCAACTGAGGTTTTTGAGCAGGGGCTGGATGGCTACCTCTCAGCAGGCTTTAGTGGTGGATACTTGTACTTGCAGTGGGTTGGATTGCATATGCCATGGGATCCTTTCCAACACTATGGTTCTTGGGCTTGCTCATAGGACTCCTGGAAGTGGGGTGGGGATTATCTCCCTGCCTTCCCTCCCCATGGTAGAAAACCAGTTTTAGTTAAGAAATATTTTCATCCCTCTGCAACTGTCAGCATAAGAAGCCTGAGGGTGCTTTGCTGGCATCTCAGCTGCCTCCTGTCTTTGCCCTTTTAATGTTGCCCCCAGGCGCTGGGGACAGAAGGCTTGCCTTCCATGCCGCACTTGATAGCTTCTTGACATGACTTCCTAGCACTAGCTGCTCTCCATGATCAGGGTGTATCCAGCTCCTTTCTGGCAGCTTCTGGAGGGAAGGCATTGAGCCCTTTGTATCTGCCTGGAGTCCTGGCCTGTCTTGACATACTGCATCCCCCGGCAGGTGCTGCTGAACCTGGGGGACTTTGTGGCAGCCAAGCGGTCTCTGAAGAAGGCCTACCGTTTGGGCTCCCAGCAGCCTCAGCAGCGAGAGAGCGTCTGCCACAACCTGCGCTATGGTAAGTGAGTGTCTGTGGTGATGCGGAGCTTCTTTGGCTCACCCAGGGGGTAATAGTAGCACTCTGTTCCGCTTTGGTCAGACCTCTCATGGAATCCTGTCTCCAGTTCTGGGCCCCACAGTTCAGGAAAGATATTGACAAGCTAGAGCATTTCCAGAGGAAGGTGACCAACATGGTAAAAGGTCTGGAAACCATGCCCTAAAAGGAGCAGTTTAGGGAACTGGGTATGTTTAGCCTGGGGAAAAGGAGGTTAGTAGGGGACATGATAGCCATGTTTAAATAGTTGAAAGGATGTCATATTGGAGATAGGAAAAGCTTGTTTTCTGCTGCTCTAGAGACTAGGACAGGGAGCAATGGATTCAAACTCTAGGAGAAGAGGTTCCATCTACACATTAGGAGGAACTTAGTGAGAGTGGAATACACTGCTGCCTGGGTGTGTGGTGGAGCCTCCTTCATTGGAGGTTTCAAACCGAGGCTGGATGACCATCTGTCAAAAGGAGGGCTTGGATTGAGTCTTCCTACATGGCAGAAGGGGTTGGTCTGGATGGCCGTTGCGGTCCCTTCCAGCTCTGTGACTTTGCAATGAAGTGGAAGGGATGCTCACTGAGATGCTTTCTTTCTGGCAAGTTTCCAAGGTGAGTCGCCTGCAGCAGGCCCTGGAAGAGGCAGAGGCAGCTGGCAACCTGGAAGCAGCCCTGGGCCTGTGTGAGCAGCTGGGAGACCTTTTCTCCAAGGCAGGGGATTATCAGCGTTCTGTGGAGGCCTACAAGAAGCAGGTGAGGCCAGGTGGCTGCGGAGGATGGTTTCGGGCTGTGTGATGTTGGGGGAGGATTACCTGTGGAAGCGGAAGGCATAGAAGTGGGGATGGGGGCTCGAAGCCAGCTTGAGACTCAAGGGTCCTGGAAGTCTGTGTTTTAAAAAGAAGTACCATCAGAGCTTGCCTCTGGAACGTATGGGAGTCCCAGTCATGTAGCTGGGATGAAGCAAAGGAGATGTGAATGTGATAAGCTAACCTATAGAGCTTATCCTGAGCCAGATCAGTGGTCCCTCTGACCGAGTGGATCTCTCAGTCTTGGAGAAAGGCGGGGCAAAGCTCTCTGAAGAAATCTTGCCAAGAAAACCCCATGGTTGGCTCGCCGCAAGGCCACCGTATGTCTGAAAGCACACGACAACCACTGCTGCTGCCCCAAAGTAGAATGATAGAAGCATATTGCTGGAAGAGACCCCAAGGGCCGTCCAGTCCAAGCCTCTTCTGCCATGCAGGAAGGCACAATCCAAGCATTCTTTTTGACAGATGGCCACCCAGCCTCTGTTGAAAAACCTCCAGAGAAGAAGACTCCACCACACTCCATTCAGGCAGCAGCGGATTCTAGTGCTTAACTGTTTCTTGTTATCAGGGCTGTTCTTTGGCTGTATTTTTGTTTGTATCTATGTTCTAAGCGGCATTGGGTCCCATTTTGGGCAAAAGGGAGGATGGAAGTACAGTGAAATCAAACTGAACTGCAGTGTGGGATGGTCTTGTTTCAGCTACATCATGCCCAGGCCCTGAAGCGGCCACCTCACGAGCTGGCCGTGATCCACGTTTCTTTGGCTGCCACATTTGGGGACCTGAAGGACCACGCCCAGGCATTGCACCACTATCAAGAGGAACTGGAGCTACGAAAGGGGAACCCCCTGGAAGTAAGACGGGGCCCCGGACTGGGGTAGGGGGGCCAGGCCATGTGCTTGAGACCCACCAATGCTGACGTGTGCTATCCAGTCCCTCACTTGTGTGTCCATCAAATCCAGCTATTCACGTAGTATGTAGGTTGAGTATCCCTTAATCCAAAACCCTCCAAAATCTGCAACTCTTGAAAATTGGAACCCAGTCTTTTTCCTGTGAGGAACATGAAGGAATTGCAAAGGCATGCGTGGTCACAAGCGAGCTTCCGTAATTCCCTCATATTCCCAATAGAAAGAAGACAAAAGGAGAAGAAACAATGAAAGAGCAGAGCCTGCATTGAAAGAACGTGTGTAATGTCTATAATTTACAATGGTCATCCATTATCATTGGAAGTAACTACAGGCATCTCCTGCTGATCTGACAGGTTAGGGACCAGAGCATTGTCAGAAAGTGGAATTGACGGAAAAGCGGGAGCCAATCTTTTGTCAGTTCTTCTTCTCTTGCCTTTTTCCTGGAGGGAATTCCCAGAGGGAGTTATGGAAGTTTGCTTGGGACACCACATGTGGTCCCAAGTGAGTCTCTGTAATTCTTTCATGTTTTCTATAGAAAGAAGGCAAGAGGAAAAGAACTGACAAAAGAGCAGATCTGCCAGCAAAAGAATGCTATACTGTACTGGTATTCCAAATCCCAAAATATCTGGAATCTGAAACAGCTCTGGTCCCAAGCATTTTGGATAAGGGATACTCAGCCTGTATCAGAAACAGGACAGGAGAACTGGATGTAAATGTTGCTTGGCGGTACTCCCAGACTGTGCAACTCCCTCCCACCAGAAGCTAGATCGAGCCCTTTTCCGCCTATAGGCAGAGACCTTTTTGTTTACTCAGGCCTTTGTTAAATGTATTAACTGCTTGTTGTAGCAGGTCTTTTAACTGTGTTGGATTTGGATTTGGATTTTTATCATTTAAAACTGTTCTAAATTAATGTCTTGATATGCTTATTTGTTTAATTGGCTTTTAAAACTTTTGTATCATCCATTGTTTTGACTGTATATTGTTTTTATTCGTTGTAAGCCAGCTGATGTCCCTTTTGTATGTTTTTAAAAGGAACTTATACTGTTTTGATGTGGTGATTTTAATTGTTTTTAAATTTTATTTTGATTTTTTTTATTTGACTGTTTCTGGAAGCTGCCTTGAGTCGCCCTCTGGGAGAAAAGAGGCACACAAATGCTTTAATTAATTAAGTAAATAAATAGAGGGGGAAGAGTGGGATATAAATTAATTAAATTAAAAAAATGATCTTTGCCTGTTTCTTTCATGATCAGGAAGGGAAGACATGGCTGAGCATCGCCCTGGCCAAAGAGGAGGCCAAAGAAAGCTACGAGGAGCTGGAGCCGTGTTTCCAAAAGGCCCTGAACTACGCTGAGAAGGCCTGTGACTCCAGGCTACAGGTGAGCTTGGGGTGAGAGGATAGGATGAGCTGGTGCTGCTTCCTCTGGAGAGTGACAGAACACAATGGGAAGGGGATTTGCTCTTTGTAGAAGTGGTACCGTCAAAGCATCCCTTCTGTCTTAGCATATTGGAGCTTGACTGCTGCTGCTCACTGCTTTGCCTATTCTTTCCCCTTTTCTGAATAAGGAGGCAAATTTCTATGCTCTGGGCTGCTCTCAGGTGCCCTCTTGTCATCCCCTCTGTTCAGCTTGGCTCACCAGGCGTGGCTGTCCAAAGGTGGTGCCTAGAATACGTTTAGCTTCTCTGCAGTAGGGCCATCTAGTTCCTGTTCTTCCTTCTACACCTTGGTTACACAAGTGCCCTGTTGCATGTTTGGCAGCTTGCCCAGATACCTTGAAAACACCAGATCCCATCTGATATTGGAAGCTAAGCAGGGTCAGCCGTGGTTTGTCCTTGGACGGGAGATGGCCAACAAATACTAGGTCCCGTAGGTTATGTTTCAGAGGAAGGAATGGGCAAAAGCACTACATCACACTGACGTGTACGCATGTGTGTGTGCTGTCCCCTTCAATTGTTTTTAAACCCCTGGGTCTCTGTTTCTTAGTACCAGGTCCTGCAACACTTCCATGCCTGTCAGCAGAGGTGGGGGTGCCCTGAGGCTACAAACACGCTGGCCAGGCTGCAGGACCTCCGGCACACTCAGGGCTGGCGTTCAGATGGAGAGATCAGTGAGGAGGAGGTGGAAGAGGAAGAGGAACTGCAAAACAGTGAGCCCCTGGAAGCAAGCGACCTGGAGCTTTCTGAGAGCGGTAAGCATAGCAAGATTGGAGGACTGGGAGACTGTGGTTGATGCCATCCAAAGGAGCATTGGCAATAAGTGGGCCTGACTGTGTTGCAGCAAAAAAGCAGAGGTTGGCATGCTTATTCCACAGAATCATAAAGCTGGAAGAGACCTCAAAGACGATCTTCTAAGTGTACTTGCCCAAGGCCAACACCTATCATAGTGATGCCAGGAAACCATGAAGCCCTTTGAGAAGTGGCTTAGGTTGCTAGGGATGTTTAGCCTGGAGAAGAGAAGGTTAAGAAGGGGCAGAATAGCCATGTTTAAATATTTGAAGGAATGTCATATGGAGGAGGGAGCAAGCTTGTTTTCTGCTGTCCCAGAGAGTAAGGCGTGGAGCAGTGGCTTCAACCTGCAGAGAAAGAGATTCCACCTAAAGATTAGGCAAAACTTTCTGACAGAGCAGTTTGACAGTGGAATTTGCTGCTGCCACAGTGGAATTTGCTGCTGCCTCAGTGGAGTGTGGTGGGGTCTCCTTCTTTGGAGATTTTTAAGGAGAGGTTGGAGGCCAATCTGTTGGGAGTGCTTTGATTGGGTGCATGGCAAGGGGTTGGACTGGATGGCCCTTGAGGTCTCTTCCAGCTCTGATTCTATGAGTCATTGAATTATAGATGTTAGAATTGGAAGGAGTTCATTAGGGCCATCTAGTCTACCCTCTGCTGTGGAGGAATGCAAAACTAAAATACTCTCAAAAGATGGCCATCTAAACTCCAAGCATTCTCCCCGATCCTGAGGCAGTCCATTCCCCTGATGTACAGCTCTTATAGTCAAGAAGTTCTTCCCAATGTTTAGATGAGACTTCTTTTAACTGCAATTCCAGTTATTTATGTTTTGGTCTCCAAAGCAGGAGAAAGTGAGCTCTCTCCATCTTGTACCTGACAGCCCTGTCCTATCCCCTCTTAGTCTTCTCCAGGCTAACTGTAACCAGCAGCTTACCTGGTTTCCACAGTCACAGCTACCACCAACAGAAGCAAATTATCTCTCCTCCATTTTTTGAATGCCATCTAGATTGTGGCTCTGAGCCAGCATGGCTGTTCAGGCCCCTCTTGGAATACTGTCTCCATTTCTGGGCACCACAGTTCAAGAAAGATATGGACAAGATGGAGTGTTTCCAGAGGAGGGCAACCAAATAAAAGGCCTGGAAGCTATGAAGCCCTTGTCAGAGTTCAGCTCCCTGCCCATGCCTCTCTGCCAGCAAGGAAAGGAAGACAATAGTACTTGCTCAAGAGGAGGAGGCAGTGAGGAGTGTCCAATGCAAAGAATCAAATAGAAGCACTGAACCAAGCCAAATTCAAGATCAAATCCAAAAAGTCCAGAATGCCGAAGGTTCGTCCAAAAAGGATCAAGAGAGCTGGAACACAGGGGTTGTGGGAGCTTGAATAATGATTTGCTGCAAGCTGTCAGGATTCTCTCCCTGTCAAGCCTCAGCCAGCAAAGGGAGGAGGGAGGTCGGGACTACTTGCAGGGAGAGTCTGAATATTTCAAACACAAGGAAAACGCAAGCTGAGCCAGGTCAAGGTCCAGTCCTAAGGTTCAGGAGGCAGAGCTACATCCAGAGGGTTTCAAGGAGCAGGAAACACGAAGGTCGTGAAGGCTTGCTAGTAATTTGCTGCAAGCAAAAAGCAGCCACGCTGGCAGCCTTAGCCACTGTGAACAGGTGCTGCTTGTTATTGTTTCCTCAGCCTAGTCTGTGCAGCCTCCCTCTCAGCCGTCTATTTCAGCCTTCTTTGTGATTGAGGGCTGATGAGCACAGGTGGCTGTAACTCCTCCGAATCGCTTCTGGTTCCCTCTCCATCATGAGTTGGCTGGGGCAACTCAGTCCCTTTCCACAGCTTACCTTTTAACGCTGCTGGAGTGTGGGCCTCGCATGAGAAGCCTGGGCAGGAAGGCTCTCGCAAGCTTCCTGCTTACCTGCGGCTCGGGCTCCGCAGCTCCTTCCTGCTTGCGTGAGAGCCCCACCCACACCCCGCCCCGCCCCGCCCCTTCCTTCCACAGTGCAGCCTGGGAGTTGGATGCTGCACTGAGGAGAGGACGCGCGACCAGCCCGGCAGCAGAGGCTCCGCGCCGCAGGCAAGTGCGGCCCAGGCCCGTGAGTCTTGCGCAAGCGTGGGTTATTTTCAGCTAAAAGCTGAAAATAAGAAAATGCGTATTTGCTGTGCGTGCAGGCCTTGAGCGTGGGAGCGTGTCATGCAGACCACTCCTCACATTTATGCGACGCTCAAGGGGCTCTTTTGCTTGCAAACTGCCATGCGAAAAGAGTCCCAGTCCCTGTTTGACCTTCCAGTGCGGGGGGATGTTTGCAAGTTGATTTGCTCACACTCGCTTGGCACACACAGTTGCTTCTCGATCTCAGAGGCATTATCTATCACACTGACTGGCTCAGTCCTTGGCACAGTCAGGTGCTCCTCGATCTCAGAGGCATCATCTATCAAACTAGCAAACAGCAAGCCATGCCGACAGACTTATATAGCTGACAAATACAGGTGTTACTCATCATTGTTCTGTTTCCTCAGTCTCGCCAAAATAGCTTCCCTCTGAGCTGCTCGTTTCTGTCTCCTCTGTGAGTGGGCGCTGGAGGGCAAAGGTGGATCTAATTCCTTTAAATCATTGCTGGTCCCCTCTCCCTCTGGCACCGGTTGCAACAACTCTGTCTCAGCCTGTCTTTTAGCTAATGGGGGTGCTGGCAAGATAATTTGGTCTGTCACTGGCTCTGTTTCTGGCACAGTCGACCTCTGAGCTGTCATTTATCATAGTCCTGTGAGGAGCAGCTTGGGGAGCTGGTTATGTTTAGAGAAGGTTGAGAGGGGACTTGATAGCCATGTTTAAATATTTGAAGGGGTGTCCCATAGAGGATGGAGCAAGTTTGTTTTCTGATGCTCCAGAGACTAGGAGACAGAGCAATGGCTTCAAATTTCAGGAAGATATTCCATCTAAACAGTAGGAAGAACTTCCTGATGGTAAGAGCAGTTCAACAGTGGAATATGCTGCCTCAAAGTGTGATCTCTTCCACCTTATTCTAAAATTCTGTGATTTACACCTTTGCCTCCGTTTCAGATGGAGAGGACGACTTGGAGGGCTATACCAAAACCATCCCTGGCCAGCGCAGGACCAACAAGGTAAGCCAGAGCTCCAGCCCATCAAGCTGATCTGGGCTAATAAGTTCAGGTGCCGAGTGAGGGAGGGAAGTGCCGCTGCTGCTGAACTGGAAGCCTTGTAAGGTTTGAGCCGAAGCTCAGGTTTGTCTTTGTTCTGCAGCCAGATTTGCAGGGCGGGGGGGCATCATCAACCCTGCAAGGTGAGACCATATTTTAACAAAGACAGGAGCTGAGAGAGTGTGACTTGGGAAAACGGGGTGGGCTTAAGGCCCCTCCCACACCAACAACCATCATCAGAAAGAATTACCAGCATCCCCCTCTTATCTCTGGGGCTAGGGGCCAGAATACTGTCAGAAAGTGGAACTGGTGGAAAAGCGGAATCAGTCTTTTGTAAGTTCTTCTCCTTTTGCCTTCTTCCTGGAGGGAACATGGAAGTTTACATAGAATCATAGAATCAAAGAAATGTAGAGTTGGAAGAGACCACACGGGCCATCCAGTCCAACCCCCTGCTATGCAGGAACACCCTCAAAGCACATGGGACTGCATGTTCTGTTTGCAAAGCCTCTCAATTGGCTCAGTGCTTTTTTCCCCTCTCAGCTCACTTGGGACTATGCACATGGTCCCAAGCAAGTCTCCGTAATTCCTTCATGTTCCCTACGAGAGGAAGACCGAGTTCTATTTTTCAGAAGTTTCATTTTTTGGGGGGAGTTTTGGCTTTCAGATTTCTGGATAAGGGAGGTTCAACCTGTATTTTAAACGGCACTTTGCCATTTAAAAGCAAAAATTAAGAAACAGTACAGTAAATTAAGGAAAGCCATTTTCTTGTAAAACAAGTCAGATCCCAAAGTCTGTATGGGTGGAAATGGCCTGCTTTGACCTGAGGCCCATTCACAATCTAGGATTTATATCACTGTTATTCCAGTCTAAGTGCCATGATTCGGTCCTGTGGAATCCTAGGAGTTAAGAAAGGGTTATTTAGAATCCTCAGCCAGAGGGCTTTAGTGCCTCCCCCAAACTACAAATTCCAGAATTCCATCCGATGGAGCCCTGGCAATTAGAAGTAGAATAATAGCGCTGTAATTGTGTCATATGAATGAACCCCTGTTCTGTTGAGATAGGATGAGAATGAGGTCTTGGATATAAGTGCAGGCTCTCTTCTTTGGGCCCTGCTTGAACTTCTCTCAGTCTTTCTCTGTGCCAGCCAAGAAGGCTCGTACTAGGGAAGAAGGTGCGGGGGAGGAGTCTTCTGCAAGGCAGGACTCAGGTCTTTAAGCCTTTGGCCTCTTCTAGCTAAGGGAGGCTTGTCTTGTGGAGGTGGGCTTTACAAGAAAGTGAATGTGGCTTCCCCCCTTTCTCTCAGTGGAACCAGCGGAATGACAAGGGTGAGACTTTGCTCCATCGTGCCTGCATTGATGGAAACCTGCGTCGGGTGCAGTTCTTTGTGGAGAAGGTAAGCAGCTGGCCTGCACTTGCAGGACATAAATCCCTCATGTGATCAAGAGTGGGTGCCAGGATGATGGGGCCCCTGTGTGGAATGCCAGAAGGAATCATAGAATCCTAGACCTGGAAGAGACCACAAGGGCCATCCAGTCCAGTCCCATTCCGCCATGCAGGAGGACATCATCAGACATTCCTGACAGAAAGCCATCCAGCCTCTGTTTAAAAACCTCCAAGGAAGGAGACTTTACCGTATTCCCAGGCAACAGTGTATTCCACTGTCAAGCTGCTCTTAGTGTCATGAAGTTCTTCCTAATGTTTAGGTGGAATCTCTTTTCCTGAAGTCACTGTTCCGTGTCCTGCTCTCTGGAGCAGCAGAAAGCAAGCTTGCCCCATCTTCCATACAGCATCTTTCAGATATTTAAACATGGCTCTTATGTCACCTCTTAACCTTCTCTTCTTCAGGCTAAACCTACCCAGGTCCCTAAGCTGCTTCTCATAGGGATTCAGGGTCTCCAGGCTTTTAAATTTTTTGGTTGACCTCCTTTGGACATGTTCCAGCCTCTGTACCCCATCCTAGTTTGGGGAAGGAAAAGAAAAGGGTTTGGGGAGGGGAAAGGGAAGATTCTGCTCTTGCTCAAAAGCACCTTGGACACCTGATGCATGATGTTGCTCTTTCTCATCCCTGCCTCAGGGTCACCCTCTGAATCCCCGGGATTATTGTGGCTGGACCCCACTGCATGAGGCTTGCAACCATGGGCATCTGGGTAAGTCTTGGGAAGCCAGGGAAATACAGGGGAGGAGGGCTTCTTGTGTTGGGCATACATTTCAGAGACCACCAGTCTTACAAGAACTGCACTGGCTTCCAGTTTACTTTTGCGCTCACTTTAAGGTGCTCATCTTGACCTATAAAGTGTTAAACAGGCTGAGGCCGGATATCTGAAAGACTGCCTCCTCCTGTAAGAATCTATCCAAAATCTGAGATCTTCAGTAGAGACCCTGTTGCATGTCCCAGCACCTTGTGGCAGATTCTGCCATAATGCAGAGTTCTCTGAAATCTCACTGTCAGTGTGAAAAACAAAATCCAAAATGCACAAAAGAGTGATGGCACTATTGGCTAACCAATATGCACACATTTCACACCCTGGCTAACTTGCCCTGAAGAACCATGCTCAGAGTTTCAAAGCAGAAGTGTTTTTTTATTTTTAGAATAGCAAGCAACACAGCAAAACTTTGCTGAGACTGTAGCCTCAAGAGTTGGTTACAAGTTTTATCCCTTCAATCCGAATGTTGGTGCGCATAACAAAGACTGATCATAAGGCTTAGAGGTCAAATCACTCAACCAGCTTTGGTCCTTTTTCAGGCTCACGCTATTTATGTACTTTTTATCATGGGAGCCAGGAAGAGTTCCTGTCTGCTATCTGAGCGTTCCCATAAAACTTTCTTGTGATTCCGTTGTTCCCTTCTCCTTTGATCTCCATTTCCTATGCCTGTGGCAAAGTGACATTAAACAAACAGCAGTTGCCCATTTGGAACATCTTGATACTTTAAAGCAGTGGTTCTCAACCTGTGGGTCCCCAGATGTTCGTGGACTTCATCTCCCAGAAACCCCAGCCACTATGGTCAATGCTCAGGGCTTCTGGGAGCTGAAGTCCACAAACATCTGGGGACCCACAGGTTGAGAACCACTGCTTTAAAGCTTACAGTCAAGTACACTGTTGTAGGTAGCACTTATAAATGTATACACATTGGCGTTTACCATGCTTTGTTCTATGGATTCTACTAGATCTATACAATCACATAGGCTAGTGCCTGGATATGACAGGATCAGAGCATCCTGACAACAAAACACATCCTGTTTGTTATTAACTGAATGATCTAGTAGGTCAAGCCAGTTTTCTTCCTGGACCGTGTGCCAGTCATGGATAATGCTGTGATTGATCAGAGTATAGAAACACAATTATAAAACAGCAAAGAAATCTCTCAACCAAGGTATATCCTTTACTTACAAAAGCTTTGATATCTAAAATCAACTGAAAAAAGAGAAATACAAAGTTACAAATAGCATCAATAAACATAGGTATTCATGCCAGTACATCCAAAATATAGTTATTGTGCAAGTACATCTCTTATGCTCATCTAACAAAATACAAGTGGGACATAGATTTTTATATGCAAGAATATAGGTGGAGCAGAGCTGGATTTTGTAGGCAGTATGCCAACCAGATGCTCCATGTTCCAGGCTTTATATATTCTTTCTATGTATGTGTGTGTGTGTGTGTCTGTCTGTCTGTCTGTCTGTCTGTCTGTCTGTCTGTCTGTCTGTCTGTCTGTCTGTCTACTATATTTATATGCCACATTTCTCCCTGAATGGGACCCGAGGCAGCTTCCAAAAAAGTTAAAAACATTAATAAAACATTCAAAACAATTAAAAACATTAGAAAAACACATAAAATTATAGAAACCTACAAAAATTTTAAAAACATCTTGATAAATTAAAAACCCACCTGCTTACATATTAAAAGCCCACTTAAATAAGAATGTTTTTGCCTGCCAGCAAAAGGAGAGCAAGGAAGGAGGCCAGTCTCGCTTCCCAAAGCACCGTACACATCCATGGCCTTACAGACTTCAAAGCCATGTGTCCCCACAGTCCCCAAAGCTCATTTTTCAATATTTAATAATAAGAAGTGTGTAAGGTATGTCATGTTCCAATAAAGACAAGTCCTAAATGTGTGCTGCCATGATTAATATGCAAATACATCTGGTCAACCTAATTGTCCCTTTGTCCCTTGGATGACTTCGCTAGATACCTGTTGTCTTTTCAGTGCACTTTATAAATGAGCTTGCTTGCTCAGGATTTTGCTCTACCAGATGTGGACTGTGGCCCAGTTTCTTTTCCTCATTATTGTTAATATAGAGGACTATATGTCTCACTGTCTTATTCTGTCGGTAGCCAGCCTGGTTGAGTTTCGTTCAGAGAAGGAAAAGTGTCAAGGGCAATGCTTTTGTGGATGCTGGAAACAGTGGGATTTCCCAGTGAACTACCCACTTTGTCCAGTCCCAACTGGACAATTCTTGCCACAGAATCTTAGAATACTAGAGTTGGAAGAGATCCCAGGGGCCATCCAGTCCAACCCCCTTCTGCCATGCAGGAAGACCCTATCAAAGCATTCCTGACAGATAGCCATCCAGCTTCTGTTTAAAAATCTCCAAAGAAAGAGACTCCACCACATTCAACTGAGGCACCATATTCCATTGTTCAACTGCTCTTACGCTCAGGAAGTTCTTCCTAATGTTTAGGTGGAATCTCTTTTCCTGCAGTTTGAAGCTATAGCTCCTGGTTCTAGTCCCCAGAGCAGCACAAAAGAAGCATACTGCAATCTTGCAAAGTCAAGTCGATGGTTTGAACATGACTTTGCTTTCTCTGCAGCAGCACCACAACTGTGGAACTCACTGCCAAGGGAAGTTAGGCTGGCTCCATCTGTTTTGGACTTCTAGCAGGCAGCCAAAACAGATTGCAGTTGCTCTCTCTGGTTTAGTTGTTTTACTTGGGTCCCATATTGTCAGAAAGATGGTGTATAAATATCATGCATACATACATACCACAGGAGGTCTGGTTGGGCCCTTCCCTGTTCTCTTTCTACGGACAGATAAAGACATTTTTATTTAGGCAGGCCTTTCAATTTTGAATTTTAATTATGGAGTGGTAGTGTGTGTGGGTAAGTGCTGTGCTGTTTTAATCCTTTTATCTTTGATTGAAACTATGTTTTAAATATGTTTTAAGTGTTTTTGCTGTTTTGATAATAGTGATATTTAATTTCTTTTTAACTCTTGTAAATTAATGTTATAAAATTGGCATCTTTTTAAATTATTGTAAGCTGCCTTGAATCCCATTTAGGAGAAAGGCTAGATATAAATTCAGTAAACATATAAAAATAAATAAAATGATTTTTTTAAGGACTGTTTTTTGATTGAAGAAGTTCTTTAAAAATATTTTAATTTGCTTTTACCCGTGTTGTTTAAAATGCTTTTACCTGTTGTGCATTGCCTCTTGGTGGGCGGGAGATGATGTATAACTATTTTAAATAAACAAGTTTTTCAGCTGCAATCCAGCAAATGGGGAAGCTTTGTTGAAGCTGTCTTGGATGCGAGCCTGTTTCCTCTTTCCTCCAGAGATTGTGTGTTTGCTTTTGGACCATGGGGCAGCCATTGATGACCCTGGGGGGCCCGGTTGTGATGGCATCACCCCACTTCATGACGCTCTCAACTGTGGCCATTTTGATGTGGCAGAGCTTTTGATTGAAAGAGGGGCATCGACACTGCTGCGCAATGCCAAGGTAGGGCACCAGTTGGCAAAGATCCAAGGCAGAGGGCTCCAGGGGATCCTGAGCGAGACCTAGATGATGGAGCATGGTGGGTTTGGCTGTAACCTACCAACCTCATCATTAGCCCCCAGGGCCTGCAGGGACTGGTAATCCCAGAATCTTGTGGAGATGGTCACCAGCATCTCTGAAAGAGTCAAATCTACATACAATAAGTTGTTGTGTTCTTTCAAGTAGCTTCCAATTTATGGCAACCCTAAGGTGAGGTTACCACAGGCTTTTCTTGGCAAGATTTGTTCAGAGGGGGTTTGCTTGTGCATTTCTCTGAGGCTGAGAGAGTGTGACTTGCCTAAATGCACCCAGTGCGTTTCCATGGCTGAACAGGGAATCAAACCCTGGTCTCCCAGAGTCATAGTCCAGAGCTCAAACCACCCCACCACACTGGGGCTTTGTACCCTGGCTTTCTCAAATTTCATTTGCCAAGTGCCAATTTTAGAGAGCTCCCCTCAGTTTTTGAGGACTCCATCCCTCCCTCCCCCCTCCCTCCCTCCCCAGAGGGCCAGTTTTGTTTTGTCAGTAGGGCTAGGAAAGAATCCTACTCCAGATTGTAAGCAGGGTGGGGCATGGCTGCTACATGGGTGAGAGACCAACAGAAGGGCTGGCTCAGTAGGGAAGTTCCCGGTCTCCATGTAGGAAAGCATCTTGCCTGAAACCCTGGAGGGTCAGTGCTGCCAGCCAGAGCTGACTTCCTAAGCACCCTGAACACACTCCATTTGAGAAGCTAAGCAGGCTGAAGACTGGCTAGCCGTTGGATGTGAGACTATCCCCCCCCCAGGAGGAAATTTCAGGAATCTTCAGATGGAGCTAAAAAAGAATCCTGCTTGAAACCTGCCTAGAGAGGCATGGCTGCCTGTCAAAATTGACAGTACAGCCATCCATCCACATTAGCTAGAGTTAGGGAACCAGGACCACCACAAACGTGGAAAAATCGCAAATATCAAAGAGTGTGCGTGTGTGTATTTGGGAAGGGATGTGAGGCATAGTGGGAAGAAAGGACACCCAGTGTTGGAACCAGGTAAGGGAAAGGAGAGGGAAAGGGGTGGCTTGGCATAGTGGCCCTCTCTCACCCATCTCTTTCCTTGGGTGTAGGTGGGGCATCAGGAGAGGGTTTGTAGTGCTGAGAAATTGGGCTGCAAGCCTTCCTTGGCTGCCATGCAGCAGCTGGTGGAGGAGGAGGAGGACCAGAGGCAGGTTATTAAGGGCTGCACAGCCTGATCTGAGCCTCCAAGAGGGAAGGTTCTCCCTGAAAAGAAGGGCTTGAGATGGGGGAGCAGGGGTTTGAGAAACTCACAAATAATCAGATCCATGAAAGTCAAACCTACAAATGTGGAGGGCTGACTACACTGGGCTAGATGGACCCCTGAGGATCTGAGTCAGCTCCCTACACTCCTGTGGAGAAGATCCGCAGGTTCAGTCACTGGCATCCCTAGGTAGGATTAGGAAAGAATCCACCCGAAAACTACAGAGTGCCACTGCTGCCTGTCAGAGTTAGTGTTACTGAGTTAGATGACCAAGGGTCTGATTCATTCTAAGGGCAACTTATCTTCCACCATCAGGATCTTACCTTTCAGCTCAGTCTACTGGCACTGGTACTGGGCAGGGGAGCAAAATTCATTTTACTTTATTTAAAAATGTTATTTAAACTTTATTTATTCAACTTACACCCATCTATTCACACAATTTGGGCCTCTGGGCAGCTTCCAATAGTAATTGAAATGGTAGATAATGCAAAAGTTGAAGAACAAACAAACATCTGAAGAAACATTAATTTAAAACAGTTAAACAGGTATTTAAATTGTAATAATGACCAAAATACAGTGCATCCCAGTTAGAAAGACCTTTGGCAATGGCCAGTTAACACTCAAAGGCCTGAATAAACGAAGAAGCTTTGGCCTGCCAGGTGACAAGACAGCAGGGAAGGGGCCAAGCTGGTTTCCCATGGGAGGGAAGTTACCTTTTTCTTGCACATCAGCCACCCCATCCTTTTGGAGTCAAACGCTGGTTAGATTAGGCCTGCTCTGGGAGTGTGTCCAGTCCAGAGAGGGTTAGCAGAAGCCTGGGAGACTTCTCAGGAGATGTGGTTCTGCCTGGACTTGTGGTTCTGCTGTTGACACCTATACATCCCTTACATTTTTCCTGCATTAGGGCCAGACCCCTCTGGGCACGCTACAGGAGTGGGTACATCTCTACGGCAGGGATCTTGACCAAGAAACCCGGGAGCGCTGCAAGGCCATGGAGGGCCAGCTCAGGAGAGCGATGGCAGGCCGAGGTGAGAAATTGGGGTGTTTCTGGACAGAGTGGGGCTGTTGCCAGAAATGGTTGACAAGTAGACTCGGAAAGGAGGAAGTGATCTGAGTCTAGTCCAGGCCAGTCTTTCCTCCTCCTCGACCTATAGCAAGGGCAAGCATTTGAGGCAAAATGGAGGGACCTTGGCAATTCTGGCTCTTTTGCTTGGCTTTAGAAAACATTCCAAAATGTCAAATCTGCCAAGCTCATTAAAATACAGTACATCCTCCATATCAGCGTGACCGGGATATGCAACTTCATTTCCTATGCTGAAATGAGGTCTGAAAATATTAATTTCAATTTAATGAAAATTAAATGGGAATTGAAGTTATAAAGAAATTATGAAGAAATACATAAGCAGAATGGAAATCTCTATACAACGTTAACATGGAAAATGGAAGGGAATGGAAAAATTCCAGAAATGGCATACCATTTGCTCATACTGTCTCGTATTGTTGTTGCTGTTTTTCATTGAAAAAAATAGTGTTTGCTACTATCCACATTTTTTGTTATGCACAGTAAGTCCGGGGTTGTATTCCCCCTTGGATATGGGGGGCATATTGTAAATAGAAACACCTCACTGTTATGCCGTGCTCAGCCATGTACCACTACTTTGAACCTACTGCTGAAGCTCTCCTTTCATGTATATTCCATGCCTGGTGGAGAGCCAAGCTGTCTGGCCAAGCTTGAAGCAGAAGTGTCTGGCTGTATCCGTGTAACCAGACGTGAAGCAGAATTGTCTGGTTATGTCCTTGTTCTCGGATGCAAAGCAAAAGTGCCTGCCTCTGTCCCTGTAGCCCAATGCAAAGTGATTTTATCATCTGCTGAGGTCTGCCATGATCCTCTAGAGATCTCAGCAACTGAAGGAATCATTTTGCACCTCGCTATGAGGACATAGCCAGGTGCTTCTGTGTTTCTCCAGCTTTCTTTCACCATCCTCCAAGGACTGCTGGAGCTGAAAAGCTTCCACCTCTGTAGAGGACAAGAAGGAAAAGAAGGGCTGGACAGATATAAAAAGACTTTATTTTTTAAAATATTTATTATAAAACAACCTTATTCACAATCAAAAAGAAATAAAAAAAGAAAAATCAGACAAAAGAACAAAACCAAAAGAAACACTCAGTACTAACAGACTAAACTAACGCACAAACCACTGACTAAAACACTAGATACCAACTTGCATTGTTAGATTTCTTATTGCTCAGGAAGTCTGTAAATGGTTTCCAGTCTTTCAGAAAATCTTCATGTGGCTTATCCTTTAAGACTCATGTTACCTTGGGAGTTTGGACTAACTCAGCAACCTTCACATACCCTTCTTCCAAAAGCCTTTGTTAAAAGGACTGACTTTCTTCACTGAATTCTGCATGTACTTCAGTGCTCAATAAATCCACGAAAGCTTGCACTGAACTAAACCAGTTAGTCTTCAGCATGCCACAAGACTGTTCTTCCTCTGCTCTTCTTATGCTCTCGGGAACGAGGTCTGGAGCCTGGGTTCTTCTGAATATGGAGGGCCGTACCTCCCTCTGTGAGCCCAGTAGACCTCTTAAGGTCATCCAGAGAAATTCTTCTCTCTGTCCTGCCACCTTCGCGGCCTTCTGTGGTGGAAACAAGGGGAAAGGCTTTCTCAGGGGCTGCCCCCAGTCTTTGGAACTCCCTCCTTGAAGAGGTTAGGAGGGCCCCGTCCTTGCTCCCCTTCCCTTGACAAGTCAAAACATTTTTGTGCTGTCAGGCATTTACACACTGACTACAGCGGGGCTATAAATGCTGTGCAGTTTCTGTTCTTAAGGTTTGTACAGTCTTTGACTTCATTTTAATATTTTGTAATATGTAATTTTTTAACTTTTAAAAATTGTTTTTTATTTATACTTTTATGAATGTCTTGAGTTGTTTCTAATTTGTATTGTTTTTAAATATGAGTCCCATTATTGGGAGAAAGGTGAGATGGTTTTTTAATGTATTTTAATATTTTTAATGTATAATGTTTTAATTTCATGGATTATTTGATTGCTTTTTATACTTGCATGAATGTTTGGTGTTGTTTTTAATCCCTGTTGTTGTTAATGTTCTCAGCCACCTTGAGTCAGGAGAAAGGTGGGATATAAACGAATAAAATAATGATAATAATTCTGCTCTCCTCCGTCCAGGCCCCAAGCCTCAGGCCCCCCGGGAGCAGCCAGCCAGCCAGCTGTTTGACGCAGAGCTCTCGGAGTCTCAAGGTTCCAGTCCTCAGGGCTCTGCCGGGAAGCCCCTCAGCCCCAGAAGGAGCCAGACGGAGCCGGAGGTGGAGGAGGACTGCATGGTTCCCCTCAGGCCCGTCAAGAAGAGGCAGCGGCTGCTCAGCCAGAACCTGCTGAGGGAGGAGCGGACACAGGCCGAGCCGGGGGAAGCGGGACCCATCGCCCCTTCCGAATACCGGGCAGCCATGCGGGGGGTAGGAAGTGCAGTGTCCCGGGCTCTGGCAGGCTCCGAGCCCTCCAAGAGACCTTCGGTTGTCCCAGCCCTGATCCCCTCGGAGGCGTATGTGGGTGACGACTGGCTGGAAGATGACCTGGGACTCAATGCCGGCTCCCGGAAGAGAAGCCGCCAGAGCCCACTTGCGCAGCCGGGATCCGAGTGTGAGGAGACCCCAGAGGAGGTTGAGAGTGACGGCGAAGCTCCCCGCCTGGCCCCTGAGGCGACCAGGAGGAGGCAGCGGAGGAGAGCCAGGCAGGGCCGCCTCACCCGGATTGTGGAGAGAATGCCACTGGGGAGGACCCGAGGGGCCAGCGTGGTGGGGGGCCGGAGCCCCCGCCCACTCCCAGTGACTTCCATGGGGCTGACGGTGGCAGCAGCCGAGCAGACAGGGTTCCTGTAGGGGAGAAAGCCCGCCATCTGGATTTACGCAGGTGAGCTTTTCAGGGTATAGGTGTATCCATGTGGTTTCTTCCTTGCACCTCTGGGATGGATGTGGCAGCTGCCAAGGATCCCGACAAATAGAAGATTAGGGGTGCAGAAAGTGAAGCCCCTCCGACCAATTTTGTGGTCCTAGTGTCCCCCTCCCCCTCTTTTTGGAAAAAAAATTCCCTCTCTGCTACATTTTTGATCTCCTTGGGTTTGTTCTGAGGGAGCCTTTCTTTTTTCAACAGGAAGTGACACAGAAGTTCATTTTTGGGTCATTTCTGTTTTGCAAATAGGCCTTTTTTAAACATGGTTTTAACATGGCCCAGAGAGGGAACAACCATTTTCTTCTAGCAAAAGACACAAAGCTATGGAGGAATTTGCCCTTCTGCCTCCTAATGAGGATTTAGGGGTAAAAGCATTTAAAAATTCAACAGGAGACGCAGCCTCTAGAGTCAGCTGAGGCCCCCATAAGTTGCCTCTCCCCCTCCTCTAAACCTCTTGACTTAGGCCTGTCGTACAGATGATGATGATCATAGCCAGCCTTAAACACAGTTTTCTGTAGCACCCTTACTCTTCAGTTGGGAGAGCAGCGGACCAGGCACAAGGATGGGGCAAACTATCCCATGGGGGTAATTCATTCTGCAGCCCAAGAGAAGCCTCCCTGGCCCCTTAACTTGCTTCCTCTCTCTGCAGGCCCTTGCTCCCCCACCCCCAATTCGAGTGCGAGTTCAGGTGCAAGACAACGTCTTCCTGATTCCTGTGCCACACAAGTAAGTGAGCATGGCATCTGGGTCCTTTGAATGGGTCTCATATGGAAGATGGAGCAAACTTGTCTTCTGCTGCTCCAGAGACTAGGATATGGTGCAATGCTTCAGACCACAGGAGGAAAGATTCCATCTTAACATTAGGAAGAACTTCCTGACAGTAGGCGTAATTTGACAGTGGAGTATGCTGCTACCTGGGAGTCTCCTCCTTTGGAGGTTTTTAAAGGGAGGCTGGATAGCCATCTGTCAAAGGGAGTGCTTTGATTCTGCCTTCCTTCATGGCAGAAGGGGGTTGGACTGGGGGTCTCTTCAAGCTCTAGAATTCTACGATGCTATGTTTCTTCTGTTACAACGGTCTCCTTTTCTCCACAGTGGCAGTGAGAGCCACCCGGTCTCCTGGCTGGCGGAACAGGCCTCCCAGCGCTACTACCAGGCCTGTGGGCTCCTCCCTAACCTGATACTGAAGAAAGAAGGGGCCCTCTTGGCTCCCCAAGACCGCATTGTGGACGTCTTGCAAAGTAATGAGGAGGTGAGCAGTCGCTGTCAATAGGGAAAGACTGGATAGCTCTTCTTCTGAAGGTCCTTCTCTTTGTCAAGTGGGGAGAAAAACTCCCAAGAGAGGGAAAAGTGCATAAGGCAACGGGGGGAGCAGAGATGAGGCCGAGGGGGGCTCCGAAAAGAAGGCTGCTCCTTAATTGAATAGTTCTGTAGTAAATGGCTTAAGTATCTGTGTGCGTGTGTGTGTCTTCAAACTGCCTGTCAATTTATCATGACCCCACAAATTTCCTGGGGTTTTCTTAGGCAAGGCATACTCAGAGGTGGTTTTGCCAGTTCCTTCCTCACCTACAGCCCCCGGTCTTTGTTGGCAGTCTCCCACCCAAGTACTAATGAGGGCTGATCCTGCTGAACTTCAAAAAACAGATGGAATCTGGTGCCTCCAGGATATTTAGTCAATTAGTTCCTAGTCACTATTATTTATTTTACAAAAGCTAAACACAGCACAACTAAACTAAACACCTTTAGGCTATTTAGGCCCCTGAATAGCTATAATAGACTATATTAAATGGCTTCTCCCCTCTTTCTCTCTGTCTCCCTCTTTTATGAATATCCTGCCTTTCTGTCTACATGGGGCTTCACATCTGTTCACAGCACAGATTTAACAAAAACAACAACTTTATTCATGTCCTGCCCATCCATCCCACCCCAGGATTCAACCTGGTTTACAAATTAAGACGAGTCAAATAAAGCTAAAAGCATGGAAAAGGTGAACTTTATGGAGTTCGAAGCCACTGCTGCATCGTGTCCTAGTGTCTAGAGCAACAGAAAACAGGTTTGCTCCATCCCCCATCTGACATCCCTTCAAATATTTATAAGTAGCTATCATGTCCCCTCTTAACCTTCTCTTCTCTAGGCTAAACATACCCATAGCTGTCTGTCTACAAAACTATGACACTATATATTTATGTAACTACATGACTAAATATCATCTCCTGCCCCAACTCCCCAAACCTTCCTTACCAGCCAGCACTTGCACCGAGCAACAAAGATCTGTTCTGCTGGCAGTTGGGTCACTGGAGGATGACTGTTCCAGCCCCCTCCTGACAATGATTGATCTCTGGTGGAACAATCAGAAGCAAGACCCCTCCTTCCAGTTCTGGTTTCACTGCAGCCCACTGGGAGAGGGAAAACATTCTGCCATGCCTCAGTCACCAGCAGAACCGATCTTTGCTGCTTGGTGCTGCTGCTGCCTGTTATGGTAGGTTTGAGAGGTATTTATAATCATCGCAATAGTGCCATGGTTGTGAATGTGTAGCATGACTGAATATGGAGCAGTTACAGATCTGTAACTCTAGGCCATTTCCGCACTAGCGCTATCATTCCACTTTCAACATCCTCTGGAATCCTGGGGTTTGCAGTTCAGGGAGGGGCTGGTTGGCCCCTCCCTGAACTGCAAACCCCAGGATTCCAGGGATGTTGAAAGTGGAATGATAGCGCTATAACAGTCTAGTGTGGAAATGGCCTAGGTTATGAATTTGTTAACTGCAGTGCAGGTGGCCAGCCATTTAAAATATACCAGTAAAATAACAGAAAGCAGTTTAATAAACAGTGCAGTTAAAAGCAGTGCAGCCCTTGTTTATAAAATAATTCTAAAGGATAAAATGTCACTCCACAGCATTCTGCCATGGGTCTTGCTTCATACCTGTGTGTTTTCACAAGAGTTTAGGGGGAGAGAGAAAGGCTCCTCTCTTCACAGTCAGGGTGACCGGGGTTCCTGTAAGAGCTGCAGGTTTTTGTGTCCTGGGTCCAGCTGATGTCCCCCCCTTCTCTGGCAGGTGTTGGCCGAGGTGCAGTCGTGGGACCTGCCGCCCCTTCTGGAGAGGTACCGCAAGGCCTGCCGGAGCCTCGCTGTGGGTGAGCTGCTGTTTCATCACAGAGGGGCTTTCCTGGGGCCAGTCAGGTCCGGGGGCAAACAGGGCTGGGAGACTTGGGGAGGAGGGTATCAAGGATATTGACAAGCTGGAACATGTCCAGAGGAGGGTGACCAAAATGGTGAAGGGTCTGGAAGCCATAAAGCCCTATGAGGAGCAGCTGAGGGAGCTGGGTATGTTTAGTCTGCAGAAGAGAAGGTTAAGAGGGGACATGAGAGCCATGTTTAAATATTTGAAGGGATGTCACGTTGAAGAGGGAGCAGGCTTGTTCTCTGCTGCTCCAGAGACTAGGACAAGGAGCAATGGATTCAAGCTGCAGGAAAGGAGATTCCACCTGAACTTCAGGAAGAACTTCCTTTCGGTCAGAGCTGTCCAGCAGTGGAATCTGCGGCCTTGGAGCGTGGTTGAGCCGTCTCCTTTGGAGGAAGCAGAGGCTGGATGGCCATCTGTTGGGAATGCTTTGATGGGTGTTCCTGCATAGCGGGGGGTTGGACTGGATGGCCCCTGGGGTCTCTTCCAACTCTAGGATTCTATGATTCTGAGCTCCACAACAGCTTGTGGCAGCTTCCCCCTGTGTCACTGCACTTCCTGCCTCCTGGAAGCTGGATGCTGGCGTAGCAGCAGGGCTTCTGCCCAGGACGAAGGCTGACAGATTTATCTTGCCTAGACAGTGCCTGTGTGGCTGTAGGAAGATAGAAAATTAATATCATTTTTCTCCTGGTATGTTCTTAGATTTAAAGGCTCAATACCTTGACCCCTTTACTGTTCATATCTAATATATAAAAGTCAAACTTTGTGAGTTTGTCTGTGTCAGGCAAAGAGCTGACCTCATATGATTGGCTGTGTGAGGCGAAGACCTCATATGATTGGCTGCCTAAGAAGGTTCTATAGCAGTGGTTCTCAACCTTCCTAATGTCGCAACCCCTTAATACAGTTCCTCATGTTGTGGTGACCCCAACCATAAAATTATTTTCGTTAGTTAGTTGTTAGTTAGTTAGTTAGTTAGTTATTTCCAACATGGAATAGATTGGAAACACTGCCCTAAGTCACTGCTCTGGACAGACTTCTAATGCCTAAAAACTGGTAACCCTCCCTGCTTTTTTTAAGCACAGAAAGCGTCCATCAATGCCAGAATTAAAGCAGTAGTTCTAGTTCTGAATGTTAGGTTTCCACAGTTCAAAAAGCCAGTCACTCCCAAAGGCAACGCCGAAACAGCCCACATTTTACATGAGGCGCAGGGAGGAAAGGACAGGGACAGAGGAAAGATGGCGGCAGCATAAGCAGACACGTTTCGTTTCACTCCCATCCTCCCTCCCTCCCTTAAAGGGAGCGCGGCTGCTCAGATGCTCGCACTCCCACGTCGCACGGGCACCCCTTCCTTCCTCCTTTCGTCCCTCTGAGGGCTCGGGAGTGGGGTGTGATACCCACTGTAGCCCCTTGACCACACTACACCCGCGAGCCCCTCTCGGTCTCCCCACGTCTGCCCCCCGCCCAGCAGGGAAAGACGGGGAAACGTCCCCACATGCGCCCAGCACGCCTCCTTTCCCCTCCTGCCAGCGCAGGGTCTCCTCTCACCACCTCTGCCCCCCACCCGGCAGGGAAAGACGGGGAAACATCCCCACATGCGCCCAGCACACCTCCTTCCCGTCCTGCCAGCGCGGGGTCTCCTCTCGCCACCTCCGCCCCCCCTCACCCAGCAGGGAAAGACGGGGAAACATCCCCACACGCGCCCAGCACGCCTCCTTTCCCCTCCTGCCAGCGCAGGGTCTCCTCTCACCACCTCCTTACCCCCCGCCTGGCAGGGAAAGATGGCGAAATGTGCCCAGCATGCCTCCTCTCACCTCCTGCCAGCGCGGAGTCTCCTCTTGCCACCTCTGCCCCCCCACCCAGCAGGGAAAGACGGGGAAATGCCCAGCACGCCTCCTCTCCCCTCCTCCCAGCGCGGGGTCTCAGAAACAGCACTCCCATTGGCTGTGAGGCCACCGTCTTTCAAAAGGGGGCGGGGCAAGATAGAGGAGCGGCGACCTCTGTGAAATGGTCATTCGACCCCCAAAGGGGTCGCGACCCACAAGTTGAGAACTGCTGTTCTATAGAATCCTGGGGTTTGCAGTTTAGGGAGGGGTCTGTAGAATTTTCAGCCAGAGAGCTCTTGGATCTGGCCAGTTGCTACGGAGATGAGGCTTAGCAGCAAGGAGGAGGGCAGTATATTCCCTCAGGAACCCAACTTGTGTATGCTGATAGCTCTGAATATGAATTAGATTGTGGAGTATGGGGAAAAGTTACAGGTCCTGGACAAGATAGTTTGGGGAATTAGAGACGCAGGATCTCAAATCTTTCTAACAAGTATTACCTATGAAAAACTTAAATCTCGGGCAGCGCCGGGTAAATATGCTAGTTAGTGATAGAATCATAGAATCCTATTGCTGGGAGAGACCCCAAGGGCCATCCAGTACAGCCCCCTTCTGCCTTGGAAGAAGACACCCTCAAAGCCCTCCCTTTGACAGATGGCCATCCAGCCTCTTTAAAAACCTGCAAAGAAGGAGCCTCCACCACACACCCAGGCAGCCGTGTATTGTACTGTTGAACTGCTCTTGCTGGAGATGCCATCCCCTCAAAAGAACTGACCAAGTACTTCAAGTTAATCCTGATAAAGAGGGAAACTTTTAACCTGTTTGGCAACAAGATATTCCATGGGCCCTCAGTATCCACTAGGGTTTGGTTCCAGCGCCCCTGCCACGGATACCAAAATTTGTTGATGCTCAAGTCCCATTGTGTACAACGGTGTAGTAAAATGGCATCCCTTATATAAAATGGCAAAATCAAAGTTTGCTTTTATGAGGCAGGGGGAATATTTTTCAAGCTGTGGTTAGTTGAATCTGTGGATACAGAATCTGTGGATGTGAAGGGCTGAATCTTTAACCTCAGACCTATTTTGTATGCTTTAATTACCAGTTTAACTGTTTTATCTTAACTATTTTTGAATATGAGATTGGTTTGTTTATATGGTTCCAGGCAAAAGCCTGGCTGGCTAATGCAGAATAAACTTGAGCTTGATTTGTCTTGCTTCTCCCAACCCCCTTTCACCCTCCTCCCTGGCTCGCAGGGGAGCACCGGCTGCTTCTGAAGATGTTGGAGCACCAGGAGTCGGGCCCCTCCTTCAGCCTCTCTGGCGTGGCTCTGCAGGGGCCCTCTCTGACCCCTCTCCTCCGGGCCCTCAAGCTCCAGACCTCTATCCGGCAGCTGTGCCTCTCCAGCACGGGTCTCGGGGATGACTCGGCCGAAGAACTGCTGGCCAGCATCAGCACCATGCCTGCCTTGAAGCTGCTGAACCTCTCGGCCAACCGGCTGGGCCCCGAGGGGCTGCGCAAGCTGACCGCTGGGACCACTGGTCCCTTTGTCTTCCAGGTGGGTCTGCAGGGGCTGCTTTTGGCTACTGAAAGCACGTGGGGGGGAGAGACAGCTGTGGGCCAGTGGGTGTGGTAGGGCATAGGCCCTCTTTGCTGGAGGGAGTAATAATTTTCCTGCCTTGACTTGTAGTTTTTGAATTTATTAAACCTTTTGAGGTTTTCTTGATTTTATTCAAATCTAAGCATGTGCACTGTGGTTTTAAATTGTTTGAACTGTCTGTTGCAGTTTGTCAGATTCTCAGAGCTTGCTGATATTATTACCTAACTGTGGAATCTCTTTTCCTGTCACTTGAAGACATTGCTCCATGTCCTAGTCTGTGCAGCACAAGAAAACATCTTCCCCCTTCCTCCATATGACTTCTTTTCAAATACTTAACATGGCTCTCGTGTCACCTTTTCACCCTCTCTTCTCCAGGCTAAACACACCGAGCTCCCTGAGCCGCTTCTCAAAGGGCTTCAGGGTTTCCAGGCTTCTACCATGTTGGTTGCCCTCCTCTGGACATATTCCAGCCTGTCAATATCCTTCTTGGGCTTAATGGGTTTGCAGGGACTAGAACCTGAATTTCCTAAGTTCCGGGATGACATGCAAGCTCTACTATATTGCCTGGTATCATCTCATCTGGTTTGCTTCTGTCGGGTAGCCCTCCATATTTCAGTACGGGACATGCAGTAGTAGTTAATTAGCTGCTTGCTTGTAACCAAGAATGGGAACCAGAGACCATTAGGTAAACAAAGCTAGGAATGCAGCACTGATAGGAACTACCAGCCGAAGCTGCCCGGTTTCAAGGTCTTTAGCTGTGGGAACAGAGTCTTTTCCTTCTAATGTTTAATTTCTGCTAATTGCCTTCAGTTTGCTCATTGAAGTCCTGTACAACGCATCGCACTCCTAATAAATCATGTATTGGCACTGTTACATTTGTGTGTGTGATTTCGGTTCCTGACAGCTTCCCCCTGACGCCCACTCTACCCCCTTGTTTTTTCAGCACTTGGAAGAGCTGGACCTCAGCCTGAACCCCTTGGGTGACAGCAGTGGCCGGTCCCTCGCCTCCCTGCTCCAGGCTTGCCCTGTCTTGAACACACTCAGGCTGCAAGCCTGCAGCCTCACCTCTGCCTTCCCGCAGCACTACCGCCTCCTGCTGGGCAATGCGCTGAAAGGTAAGAGCGGATGCAGCCACCTGGGCAAGGTCTTGACCCTAGAAGAGAATCCAGGACCGTGGTTGTATTTATAGGTGTACTTGTCTTCCTGAACATCCTCCTCACATCTCCAGATTAATAATAAGCATTATAACCTGCACAAGAAACAATGACTGGCCCTCCATGTTTACAAACATGAGGGGCATGAGACACTCATGAAAGTGGGAAAAATAGAAAATATGTACTAAAGTGTTAAGGTTACTTAGTAGAAAATCCAGTACATAAGGACCTGGATTGAAGGTTATTAAAAGACAAATGTTGTAGAACGTAAATAACTGGTAACATTTATGTTAATACTAAGATTCTAAGTAGAAGTGTAGGAGGATAAGAAAATACAGTAAACTTTCATGTATGTAGATAAAAATATGATGGAGAAACTGTTTTTAAAGATTTGTTTTGCATTAAAATAATATACAAAAATGATAAATAAAAAAAAGAAAGTGGGAAAAATGTGAATATCTTCCCCGTTTGGGCCAGGAATGAGCGAAGGAACATGCGCACACATAGATTTCCTCTTTCCTCCCCCCGTCCTGTCCCCTTGCCCCCTACTCACCCACTGAGCCCAAGGGAACGCACACAAGTGCGTTTCTTTCTCCTCCTGCCCTTCTCCCCTTGTCCTCCGCCCACATGCCAAACATGAGGGAACCCATGCGCGTTCCTTCCCTCATTCCTGGCCCATCCATGCGTGCAAGTGTGTGAGCGGAGCAGAGGCAGCAGCAAATAATCTCCACATAATCAAATTCATGAAGGTCAAATCCACAAATGTAGAGGGATGATTGTATGCAGATTTTTTTTGGGGGGGGGAATGAAGGTGAACTGATGATTATTGGTTTTGAAAATTAATGAATTGACAGATAGCAGTGTAAAATGTAGGTCACAGAAAGGTAGGTTTGAATGTAAGAGATCTAAATATTAACCGCTGAAGAGATCGTCAGAAGTCATTTTTATATATATTAGCAGGTTAGCTTGTAGATGTTTTGTTGTTTAGTTTTTTGTTTTTGGTCTATGTTTTCCCACATACTTCTTTTTCTAATTTTCCTTGTTCTAAACTGCAAACCCCAGGATTTCATAGGATGTTGAAAGTGGAATAATAGCACTATAACAGGCTACTGCGGAAATGGCCCATAACTCAGAATTGAATTTAAGATTTGCAAATTGCCTGTTGTCTGAATGGCAACCTCGTGAATTCCGTAAGGTTTTCTTAGGCAAAGAATGCCCAGGGGTGGTTTTGCCAGTTCCTTCCTCTGAAGTACAGCCTACACCTAGGATTTGCTGGCAGGCTCCCATCCAATTACTAACCAGTGCTGACCCTGCTTAGCTTCCAAGATCAGACAGGATGTCATAAGAACAACTACAACTACTACAGACTACTCACCCCATATAAACTTCATAGAATCATCTTGTTGGAATCACAGCCAGATACCAGTCTAACTTCATGATTCTAGTGCAGATGGAAACATCCCTGGCAGGTGACAGTCCAGCCTCTATTTAAAAATCCTCTAGAAAGAAGAATCTGCCACTTTTCAAGGTAATCTGTGGGACAGCCTTTACCATCCGAAAGCTCATCCTGATGTCTAGCTGGAACCTCTCGTCTTGCCATTTGAATCCATTGCTTTGGGTCCTGGTTTGAGAGCTCTTGAAGACGGCTCTCACGTTGCCTGTCAGGGTGGCATACAATAATTATCACCATCAATGCTCCTACTTAAATTTGTATGACAGAGTATAAAATCTTTAACCATCCATTCTGCATTAGTCTCAGCAACTTTTCAGTTGCTTTGCTCCAGATAAATGCGTCTGTTCTAAATCTGAGTGACGTTTGTGAACGCACATCATCTAGGATGTATCAGCCCCTCAGATACTCCAGCATTGGGCTTCCCCCTCTTATCCCTCTTCTAACCCTCCATTTCTGTCTCTTCTGTGCTCCTCTTCCTTTGCTCGGGCCCTGAATGGCTATTTTTCCTCAGGAGCTCTGCACCTAAAGAGCCTCACCGTCTCTCACAACCCACTGGGACCCCCGGGCCTTGAACAGCTCCTGAAGAGCCTGCCCTGCGAGACTCTCGCCCACCTGGAGATCGGCTCGGTGACCACTAGACCAGGGGACCAGCAGCCGCTCTGGAGCGTGGTGGCCAGGTACCTGGCGCAGGTAAGAGATGGAGAGGCAGGTGGGAGTGCTGTGAGGAACCCACCCCTTCTGTCTAGTCTCCCCCTTTGAGCCACCGTGGCCAGATGAAAAGCTCCAACTATAGGCTGGCCTCCCTGTAATGGAGCAAGTGTATGTCAGCATGCAGGCAGGAGAATAGTCGTCCCTCCACATTTGTGGGAGTTAGGGGTGCAGGACCCTGTGAAAGTGGAAAAACCAGGAATATCTTTACCCCCCACAAACCATATTTAACACACACTGAAAAAAGTGTTATCTGTGGATTCAGCCCACTGCAGATTCAAAGGTACAATACATTTGAATCTGTGGTTGGGACCACGCCAACTGCCTGGCTCTGCCTTCAGAGTGATGGGTTCCTTTGCAAGGCGTAAACGGGTGGCTAGTGGGGCTTGCTACTGCCTCCACTGCTGCCCTGCACCCTTTTTAATAGGGACTGATGCGCCTCACCTCACATTCAGTCTCTCTCTGTCTCATGAGGCACGCAGAGAGACCGAAAATGCAAGGTGGGACTTGTAAGTCCCTATTAAAAATGCCACATGGCAGGAGCAGAGGTAGCCGCAGATAATCTGTAAATAATCAAATCTGCGAAAGTCAAAGGTGTGGATGTGGAGAGACGACTGCGCATTAAAGATGTGGTTGAAGCTTTCCCATCCTGCTACATTAAGCAGATATTGGAGAAGGTAAAACACAGGCACCACCCCTCCCAGCCACATACATGCTTATTTCTCTCTTTTCTGAATCCCAGTCTTTCATTGTGTTTCATTTCCTTTTGGACAGGAAGGTTGTGTTCTCACCCACCTGACTTTCTCTGGGAATCGGCTGAATGATGAGGCAGTTGCAGAGCTGGCCAGGTATGGAGATGGGGGTGGGTGGGGTGAGTGGGGTCTCCTGAAATGAAAAATTGGACTCCTGTACTCTGAAACTGTTGGCCAGGAGTAGGTGGAGGGGCAGGTGAAAGGCAGAGACAGGTGACACTCTCTGCTCCCCTGAGTAAGGAAACGACATCCACCCTCTTCTGTCTGTCCTTTAAACAAAGTCAGGCCAGACAGGGAATAATTCTGACATGCTGTCCAGAAGAGTGCTTGGGATTAGACATGTCCACCGCTTTTTGACTACCAGAACTCTCATATTTGATGTGGCGTCTGCTCCATCATGTGGACATCTTGTAGACACTGGCTGCTCGACTTTCACAAGGTGTGGGGGTGCAGAACCCTCACGAAAGTCAAGTAACTGCAGATAACTCCCCGCTGCCTGAGTTTGCGCTCCCTAACCCGTTCACATGTGCCTTCCTTCCATGCTTGTGAGCAACAGACAAACAAAGGGGAGGGGGAGAATGGAGGGGAAGCTCACACATGACTTCCTTCTCTGCACGCAGGGCTCCCCCTTGCCATTTCATTGCCTTTTGCCCATGTGCAGAGAAGGAAGGCACACACACCCAGGCAAAAGGCGAGGGAATGGGAGTGAAAGGATGGCCGGCGGAAGGCAAGCAGGCGCCTTGCAAATAATCAAATTTGCGAAGGTCAAACCTGTGAATCTGGAGGGAGGACTGTATACTGTAGTTGTTCATAATTGTGCCTCTTACCTTATACAGCATTTGTGCTTGTAATATATAATACGTGTACAGTAATAATACAGTTGTCCCTCCCCATTCGCTAGGGTTAGGGGCACAGGACCCCTATGAAAGTGGAAAAACCGTGGATAACTCTAGGCCCTCCCAAACCATATTTAACACACAAAAGAAGTATGATCACCATATTCAACCCACTGTGGATTCCTTTGAGGTATCAGAGTTCCTTCACAAGGCAGAAGTGGGGGGCTGGTGGGGCTTACTGCCACCTCCTCTGCTGCCCCACACCATTTTTAAGAGGGACTTACAAGCCCTGTTTGGAAATTCTAGTCTCATGAGGCTTGCAGTCTCTGTTAAAAATGGCCTAGGGAGGCAGCAGAGGTGACAGCAAATAATCCGTGAATAATCATAGAATCATAGAGTTGGAAGAGATCCAACCCCCTGCCATGCAGGAACCCACATCAAAGCACTCCTGACAGATGGCCATCCAGCCTCTACTTAAAAATCTCCAGAGGAGTAGGAAACTCCACCACAGTCCATGGAGCCGGCAGCAGATTCCACTGCTGGACAGCCCTGACTGCCAGGAAGTTCTTCCAGAGGTTCAGGTGGAATCTCCTTTCCTGCAGCTTGAGTCCATCGCTCCTTGTCCTGGTCTCTGGAGCAGCGGAAAACAAGCCCGCTCCCTCCTCAGCATGACATCCTTTCAAATATCCAAACACGGCTCTCATGTCCCCTCTTAACCTTCTCTTCTGCAGACTAAAGATCCCCAGCCCCCTCAGCCGCTCCTCAAATCTGCCAATCTAATCCAGTCTGCAGAAGTGAAACCTGGAAACGTGGAGGGCTGACTGTATGTACAATAATACATAAAATGATGGTTCCACATTCCAACCATTTCCACTTTTTCCAGTGCTCTGGTCTCTAACCGCTCACATGAGCGGGGGATGCCTGTACCTGTACCGTGAATGGTTCAGTGGAAGGGGCACCGTGGAGGACTCCTTATCTTTGGCAGAGGCTCTTTGCACGTGCCAGCGCACCCAGGCAACCCCGCTCTTGTCCTTTCTTCAGGTGCCTCCCCATCTGCCTCTCTTTAACCTCGCTGGATTTGTCTGCAAACGCTGAAATCAGCATTGTGGGGCTCCGGACACTGCTCCTGGCCCTTGAAGAAAGGAAGCGTGGCCTCCAGTTTCTCAACTTGGCTGGTAAGTGCTGCGGCCATTTAGCCCTCCACACCCTAGCCAGATAGGGGGATCTTTGCTTCTCACGTGGCGAGCGGGGGAACAGACTGGTTTCCCCTCCCCTGCCAGAAGTGAAAGACAGCTGTCTCTGAATAGCATGGCCAGATTCTGCCTCTTTATTTTTAGGTGTTGTATCTTTCCTAGATATTTGCTGAGTTTTGCTTTCTACCTGTATTTACCACTCCAGATAATGTATGCTTCATCTGACCCCAAATCTGAGCTGAAAGATTATATAAAGGTTGAGCATCTGAAAACTTCTAAATCCAGAAACGTTTTGCTGCCAGCCGTCTGCTTCAGCTTTGGGGGCGGCGGCAGCACCCCGCCTGTTCATTCGCAGGCTCTCCCAATATCTGCTATACATTACTGTAGTTTATAGAACCATAGAGCTGGAAGAGACCACAAGGGCCATCGGGTCCAACCCCCTTCTGCCACGCGGAAATTACGCCATCAAAGCACTGCCGACGGATGGCCATCCAGCCTCTGTTTAAAAAACTCCAAAGAAGAAGACTGCACCACGCTCCATTGAGGCAGCGGCATATTCCACTGTTGCACTGCTCTTACTGTCAGAAAGTTCTTCCTAATGTTTAGATGGAATCTCTTTTCCTGAAGTTTGAACCCCCCTCTGGACATGTTCCAGCTTGTCAATTTCCTTCTTGAATTGTGGTACCCAGAACTGGACACAATATTCCAGGTAGAGTCTGACCAGAGTAGAAGTGTGATATACTTCCCTTGATCTGAACGCTATGCTTTTATTGATGCAGCCCAGAATTGCATTGGCTTCTTTAGCTGTCGCATCACACTGCTGACTCACATTCAGCTTGTGGTCTACTAAGGCTCCTAGATCCTTTTGACATGTATTGGAGTCAAGAAAGCTGCCCCCATCCTATATCTGTGCATTTCATTTTGTTGCCTGATATTACATTTCTCTCTGTTGAAATTCCTTTTGTTAGTTTTGGCCCAGCTCTCTAATCTGTTCAGATCATTTTGAATTCTGATCCTGTTCTGTGGGATGTTAGTTACCCCTCACAATATGGTGTCATCTGCAAATTTCATAAGAATGCCCTCCATGCAGGGTCTTGGAACGGGGGCTTCCTTAGTCTTTTGGTTGCCATTCAACACAAGAGTCCCATAGCACAACCAACAGATGTGGAGATTTTATGCTGTGTAACCTTGATGCAGGTTCTTGACCTGGGCATTTTTTTTTAAAGAAAGGTAGCCCAAAGTCCTCTAAACATACAGGATGAGGCCTCTTAAGGAGTGCTGGCCATCCATGAGTTGCCCTGGTGTTGCATGAGGTGCGAGCTCTTCGGGTGCTGCAGTGACCCTTGCTGACCCCCCGCGTGCTTTCTTGCCTCCTTCCTAGGCTGTTCTGTGCGGGGGCCCCTGGACTGCGTGGCGTGGACAAAGCTCTCGGCCAGCATCCGCCGGGTGCAGCTCTGCAGTCGCCACGTGAGCAGAAGCGACCAGCGGGATGTTGCCGAGTTGTGGCACAGGACAACGGGTGCCTCCTTCCTCTCCGTCACGCGGCATCACAAGCTCTTCTGCCAGTGCTTGTAGCGGTGCCGCTCTTTGTGTGACAGATGGAGACGTCAATGCGGCCAGTCGGATGCGCTCAGAGAACCCTGGCTCCAGCTGCACAGGGGATCAGGCCGTGAGGCTGCTCCTGCTGAGCCTGGGGAAGACCTTGGGCTGCTCTATGCGCTCCCGGACCGGAGGCCGTTGCTGGGCTACCAGGACTCCCTGGGATCTGACCCAAAGCCAGGTGGAAGCAAGTGGGCTCCTTTGCAGGAGACATCCTAAAGGAGAAGAGCATGCCACGGCTCCTGCTAGCAGGAGTGCGCTCTGGGCTGAGCCTGTGGCTTCCTGGCCCAGTAAGGCCTGCTTCCTTCTCCAGCTGCGAGCGATACTGGTCTTGTACATTCAATTGGGGCAGGGTGGGGAGTCAGCGCTTGTGCAAAGCCCTCCCCCGTGGACAGCTCTGCCCTTCTGGACACTAACTCATCTTCAGCCGTGGTGATTCCTATCTCCTCAGACTTCCATATTTATTGAATCCAGTTCCTCCTTTGCAACCTAAGCTGTCATAGCTTTCTAGCGCATCCTGATCGTGATGGATGTAGCCTCACATACTGATTGCAGAGAAAGAGAGGATGACAGATCTCTGCCCATTGGCCTGTTTCCAGCCTTTGTGATCAAGAACACATAGCAACTGTTTGTTCTGAAAGCATAGGGACATCCCCGGTTTTTCATCGCATCGTTTTTAAAGTTCTGCTGTCTTGACGCTTGCAAATTATAAACAAGTTCTGTTAATTCGATGGGGAGGTCTGCGCTTTCATCAGTTCTTCTTGCGTGCAGAGGCTTGACTGGGAGTACTCGCACACGTTCCCAAGTCCTGCCTACAGAAACAGCAGACCCCTTTTCGGATAAATGGAATTTACCTGTAATTTGCAAGCGTTGAAACAGCGGGCTTTCAAACAATTCTTCTTGCCTGTGGAAGTAAGCACGGGACTGCTTGCGTGTGTGAGCGTGCCGCTTGCAAACAGAACTTAGAGGGAAAACGGGTACCAGGCTGGCTGGCTGACTCTGCAAGCAGCACACACGCATGGTCTGTCCTCTGCAATTCTTTTCATGTTCCCTCCCTATACGGGTTCCACTTTCCAACCAATTCTACAACAGTGCTCCAGTCCCTAGCCTGTCAGGTAAGGGGGGAGTGCCTGTACTTGCCATCCTGGAGGCATGAAGAGAAGACACTCAACAGGGCCTTTCCATATTGAGAAACTCTGTCCTAATCTTCCGTGTTCGGGAAGGAATAAAATATGGCTCAGGCCCCCGTTTCTTGCTGTAGAAAGAGAATTTATTTGCTTCAGCCCTCTCAAGGCTGCCTCTCTGAGGCAAAAAGCAAGACCCAAATAAATACAAGCACCACACGGGCATTTGCTGGCACAGCGGCTGGCCCTCCATGGTACGTTACTCCCACCCACCCCATTACAACCATGGACACAAACACTAGGCAATGAAAGGACTAGTGACAGAGTTGTAGAACGTACACATTGACAAAAGGCTCCCTCTTTCTCAAAACCAAGGAGAGGGGGATTCGAGTCCTTGTATGCCAGGGGCAAGAGGGGGAGATGTACATTCAATGGCCTTCACAGTGGCGTGGAGGAGTGTAGCCACTGGCATGCCTGCAGCACTGTTGACGCCAACGAGGGGGCACCTGGGCAAGCCAGGGGCCGCTTCCACTCCCAGGGCCACGCTCACGAGTGCAGAAAGCGATTGAAGGCATTGTAGGCGGACTCCAAATCAAAGAGCATCTGCCGGACCTGAGAATCGTCCAGTTCGTCGGAAGCCGACATCCCGCTCAGTGTCTGCAGCCTGGGAGAAGAAAGAGGACCACTGAATCCCACCCTGCAGAAGGAAAGGGAGTCGGCGTCTTACGGCCTCCTCCCCTTCTTCAAGGTAGTACCTCCCACTAGCCTTGGTGGAGAAGTGGGGCACCTCCAAATGCACCTTCCCCCCAAAAAGCAGTCAACTGTGGGTAGGCCAGTCTTGATGAGTTGGAGGTAGAAGAAGCTCCTGAGAAGTTAGGAGCCATAAATGAAATCAGTTCCCACAGACTGCTGCCTTTTTAGCTCACTCTTTTTACCCCTGCTGTTTAAGTACATAACATCTTCCCACCCTCTCCTACAGGACTCCCCTTCCCGGCCATGTAGTGGCCAGTAGAGAGCAAGGGACAACAAAGACGCCTCTGGCTATGTTGGCCCCTAACCCTTGCCAGGGTTAGCAGTGCAAAAAAACTAAACTGTGTATCTGTGGGGGGGGGCCAAGGCATGATGTGGCAGGGGTGGGCACCCAGCATCCAAACCAGGGTGGGGAAAGGAGAGAGAAGGGATGAGTCAGCGTGATGGCCCCATACTTCCTCTCTCTCGCCCATCTCCTTCCTTGGGCACGTGGGGGGCGTCATGAGAGGGTCTGTGGTGCTGAGAAATTGGGGTCGAGTCATCCTTAGCTGGCCTGGCAGCTGCTGGTGGAGGACGAGGTGGGAAAAGACCAGGGATGGGTTTTTAAAGGGATGTGTGACTTGATTGGAGCCTCTCGGAGGGAAGACTCCCCCAGAAAAGAAGCGTCTCGGTTGGAGAATCAAAAATAATCAAATCTCTGAAAGTTAAACCCATGAATGTAGAGGGCTGGCTGTATAGCCAGATGCACCACATCATGAATTCCCCAGGGTCCCTAGGAGGTGCTGGAAGACACCCTCATTGCTGCGCATCTGCTTAAGTCACACAGCCAGATGTTCCTCAGCCATCTCTGACTCCCCACTGGCCACTACATGGCTGGAAGGGAGGAAGGCAAGGTGGCAGGTGAGTGGCTGCTGCACAAGGGAGGATCCTGGCCACCCCGTGACCAAGGAGAAGACACGTGCAGGAGTCACGCCTGCTATGGCACAAACAGGATGCCTCGCTGATGAGTGCAGAAAGCGTGGATATCCAGGGAAGCAGGAAGTGTAAAGATTTTGTGGACAGCAGGGACCTTTTATTTCCCAGAGCAAAACACTCACCACTGGTTAACTTTCTGTCGTCCTTCGAAGTCGGGGGGCAAGTGACTCATGCGATTCATGGTCTCCATCAGTTCCCGGAGATCTGGCTGGATCTGAGGAAGAGGAGAAAAGAGTCAGCCGGCTGGTCTCCTGTCCATCCCTTCCTACCCACAGAGGTGGCCCAGGGGATGGGCGCCAACAGTGGATTTCTAAAAACCAAACTGATTTCCTTGTGGGCCACAGCTTGCTGGAAAGGCCCAGGTACGAGGGCCTGGCTCCAGCCACTGCCAGAGGGTTGCAAAGACAGCTCTTCATACAACTGAACACACTGAGAATTCTCCCCAGCAGGAACAAAAGGCTGGGAAGCAGATGGCAGCCTTCCTGTTCTCTCGGGAAGAGGTGCACGTCACAGACAAAAATGCTCTGGTTTTTTTAATGCTCTGTTAGTGAGTCACAAGAACCCAAGTCCAGCTTGTGCTATAGTAACCCACTTTTTTGGTCACTAGAGAGGTCAGAATTTTTTTACCCAATACATAGTGACCAGTCTCCCCAAATCCCTTTTAAGTGTAACGCCCCGCTCATAGGCAATTCCATGTCCTCCCCTCCCGCCCCAGCAGCTGTTAAGCCCTGAAAAGCCACTCCTTGCTGATGGAGGGGAGGGAAGTGATTCACAGAAACAAGATGGGTGCTCCCAGACAGAGTGCGTCATCCCATGGCGCCAAGACCAGCTGCTTCCTCCCTCCTCTCCCCATTGCTAAGGAGGAGGAGCGGCGGCGGCAGTCCCTCCCAGGGCTTGACAGCTGGGGAGAGGGAGGTTGTGGAAGAGGTGAAAAGGGCTACAGAATAAACCCCTGCATCCCGTCTCCAAAAAAAAGACCTATGCTCACGAAGGCATACTTGCACTTCTCTGAAGTCACAAACAGGATTGTGTCCTAAGAATGCAATCTGCTCATCTAAACCTGGCTGAGACCCTACATGTACACGCAGCCCTGCACTCGCATGTTCACTGACAAGGCCCACGAGGGTCCCATATTGGTGAGGGGCAGAAGACAATTCAGACCCCGGAAAAGCATCCCAGCCCCCGCTAACATGGCCACTGCTATGCTGCTGCAGAGCAGGAAGGCCAATGGACACACACACGCTGGATGGCCTGAAGGGAGCTCCCAAGGATGACCACAGATCCCATTATCAAAATTGCACAGACTTATAGGTTGGAGAACAAGATGGATAGTAAGTTCTATAAGGCCTGGGAGTTGTTTACAGCATTTCTTCAAAATAAGGAAATTCCAACCAATGGTCTTCAGCTTTGAGTGATTAGGAGATCCCTTCTTGGACTTAAGTTTATTTTAATTTTTATCCTTAGTTTTATGGGGGAATATGCTACATTTCAATAATACGGTATATCTTTAAAGATTAAGTAGGAATGATACAATTTATTGTTAATATTTGTAATCATAAATTATTGGTGGTAATCCCCAGGCAATATTGTGGAGGGAGGTGGAAGAAGGAGGAGAAGTTTTGACGTGATTGGTTTTTTTCTTTGAGAGAACAGGGATGTGAAAGAATACCATTAATATTATGTTTGAGACAACAAGGATTTATTGTGAATAATGGTATTGTTATTATATAATTATTATATAATTAGAGGTTGACACAGATGTGTGATAATCAGAACACCAGTCTCTTATATGGGGAGGTTTATTTCATGATATTTTTGAGAAGATAATAAGGCTGTATCTCACTCAAGGGAGAAGTTCTCTATGTTTTTGTCATTAATTATGTAATTAGTATGTAGTATTTGTATTATTTGTATGTATTGCGCTAGTATGTTTGTAAGTGGTTATGTGTAGACTGTATGTTGTTATGTAGGGGGTTTTTTTTGTTTTGTTTTTTAGTTCCTTAATAAAAATATTTAAAAAAAAAGGATGACCCCAGGTCCCAATGGATACCTACTGCAGTGTGTCCAATGACAGGAAAGTAGCTGGATGCATCTCTGTTGATATCTCCCCACTCCCCCAACCTCCGTTCTCCAAGACATGGAAATGGCCATGATGGGGGTGGGCCTGCACTGCTCAAAAAGTTGGTTTTGGGGACAGCATCACCAGGAGATGTAGCTACATCTCCTAATGCACGCTTACAGCCTATGTTGCATGTTCAGAACTTGCTGTACACCCTTGCGTTGGAAGGGCACCTGTCAAACATTCAACAGCTGAAGGTACAACAAACAACACATTTTTCAAAACTGCCACTCTTCCCTGTTTTCCCAGCAGCCTGACGGTACGCACTCACCAGGGCCAGTCTCTTTCTCAGTTACTCACCTCATCCATGGCCCGGATCTCCAAGCGCAGCTTGTCCATCACGGTAATAAAGAGCTGGAAGTGCAGGAAACAAACTCCTCAGTTCAGACAGAAGACCAAGCTGAGGCGCAGCAAAATGCGTGGCTGGGGGGAACCTCTAGCTTTGCTCACTAAGAACGCTGGTTATTTGCTATGTGCCTTCAGGCAGACTGACTTACAGGGACCCTCGTCTCCTATGGTTTTCTTGGGCAGATTTATTCTGCAGAAGTTTGCCCTTACCCTCCTCTGAGGCTGAGAGGGTATGACTTGCCCAGCATCACCCAGGGGGCTTCCCCACGCTGTGTGGGGAGTTGAACCCTAGTCTCCCAGTCCTAACTCAGCACTCAAACCACTATGCCTCACTGGCCCTAATAAAACAGATTTATTCACAGGAGGTCTGCCAATGACCTCTCAGGCTGAGAGAGTGTGACTTCCCCGAGCTCATCGGGTGGTTTCCAGGGATGAGCAGAGGTTCAGACCTGGTCTCCCAGAGTTCTAGTCCAGCACTCACACCACTACACTGGTCACTCCCGACAACCTTTGTTGTTGCTGTGTGTCTCCAAGTTGCTTCAGTTTCAATGGTTACCCTAAAGTGAACCTACCATAGAGTTTGCTTGGCAAGATTTGTTCACAGGGGGTTGCTCTTGCCTTCCTCTGAGGCTGAGGGAGTACGACTTGCACAAGAGCAGCCAATGCATCTCCATGGCTCAGCAGGGATCAGAACCCTGGTCTCCATAGTTGTAGTCAGACCGCTACTTCACGCCGGCTCCATCCCACTACTTACGGATACAATATCTGCAATGCAGCGATTGAGGTTGCCCTTGTCGTCCTTGATGGTGATGGGCCGGTCCTCCTTGATCCTCTCCATGGCCAGCGGACAATCGAGCTACAGGAAGGAGAGCACGGAAAGGGAGTGGAGATGACGATGACTCTCATATTTATTTGCATCCTGCTTTTTTCCCCAAAACGGGGGGCTCAAAGTGGCTCACAATTGTAAAAACAGTACCATTAAGAATATACAAAAAGTGAATACAAAAACAGAATCAAACTATTTACAGAGTACAACAGCATCTCAGTAAGGAATAAAAATGCAATTTAAAAAGATAAAAAAGCTCTTAAAAACAACAGTTGACACAACACAGCAGCCCCACCCCAAAGCCTCTTCTTTAAAAACTTTCTGTATTAAAAGCTGTCGGAATAAAAGGGTTCTAGCCTGCCACTGGAAGGACAACAAGGAGTGGCCATTCTGCCCTCCCTGAGAAAGGCACTCCAGAGTCTAGGGGCAGCCGCTGAGAAGGCCGCTCTCATATCCGCACTGCTGGGTTCCCCCCAACAGCTATTAAATCCAGGCTCTAATCTCCCCCATGGAAGAAGAGGCCAAGAACTTGAAGGAAGAAGGTCCCTCTCCATTCCCGGGTGAAGATCCAGAACTGGATCTCCTCAGCTGTTTGCATCCAGGGAAGAGAATTTAGCTTTGCCCACAGCAGAAACAAGAGACTCATCTCACTTCGTGAAGGGTTGCCTTCCCATCCCAATACCTTCCCCTCCGCCCCTGCCAATATTTGCTTACCCGAAACTTGCGGCAAAAGTCATCAATGGAATTGATTTCCAAACCTTGGACCTGCTTGAATGCAGCTTTATACTGGACAAGGAGTCGGGAACAGGCGGCAGTGTACCTGGAAGGGTAAAGGACCAGCTGAGGAGAGGCTGGCAAGAGCTGCAGCGTGGCCCAACGCACTGATGTCTTGTCTGCCCCACTTTCTCCACAGCAGCCACTGCTAGAGAGGGGATGGCTGACCCACAGGAGAAGAATGGTTGCAAAACCCATCTGCTTCCATGTCCGTATCTCATCAGCTGATATTCAGAAGTCCACTTACCTCCAGAGAGAACAGTCTTATAGCTACTAAGGTTATCAGCACCTGAAGTCAACAGACCCTTCACTTCAGAGGGCTTTCTTGGCCCAATTAAGTGTCATGAAATGGCAGTGCAGTAGTTCCCCCCTTAATCATGGTTTCGCTTCTTCAGTTTCCTCTTCCTCTCACCTACTCTTTGCCCCGATCTGCTCCCTGGCATTCAGGTGATGGTACCCACACAGCCTGCTCCAAGTTCTGCCACCCAAAACTTGCCTGGATGCCTGCTCACTGCCACTTTAACCGCTCCTCTGCCAACAGTGTCTCAGGGGACAGCTCTGGCATCATGGGATGTAGCCCTCTAGCTTTGCAGGGAGCACAGAGAGTAACTTGAATCCACTGGTTCTCATTCTAGTTTCTGGAGCAGTAAATAACAAGCTCTCTCCATCTTCCACAGGACAGCTCTTCAGGTTTTCAGACAGGGCCATCATACTATCCAATACTACAAGGTTCAGTGCTATCCGCCATTTCAGGCATCCAGGGGGCCTGGGAACTTATCTTCTGTGGATAAGGGGGTACAACTGTACATCTGAAGCTTTCATTCTCATCTCAGCAGAGCCATGTCTCTCTCCTTCCCAAATCCCTCCTTATCCCTAAAATCCTTGTGGGACCTGCACCTGAGGGGAGGCGGCTTTCCTCTACCTGCCCTGCCACTCACTCGTTGGGGGTGACACAGTCCTTGATGTACGCCTTCTCTAGAGCCTGCATGGTCTTCACCACAGCAAACAGTTCAGCCATGTTGTCGTATCTGAAACCAAACAGAGCAAATCCTTCAGAAAGGGCCACCTGTACTCTTAACAAGCTTAACAAGAGGCCCTGCTGGGGGAGAGAATCCATCTGTGTGCTGAAGTGCCACCTCCGAGAGGCCTCACAGACATTTGTGAAGAAGACACTAAACCAGACACTTTTGCTTAGGGCAGAACTAGAATCTTGTGGAACACAAAGAAAAAGCAAACCCACCAGCTCTTGCTGCTGCTGCTGCTTACAGCAAGTATTTCAGGGTGTGTCCCCAAACCTTTGCCTCCATAAAGCAGGAGTGACAACATAGTGGCCATCTGGAGGTTTTTGGCTGGCAATTTCCTCGTGATTGGCTATGCTAATTATGACTCCTGGAAAGCAAAGTCCTAAATATCTGGCAGACCAAGTTTCCCCAGCCCCACCACAAAGGAATCAAGACAGACTGGGCAACGGAGACCACCACCCTCACTGCAAACAACACAGTTGAGTGTTTCTGGGAAAGATACTCACTTCTCTCGCTCCCGGGCATTCTTGTACAGCTTCACTTCCTGCAACGGAAGAAGGTAAAGTTGCATCCACCAGGCAGAAAATTGTCTGGAGATAAATGGTTGGGGGAGACCCCAAATGCCTTTTTAAGGTCAGGAAGGACAGTCTCTCAGGGGAGTCCAGTGGATCATGTTGCTGGCCTTGTCATCCAAAAAGTCCCCAAAAGTACTTCTCCACCTCCCACCCCCACTACTGGAAACACTCATTGTGTCTGGGAGGAGATTAACCTCCCCCATGTCATGTCTCCCAATACCATTAGGAGGGAATTACTGGCTGCCACCAACTCACAAACAATCAGAACATCACTTGCCTCATACAGTTCTGGCTTATTTGCTGGGGCTGAAAAGACAAGAGAACAGAAAGCGTGTGAACTGACACAGCTCAAGTAGCCCCAACCACATGACTGTGAGAAAATCCCACACAATTCCCCGCAGCCCGAACAGTACCATGTCGAATCCTTCAGGACAAAAGAATGAAAAGAAAGACAGTGGAGAACAGTCAAGATCAGAGAAGGTTTAAAGCTCAACCCTACCATACTGTCAGCAGGGAGCATGGACACAATGCTGGGCTGCAAATGCTGCAAAAAAATATCCTAGTGTCTTAAAATACTGCAGACCAGAACTAAGGCTGGGATCTCACATCACACGGGTGAAGTGTAACACCCTACTCATAGGCAGTTCTCTGTCCTACCCTCCTGCCCTGTCAGCTGTCAAGCCCTGGAAAGCTGCTCCTTACTGATGGAGGGGAGGGAAGCGATTCAGAGAAAGAAGATGAAGCTGGTCTGGGCTCAAGAGGGGAAAAGGAAATACAGGCGCACTCCCCTTGACACAAAGACCAGCTGCTTCCTCCTCCTCTGAACTGCCTCGCTCCTCTGCCATCACTAAGGAGGAGCAGCAGCAGCCCCTCCCAGGGCTTGACAGCTGTGGAGGGGGGAGTCTGGAAGGCGTGAAAAGCGCTACAGAATAAACCGCTGCATCCCATACGTGCACGCACATAAGACACTAACAGGATTCTGCCCTAAGAACCCAATGTATTTATCCTGTCCTAGCTGGGATCTTACCTGTATACATAGCCCCGCACCCACATCTCCACACCCTTCCACCACACAGCAGCTGACAAGCCCCCAGAGAGGATTGTATTGGTGAGGTGGGGCAGAAGGTGAGTCAGATCATCCAGAAGCGGCTGGTCTCAGTTCAGTCGGAGGGGAAATAGAGGTGCATTATCGAAAGGGGTGCACCCCACTTTTCTTTCCCCCAAAGCCCAGAGCAACCAGACCTTCATGGTCCAAATCATCTCCTTCTTCTGATAAGGAGGAGCAGTAGGGGTCCACTCCCAGGGCTTGAAAGCTGCTGGGTGTGGGAGGTCTTCGGTCTGGAGAACAAAGGCAAGAGAACAGCCCTTTGCAAACAGCCACACCCAAAACAGGATTTATGCAAGCAGAAGCTGCACTTACAAGTCACCAACAGGATGCCGGTCCCTGTCTCCCATCCAAGCCCTTTACCTGATCCCTCATCCCTGGAGAACCTAGAAAGCAGTAGCAGCAGACACCTGAGGTCTCACCTCCCATCCCTGGGTTGGCTGGGATTCCATGGAACATTCTTCCTTCTATCTGTCACACAGATCTGGACACACACACCATACAGGGAGCCTGGGGAGAAAGAGGAAAGGCACAATGGGAATTTCCTCCATATGTGATGGCACAACCCCTGAAGCAGCTGCTTCCAGAGCAAGGCCTCCCCTGCCAGGCAGCTCTGAGGCTAGCAGTGGGATGGGGGGACTCCTTTTAATAACCAGCACTGGAAGAACGATGAGCAGAAGAACAGCAACTAATTTGGAATGCAGGGCTAGAATAGAATTCTACAGACCCCTTCAGACCTTCAAAAAGACAAATCAATGCGTTTAAGAGCAAGACAGAAGCTATTAAGAACAGAGTCTCTTGGGATGAGGAGAAATGTTCCTTATAGAAGTATAAAGTTAAGTAGGCTTTCTCCTCTCCCCCTTCTCTTCTCCAATGATATTCAGATCATTCTCCATGTATTCAGATATCTTATTAAGAATATGTAGAGAGTAGTATATACACTTATTTCTTAACCACATATAAGTTATTTTTTGTTCTGTATTCTTTTTTCTTTCCTTTTACATTTCTTGGTATATACTAGTTCCTGGTATATAGTATTCTGTACTACATTTATACTTATTCTTAGAATTACTCCCTTCCTGCGTACACACATATACACGTTCAGATTTATATATTTGTACATATATTTAAACATATGTTAGACAGGAAACCAAATTCTTTTGTATAAGGTATATGAACAGTCAGTGTACTTTCAAGATGTTATTATTTGCTGTGTAGTGTAAAAAAAAGTAAGAATGGGGTCTCTTGGAAGTCTCCCACTCATGCAATTGCCATAAGCTGAAGTTGACTGGATGGCAAATAACAAGAACAAGAGGGGAATTGTAGCTCTGGGACCACATGTCACCCTCCAGGGCTCTTTTAATAGCATCCAAATCAAACGGAGTTAACTGCACTGTCCTTGATCTGGCCAGAAAAAAGGAAGGAGTGAATTGCCTCTCTTTGGAAGCCTCTGGGAGCTCTTTCAAACTGGCTGCAATCCTCCCATCCTACATTGCAGAAAAACATTTAAAAAAAAAGAGTTCTCAAAACAAGCAGTCCCTGTCTTGCAAATTCATTTTATTAAAAAAGAAAGAAAACCTTTTTTGGCAGCCTGCGCAGTCCCCAAAATGGTCTGTTGGAATCTTCCAAAATTGCCCATCCCTGCTTGACCAGTTGAGACTTGCTACCAAGGGCTAGCATTCTGTCCCATACAGAGGTCCGCAGCTAGCGTGGGCAAAGTGTGTCCTCTGCCAGATGAGGCTGAATTGTAACTCCCAGCACAGCCCTAGCCAATGTAAGCTATGGTGATGGAATCTGGGAGATGCAGTCCAGCTGCGCTGACAATCACAAACTCACAGAGTTGGAAGAGACTCCAAGGGCCATCAAGTCCAACCTGATTCTGCCGTGCGGGTAGACACAATGAAAGCTTTCCCAACAGATGGCCATCCAGCCTCTCCTTAAAAACCTCCAAAGAAGGAGACGCCAGCACACTCCATTCAGGCAACATATTCCACTGTCAGACCGCTCTCACCCTCAGGAAATTCTACCCAACGTTTGGGTGGAATCCCTTTTCCTGAAGTTTGGAGCCACTGCTCCACTATAGCCTAGCCTCTGGAGCAGCAGAAAACAAACTTGCTCCATCCTCCATAAGACATCCCTTCAAATATTTAAACAGGACTATCATATCACACCTTAAGCTTCTCTTGGACTTCATATTCTTGGCAGAGTTTGACTTCCAGTAAGTATCAGGATAGCTGAAATCCCCCATTACTACTTCAGCTCTCCTTGCTGAATGCCTGTTTATCTGTTTCAGGAAGGCATCATTCAAGTCCCCAGTCTCAGAAACTGAAATTAGTACTTCTATTTGGTATTTAGGTAAAACACAAACTTGTTAATAACTACCCCCTGATTATCAACCATACATGCCTCTTCTTACTGTTTTGTCCCTTATTCCTAGCGACTGTACCAACGACAATCTGGAAAACCTGGCAACAATAGTGGGTGAGTGAGCCTTCATTCATTCACTCGGTATGATCTGACCCTGACCCACTGGTGCTCCTGCCTGCACCAGTGGGTCTGGGTCTAGGGGTTCGTTGCTGGAGGGGTTGGCGGGCAGAGTTGTCTTCATTAATGGTGGGAAACTCCCACGGGAGAAGAGACGCTCTCCCATTGCCCCCTGTCGCTAAACCAGGGGGAAATGGGAAGCCAAGGTCTGAAGGGATGCCATGCAGGATAGATGGAGTGAGCTTGTTTTCTGCTGCCCCAGAGACAAGACACGCATCCACAGATTCAAATTACAAGAGATTCCACCTCAAGATTGGGAAGAACTTCTAGACTGTAAGACCTACTCAGCAGTAGAATAGGCTGCCCTGCAGGTAATAGGATCTTGTTCTTTGGAGATTATTAAAGCAGTTGCATGGGCAACTCCCAGGAACATTTTAGTTGTGTCTCCCTGCATGGCAGGGAGATTGGACTGGATGGCCCTTGTGGCCCTTTCTAACTCTACCATTCTATGAAACACCACTCTCTTTCTTGGTACGGTCAGTGGTCCAGAAACCAAGTCCTATGAGGAATGACTCACGGGGTCTGGGTCTGTTTAGCCAGAAGAGAAAATTAAGGGGGACATAATAGTCATGTTTAAATATTTGAAGGGATGCCATATGGAGGATGGAGCAAGCCTGTTTTCTGCTGCTCCAGAGACTAGGACACGGAGCAACTGCCTCAAAGAAGAGAAAAAGAAATTCCATCTAAACATTAGAAGGAACTTCCTGACAGCAAGAGCAGTTCACCAAGGGAGGAGCAGTTCACTGCATGGTGGAGGGGGAACTGGATGCCCCTTGAGACCCCTTTTAACTCTACAATTCTATGAAACATGGCTCCCTTTATTGATATAGTCAGTAGTCCAGAAACTGAGCCTTGTGAGGAACAATTCAGGGCCTGGATATGTTTAGCCTGGAGAAGAGAAGGTGAAGAGGTGTCGTGATAGCCGTGTTCAAAATATCTTAAGGAATGTCATACGGAGGATGGAGCAGGCCTGTTTTCTGCTGCTCTGGGGGCTGGGACATGAAGCAACTGCCTCAAAGAAGAGAAAAAGAAATTCTATGTAAACATTAGAAAGAACTTCCTGACAGCAAGGGCTGTTCACCAATGGTGTGTATGTGGGGGGGCTGGATGCCCCTTGAGACCCCTTCTAACTCTATAAGTCTATGAAACATGGCTCCCTTTGCTGATACGGACAATGGCCCAGAAACCGAGCTCTGTAAGGAATAACGGGGGTCCGGTTACGTATAGCCTGGAGAAGGGAAGCTTAACAGGCGACATGATCGCTACGTTTAATTATTTGATGGGAAGTTAGAGGGTGGATGGAGCAAGCCTGTTTCCTGCTGCTCCGGAGGCTAGGACACGGAGCAACGGACTCAAACGGACGAGATTCCACCTCAAGGCCAGGACACCCCTCTTCAGGTGGGGAGCGGTCAACGGCGCCACGGCCCGCCCGAAGGAGGGCTGCTGGGATCTCCCGGGGAAGCAGAGGCTGGGCGGGCCTCTCCCGGGGGTGCTTGGGTTATGCCGCCCCGCGGGGCAGAAGGCGGCTGGGCAGGAGGCCCCGGCGGGACCCTTCCGGCTCTTGAGGCCCCGTGAGGCCCGTCACGCGCCCCCCGCCCCCGGCCCTCACGGCGGCGAGGGAGGAGAGGCCAAGGGGCGACCCTCTCCTGAGCCCCCAACGGAGACGGGACCCCTCGCGCACGCCCCGTCGCCCCGGCCTCCGGAGAGGGAACCCGCCCCCAAAACAAAACCCCCGGCAGCCTCACCCCCTAACGCCGCCGCCGCCGCCGCCGCCTTTTCGCTCCTTCCGGCTTCCGGGAAAATGGCGCCCGGCCGCTCATCGACAGCTCCGCAGATCTCCTCGGAATGCCTAAGCACGCCCCCGCTCCGCCTGGCTCGCGTCTCGGCGCTCGGCTAGGGGGAGCGGCGAGAACCTTTTGCGTCACAAGCGTACGCCGGGCGCTTGATCTGTAACCAGTAGATCACCGAGGAAAGTGGTGGTTCCGGGTCAATTCTGGCCGCCTCTCTGCTTGTTTTGTCTTAGTCTTCCTTCTCCTCTCCCTCCCCGTTTCCTTTTATGCTGAAGCAGATTAACGCGGCTAATTCTTTTGTCCCTTCCAGAAAATCGCGACAATAATAATAATGATAGTAAATTATATTTTGTATTTATAGTTATGTATGATATATAAATCTTATATAATTATACTATTATTATTATTAATTATATTAGAGTCACGGTCGTATTTCGAATCAGGGTCCGAGTTTCCAGACGAGACTTTTCGAGGAGACGCTGCCTGGAGATTCGTGGAGAGCGCTGCCCGGTCCTTCTGAGTGCAAAGCAGGAGAGCTGGGGGAAAGTAATTCCCGAAAGTAATTCGTTCCGTTCCTCCCAAGACGACCCGCGTTACTCGTTGCGTTCCTTGGGGGGTGGCGGCTTGTATTCCTTTTCGTCCTGCCACGAAAGGTGGCGAGAAGGGACGCCCTGAAGCTGGTAAGCACCTCTTAAAACGGGGGTGGGATTCCAGGTCTTTATTGCTGCCTCACTATAGCCAAAAGTATTTAGTTACACGTAACTATGTTGGGAAGTGTAACTAGTTACAGGTAACTATGTGGGTTGTAACGTATTACTTGCATCCTGTGCCTTTGCTAAGCAAAGGGCAGCAAACTCTAAGACAGGGATTTCAACTCTTTCTAACCCAAGTGTTAATTCATGTCAAAAACTTTAATTTTTAACCATTTACAACACACTGCTGGGGCCACCCTGAGCCAGAAGCCTCACCCTTGCTCAGTGGAGCTTACTTCTAGGTCAATGTGAATTGCTTTGTCAGGTTATAAAGGCTCCAGGTCCCCTTTGAGGGGGGAAGCTAAGCAGGCTCAGCTGTGGTTGGTCACTGGACAGGAGACCACCAACAAATATCAGGTGCTGCAGGCTGTATTTCAGAGGAAGGAACTGGCAAAACCACCTTTGAGGATTCCCTGCCCCAAAAAACCCTAGGAAATTCTTGAGGTTTCCATCAGCTGACAAGCAACTTGAAGGCACATAAACACACACAGTGAGAAGCAGACGCACATGTACCTTCAGCGAGAATCCCAGAGAAAAAGGCCATTTCTGCACTAGACTGTTACAGTGCTATGATTCCACTTTCAACTTTCCGCTTTCCTCGGAGGCCCCTCCCTAAACTGCAAACCCCAGGATTCCATAGGATGTTGAAAGTGGAATCATAGCACTATAGCGCAGAAGGCTATGAAGAGCCTTGAGTTATGGTTCTTTGGTCAACTGGGGGAGTTATCTTGAAGGGGGCTCCAGAAGGGGGTCAGTCTACATAGCCTTAAGACTTTGTGCATACATTCATAGAAGGTGTCAAAGAAATCCCCCCAAAGTGTGTGGCCAGTCAGAGTGTTTTGCAATACGCTGCGCTAGCAAGGCTCAGCAGAGTTCCCGTCTCCAATACAAGGTCAGGTCACAGTGGGCATCGTTGCTTGAGATGTTCTGTAAACCATTTTCTGGAACGTAAACAAGGGGGAAGTGAAAACTACAGCAAAACGTCAGCGAAGGAGGGGCAAGAGGAAACGTCTTTGCGTGTCAGAAATGCTATAAAATCACCCTGTTAATTGTGCTCGTGGCTCTTGGCGCTTTGGAAACCATTCCAGCCAAGCAGCCCGGCCGTTTCTTTTAATAAACTCTTTTCCTTACCTTCGTGGTCTCACTGCCTCTACGTTCGCGCTACAATCTGAATAAGTTGCTTGTCTTCTCAGAGGTCGAGAGAAACAGAGGAGAAACCAAACCATTTTGGAGTTGGGTCAGAAGGTGCGACCTAGACTTGGGAATTAAGCCTTAAGCCAAAAGGGAATCCAAATGCCTGTGCGGGTGTGTGTGTGTTGTGTGTGAAAGTTTTGTGCCTGTATATTGAGTGAAGTTACAGGAAATTGGTTAAATACCTTTTGCAATTCAGTACTGCTTGGAATTACTTGTGACACCCAATACCCTTATTTTAATAAAGACCACATTATATTTTTATAAATTCTGACTCAGTAGAGGCTTTTTCTTCAGTCTAATCGATTCGTAACAGTGCCCAATGGCTGTACCACAAGCCCAGTGAATCACGTGGCACAACGAAGGCACTGATGAAGTCTCACGCACCATCTGAGAATACGCCGCACGTGCAGCAGTTCCTTTCAGAATTTTCAGGGATTAATCTTAATGCTTGGGCCAGCCCTTTTCAGAAGAAACAGGAGGTTAGGTTGTGAAATTCTCTTTCACTGAAAATGGAAGTAAATTTAACCTTTTAATTGTTCTATACATGTTCTAATAAATAACATGAATTAGATTATCTTTTGGAAGGGCTTTGATTTTACTGCGTTGTTGGAAAAACTGACAAAGACTGTTGTAATAAAGTTTATTGTGATAAAAGGGAAACCTTTTGCTAAGGCGCAGTCTCTTTCTGTCTCAGAATCATAGAATCCTAGAGTTGGAAGAGACTCCAGGGGCCATCCAGTCCACCCCCCTGCCATGCAGGTACACCCTGAAAGCACTCCCGACAGATGGCCATCCAGCCTCTGCTTAAAAACCTCCAAAGGAGGAGGAGACTCCACCACACTCCATGGAGGCAGCCGCAGATTCCACTGCCGGACAGCCCTGACCGTCAGGAAGGTCTTCCTGAGGTTCAGGTGGAATCTCCTTTCCTGCAGCTTGAATCCATTGCTCCTTGTCCTGGTCTCTGGAGCAGCAGAAAACAAGCCCATTCCCTCCTCTACATGGCATCCCTTCAAAACAGAGAAGAAATTGTAAAACAAGATCAAGTGGTAAAGAAATGTGGCAAGTACAATCTATGACCATTCTGTACAAAACTACAGATGAGCGAACGAAAGTGACCATTCCTGGCAGTGACCATGAGTGACCATTCCTGGCAGCACAAACTAGCAATCGCTCATAACGTTGCCATGTTATTTAGCTCAATGGCTCCACACACTGAGAAGAAAGGATTGTGTATGGAAGAGCCCTAATTCAGTCCTCGGAATCTTAAGGTGACCGTTCCTCATTCAGAGAGCCTGGAAAGCTAAGCTGCGAGTGGGCTCGCTGACTGGCAACACGGACTCTTTTCTAACCTAACCTGGCTATGAACTATGGGGAAGGAAACTGGAAACTTTGGGCATCCAAACTGCACTCTGCCCAGTGACTGACTGCAAGAACAGAGACTTCGCCCTTGTACCTTCTACAAAGATTATGCCAAAGGAACAGCGATTCCCAGTCTGGGGTACACGTACCTCCAGGAGTACGGACCAGGACATTTAAGGGTACATGGAAAAAATAATGGTGGAAAAAGCCGCATACATCCATAGCGTTAGATACAAGTCAAAAGTGGTGAAATTAACTGAGCAATATGGTGAGTGGCAGGAACATTATTTAAGCTCAAGAAAGGCCCATTCCCTGCCTTTATTATTTTGGCGAATGGTGGGGAGGCCCTCCCTAAACCGTATGCTGTGAACACACCACTACGGTGCGCACGCTCCCTTACGGGCTCAGCTTTTACTCTCCTTGGCATAGCAGACATATGTGTGCTGCCACGCTGGTGCCGGTGCATATACAAGCGGGAAGCTTCAGTCTGTGAGGAGCGTTCAGTGAGTGCTCTTCCAGAGAGTTCTACGTCTCTTCTCTTTGTCATTGCTTTAAGTTAATTTTTCTGTTTGTGTATTACCAGATACGGATCGGTGGTTGAAAACTGGCACAGTAAAAAAGGTGAAACATAGTGTGGACAGTGACCGATCACCAACTATAATAATCACAAACATTTTGCTCATATGAAGGGTACAATTTATGGAAATGGGCTGCCAAGGTGAAAGAAAGGTTGGAAACCACTGCAATGGAGGGCATACACACAGGAGCTCATATTTATGTCCCCAAGTGTGGTCTAGAAGCCCACTAAAAATGTGGAAAAGAAAGAAACATACCCATTTGTACGTTTGTTTGTCACTTAGTTCATTTTATTGCTCACAAGTGGATTGCACAGTGTTCTTACATTTTGTCAAATGGCTCATTACAGAGAGTGCAGAATATATAGCTAAGCGTTAGTAAGACAGACAACTCAGTCATTCTCTGTTCTCTGTGTTATAGGACAGCTTTCATGTGTACCTTAATGTTAAAATTACTATGAAAAGCTACTTTATTTACAACCAAAACACCGAGGTATAAGCTGGAATGTGTACGGAGATGAGCCAGACTCCCAAGTGACTAACACTCGGGCAAGGCCAACCTGTGTTACAGACACAGCCGGCTGAATACTTGGTATCATACACTCACCAACATTTATTGTTTCAGAGGAATTACTTTTAAAGTTTAAAACACTATTGTGTAAACCACTGATTCCTGAACTGCGCTCAGGAAAACTCATTGGGACCTGCGGTCTCCCACAGCTGTACGGTCCACGATGGGGTGGCTATTCTGCAACCAGCGTGGCAGCCCTTCAGCTGGCCTAGCCTCAAAAAAACTACGGTTCTTGCTTCGTTCTTCCCCCAGCTCCCCATTAACAAGAGCAACATCGGCTTTGGAAATGCAGAAGTCCACTGTGTTAAGACGACAACCAAGAATACAAAAACGAGACAGCGGAGACTCGAAAGCAAATGGGATGATGTGAAACGCAAGGCATCTGTTGCATGCGGAGCCGAGTGGAGGAACGACGGGCCGTACAGCAGCACCATCCACAGACTGCATGAGTGCAAATCAAAGAGCATTTCTTTTCCTTATTATTTTGTACAAAGGCGGTCAACGTATTACAAAAACACAGCAGCACGGATGGCCTCTTCACTAATCTGCGCACTGAGCTCGGATTAGCTTCCATCTCTGAAGTAAAAACACCACCTGAAGGACATCGGACACCAAGACGTCTTACCTTCCAAACCCAAAAACCAGCAGAAGAGGCTAAGGTGGGACCCAGGGCCAGAGCAGGGAGTTCTATGAGGGGCACTGCCTCTGGTCTGAGCAGGATGGAAGGGTGGAGGAGCAGCCGCAATCACAGGGCAGTGCGGTGCGAAAGAGGCTGTTTTGTCATCCACTAAGAGCTGTGATTGCACTGTCAAACTGAAAAGAAGGGCTTTGTTAACCGTCGACACTGGATGAATGCGTCAGCGCCTCCCCTTTGCAGGCTGACAAACTAAAAGGTAAAAAAATAAAACTAAAAGAGGGGGAGGAATTAGACCACTCCCACCTCATTTTTTTTTAAAAAAATCCAGAAGCCTTAGCATTTTGTATATTGTCAAGCGACCTGTTCCTTTATCAACCTTGGCCAATTTTACAAGCAAACTCTGAGCTGGAATAAATGGTCAAAATATATTTTCCGGAATGCGCATAAGCATCAAGAAAGGATCCATCATTATAAAGACATGGCTGGCCCTACCAAGACCTGCCAGCCATTACTCAACTGACAGAGGTTCTTCTCCGTTTTTACCAGCAACCCTGCAATTGTGGGTTTGGCAGAAGCAACCTTGGCCTCTGCCTCACTCCTTGAGTTGTGGTTGTTGAGTGCAGATTAACCAGTAAGGCTCCTCTCTACACACAAATAGCATATTGACTGGAATACACAGAGACCTAGGTGAAGGAGGCAGGTCCGTATTTCAGTTTCAGAGAGAAATGTGGCAATTAAGTTAAAAGTGGGAAGAAGCTGATGCATTTCTAAAATAAACAGCAAAGTGGAAAAAGGAAGAAAAGGGAGGGGAAAGCACCCACAATAAGAATTATAACCTCCCCCGCAAGATCCATCCACAGGTTTTTCTTTCAGTTGACAAAATATTACTAAAAAACCCCTATCCCACTGTACTACAGAGGGTAAAATGCCATAGCTTCCCTGTTACGAGTTTAAAGGGAATTAGTTTAAAAAGACCCTATTTACCATTTTAAAATGCACTTAATCTCTCGTGCTATACTAAATACAGAGATATGAATATAATTCAGGTATTCTAAAAGCGGCATAGCAAAAATACATTTCCCATCTTTCCCTCCCTCCCTCAAAAGCATGAAGCATGAACTAGACATTTGGGACATTGAAAATGCTACAAGGTTTGGCGGTGAAAAAGGAGCATTTCCTTGCTGAAGCAGAGCATGTGCCATGGGGGAGAAGCTACTCATGTTTGGAATTTCTACGGAGTGTGTTACATTTGTATTTACCACTGTGGCTGAAGAAGAGGCAAAAAATACCACTTTGTGCCTGTGTCTTAAACGATTTTAAGTACCATGGAATGAAAAGTGGCAATGTGTCTAAAACCACCCAGTACTCATTAAGGCGCTCAGGCGCTTGCGGTGCAAAGAAAGCAGATAGTAAACGAACCACCCAAGAATTTGCCAGTTGGTCTCTAGAAGGCATGGAACCACAGAGCCCCGGCGACTGGTTTAAGAATTCCCTATTCTCTCCAGCATTGGGCAAAACGCAGTATTGCACTGAATAATTTTTCCTCCCACTAAAGGCAGAAAAATTACTAGTGAAATAATCTGACCACAACTACAAGAGCAGAACAGACAGAACTGGAAATCGGCAATTTGGGCTCCAGCTCGGCTCAGCCCAGCCGCCCTGCAGCCAGGGCTGTGCCTCAAAGCTCTGTTAAAATGTGGCAAAGGAAAGAGTGAAGGCTGAGCTAAAAAACTCATGGTGAGCTTGACACAATGTGCTCTAATGCTTTAAACCATGCCCAGCAGCAGAGGCCAGAAGATTCTTAATACACACAAAGATCTGGAAACTTCATCTCATAGACTGGAACGGATTGATAGTGGGGGTGTCCAGCGGTGATGGTCAGTGTGCCGGAGGGGCTGGGAGGTGGGCTGCAAAGAGACACATGAGAGGCCAGTTAAGACTGCAACACACTTTCTTTCTGCTAGCTACTGTGATGAGGACTGGTTTAGTGACGAACACTTGCTTTTCTCGGATGCCCCAGATTTGTCTTCCTCACAAAGGCTGATCAAAAACAGCTCTTGTGAGATTCTCTCCTGGACCCATATAACTTTATTTCTGAATTTCCCATTCTGTCCTCCTGTCCAGTTGATGGTCAACATGGTAAAACAGTTCAGTGTCAGAATGACCTGATGCAACCAAAAACTAATTTGACCTATCCCAACATGGACACAAATGTTTCAGCCTGCTTTCTTAAAATAAGAAAGGAAGATGAACAACAGAAATTTACAGGGCCAAATGGCACTGGTAGTGAGGAAACAGCCCTGGGGCCTCTTCTTCTTGTGCTGGTCACAATTCTGTTGCCAGAAGCAGGACACACCTAGGCCCTGTCCTAAAGTTACTCGAGGCAGAGAGGGAGAGCCACTGCAGCACAGTCTTTCCTGTGCTACCCAATGACAAAAGAAGCCCTCCTTCATGCAAGTGAGGCCCTGAGCACAGCAAAGCTATTTTACTATATTAGTTCAAAACCAACCAAACAAACAAACCCAAAGACCATGCTGGCTGGGGAATTTGGAAAACCACAGTCCCAAAAAAGGAACTTTTCCAAGCTTTGGTAAGAACAGTTTGCTTACCTGTAACTGTGGTTCTTCGAGTGGTCATCTGTACCCTCATACATTAGGAGCTTTCGCGCCTGCGCGGTAGCATTCGGAAGATTCTAGAGCTCGTTAGCTTTGGCGGGAACCCCACCCCCACGCCGGTACTGCGCATGCTCCTCCCGCCGACTAACGGTCTCTCCTCAGTTCTGGTCCGCCGAAGCAGATGGGACCTGAAAGAGAGGGGAAGGCAGGGCGGGGATGTATGAGGGCACAGATGACCACTCGAAGAGCCACAGTTACAGGTAAGCAACCTGTCTTCTTCTTCGTGGTCTCTGTGCCTCATACATTAGGAGACTGTGTAGCTTACCGGCAGGACGGTGGGTCAGGTCCCAGACCCTACAGCACAGAAGACAGCACAGCACGTCCGAACCGGGCATCTCTCCTGGAACGGCAGTCGAGCCTGTAGTGGCGCACGAAGGTCGACGGCTGGGACCAGGTCGCCACACGGCAGAGTTCCGACAGGTCGACGCCTCGCAGGAGGGCAGCAGATGTCGCCACGGCCCTGGTGGAGTGGGCCCGAAGCAGGTCTGGCGGAGGCTTCCTGGCAAGCTCGTACGCCAGGTGAATAGTCTGTACCACCCACTTAGAGAAGTGCTGGGTGGATACCTTGTGGCCTCTCCGGCGCCTGCCATAACAGACAAACAGGTGGGGTGTCTGTCTGTAGGCCGCAGTCCTGTCTTTGTAGAAGGCCAGCGCCCGACAACGTCCAGGGAGTGGAGGGACCGCTCCAGAGGTGTCGTCGGGTCCAGGTAGAGGGCCGGCAGGATGATGTCCTGGCTCAGATGGAAGCTGGACACCACCTTCGGCAGGAAGGAGATGTCAGGCTGGAGGACCACCTTGTCCCAATGAAAGACCAAGTATGGTTCATCGCAGCGTAGCGCCGTCAACTCTCCCGCCTGCCTGGCAGAGGTGACGGCCACTAGGAACGCGGTCTTCATCGCCAGCAGCCTGTCATCCGTCGTGGCCATGGGATCGAAGGGCGGCCTCGTCAGCTGGGACAGCACCAATGACAGCGACCATGGCGGTAGCGGCGGCGATACCGGCGGGTAGAGGTGCTGCAGGCCCTTCAGGAACTGCTTGATGGTACCGTCCCTGAAGAGCGCGGCCGATGGGGATCGCGGCGGCTGGTATGCCATGATCGCGGCGAGGTAGACCTTGAGCGACGGGAAGGCCAGGCCCTGTTGCCGGAGGTGCAGGAGGAAGTGGAGCACGGTACGCAGGGTGACAGGCGATACCGGCTCTCGACGTTCCTCGGCGAAGGCCACGAAGCGCTGCCACTTGTAGTGGTAGTTCCTTCGCGTAGACTCCTTCCTGGCCGCGGTCAAGACATTCACGATGGCCGGGTCGTCTAGGGCGATATCCTCCAGGCACGGAGGGCCAACACCGCTAGGTCCGGGTGCAACACCAGTCCGTAAGAGTGGGACAGCAGGTCCGGTACCGTGGATAACCTGAGAGTCCTGCCCCGGGCGGACTCGATCAGGGGTCCGAACCAGTGCTGACTCAGCCAGTACAGTGCCACGAGGATCGCGTCCGCCCGGTCCGCGATGATCTTCGCGATCATGCAGCCCAGGAGCGGGAACGGAGGGAAGGCGTAGATCAGCCCTTCGCCCCACGGAAACTGGAACGCGTTGCCGATGGAGCGGCGATCGTGGCCGGCCCTCGAGCAGAACAGGCGGCACTTCGCGTTCTGGCTGGTCGCGAAGAGGTCGACGGTCAGCTCGCCCCATTGGTCCCGAAGCATCCGGAAGGCCTCGTCGGACAGGGACCACTCATGGTGGGAAGTGGTGTCCCTGCTGAGCGCGTCCGCTGTGGTGTTCTCCTGCCCCGCCAGGTGAACCACCACAGGGTGTATCCGGAGCGGAACGCACCAGTTCCAGAGTTCGAGGGCGATGCCCAGCAGCGTGGTGGAGTGCGTCCCTCCTTGCCTGTTCATGTAGCAGACCACCGTCGTGTTGTCGGTGAGGATCAACACCGTGCGGCCCGTGACCAGGTGTCGGAACGCTCTCAGGGCCTTGTGGATCGCCAACAGTTCGAGAGAGTTGATGTGGAGGAACAGCTCGTCGTCCATCCACCGGCCTCGGACCCAGAGATCTCCGGTGTGCGCTCCCCAGCCGAAGAGCGAGGCATCCGTCGTTATCATGACCGACGGCCTGGGTTCGCGGAACGGCACGCCTGACAGGAGGTTCCTGTACGACTGCCACCACAGGAGCGATCGGCGTATCTGTTGGAGTAGGCGGTCTCGGCGGCGCTGGTCGTCCCAGAGTGGATCGAAGGCCCTGACGAACCAGTGCTGGAGTGGCCGAGCGCATAACCTGGAGAGGTAGGTTACGGTGGTGGTCGAGGCCATGTAGCCAGGAGTTGTTGGATCCTCCTCGCTGACACCGTCGAGGCCTCGAAGGCAGCGGACGCCGCCCGACGAAGCGTCCGCACCCTCTCATCTGGGAGGAAGGCCCTCACCGATACCGAGTCGAGGGTCGCCCCGATGAAGTCGAGAACCTGAGTGGGCTCGAGATGGGACTTCCTGGGGTTGACCCTGAGTCCGAGCCGAGTGAGAAGAGACAAAGTCCGATGAATGTCCCTGTACAGTTTCTGTCTGCAGGACGCCACCAATAGCCAATCGTCCAGGTAAGGGTAGACGGAGACGCCCTTCGTCCGCAGGAAGGACACGACCGGAGCCATGCACTTGGTGAACACCCGCGGTGCGGTGGAAAGTCCGAACGGCAGCACCCGGTACTGGTAGCTGGTGCCGTCGATCGCGAACCGAAGGTATCTCCTGTGCTGTGGGCGGATCAGATGTGGAAATAGGCGTCTTTGAGGTCTATGGACGCAAACCAGTTCCCTCGGCGGAGGAAGGGGAGGATCGACGGCAGCGTGACCATCTTGAACCTCTTGGGGCGGATGTATTCGTTCACCCCTCGGAGGTCTAGGATGGGCCGCAGGGATCCATCCGCCTTCGGCACCGTGAAGTACCTTGAGTAGAAGCCGGTGGTCTTGGCTGAAGGCGGGAGCCTCTCGATCGCTCCCTTCTCGAGGAGGGACTGGACCTCTCCCAGTAGAGCCGAGCTGGCCGGGGTGGAGTAGTAGACACCCCATGGCGGAATATCCTGGAACTCGATGGCGTACCCCAGGCGGACGATGGTAAGTACCCAGGAGTCCGCAGTGATCTCCTGCCAGCAGTCGAGGTGCCTGGCCAGGCTCGGGTGGTGGAACAGTTCTACCGGAAGGGCGAAGGATGGCACGGGTGGAGTCCTGCGAAGGACTTCGCTCTGGAGGACGACTTCTTGGACGACGAAGATGGGCATCGTCTGGGAAGCCTCCTCGAAGCCGAAGACGTCGACGGCCTTGACGTGGCCGACCGCGGCGACCGCGGCTGGTACGCCGATGAAGAGGAGGACCTTCTCCACGTAGGCCTCGGCTGGAAAGAGCAGCGAGACTGGGCAGGCTGGTTGATGCCCATCTTCTTCGCTGTCAGCCGGGCCTTGACGAGGTGATCCATAGCCTCGTCGGTGGAGGTGTGGAAGAGCCCTTTGCTGTCGAACGGAAGATCTTCAATCCGTCGACGGCTGTCCTCCTGAAGCCCAGAGGACCGGAGCCACGCGTGGCGTCGGAGAGCTACGGCACCGACCATCACCCTCGAGGTAGCCTCCACGGCGTGCCTTGAGGTGGCGATCTGCTGTGTAGCCAACGGCCTCGCCAAAGATCTGTGTGGCTGAAGCGCGTGACTCCTCCGGCAAGTCAGCAAGGAGTGGAGCGAGTCGGTCAAAGAGGTTCCAATGGTAGGCCACGAGGCATGCCATCGTGTTCACCGTCCTGGCCACCAGGGACGATGCCGAATAGAACCTTCGGCCGAAGGCATCGAGCTTCCGTCCTTCACGGTCCGGAGGGGTGGTATGCGCTCGGTTGCCCCCTTTCGTTTGAGCCGACTCGACCACGATAGAGTTCGGTACAGGATGATTGAAGAGGAACTCCGCGTTCTCCTTCTGCGTCCTGTAGAGATGCTCTAGCCTATGTGGGATAGGCTGTGCTGACGCCGGCTTCGCCCACAGCTGCTTCATCGCTTCCACCAGGGTTGGTAGGAACGGCAGCGGTGTGGTCGATGGTGGGCGGGCTTCCAAGTACTGGAAGACCGGGTCCTGGGCTTGTGGAGCAGGTTCGGTCACCTTCAGGCCAAGGGCTGTGGCCATCCGGAGGAGGATCACCGAAAACTGGCGGACGTCCTCCGGTGCAGACTCCGGGCCTGGCTCCCCGAACCCCAGCGGCGGGGATTCGTGAGAAGAAGGGGTGGACTCAGCAGAGTCAGAGTCTGAGTCGTAAGAGTCGCCGGATGGTGATGGCGACCTCTCCTACTCCTTCTCCTCGGCCGGCCTATGGGCCAGAGGTGCCAGGGTGACAGCTGGAGCTGCAGGCTGTGTCGGTACCGGTGCGGCCGATGTCATGACCGGTATCGGAGTCACCTGCAGGGGCAAGACCGCGGGCCTAGGGTGGTGTGCCGCCTGCGTGGTAGAAGTCGCAGCTACTGCCGGCTGAGCCATGGTGGGCTGTGGCATCGGGCGGGTAGCTGTGGCCGTCGTCCGCGGTGGTGGAGAAACAGCCCTGTAGCAGGGTGAGGGCTCTGGGGACCGACGGTGACTCGGCAAACGACTCAGCGGTGACCTCTCATAGCGGGGGTAGTGAGCCTCCCGCGGTGGCGAGCGAGACCGGCGACGAGGTGACCAGTACCTTGGATCTGGATGGTACCGGTCCCTGTAAGACAGCGAACACGAATGAGTCATGAGCCGGCCGGCTCGTGCCACACCTGCTCCTGGGCGTACCTTCCTAGGTAGGCAGGAGAGTAGGCGCTCTCGCCCGAGCGACACCTCTCCAGGCGCATCTCCCGATATTGCGGGGATGGAGGCCTGGCCCGCTGCTCCAGCGAGCGGGACTGGTCGCGTCGAGAGGCTGGGCGCTGCCTGACCACAGCCTCCTCTCGGCGTTCTGCCGAGGGTGGACGGCGACTCGGCGGAGTGATCTCCGCGATCAGCTCGGGCGGTTGAGGAGGCGAGGCCTGCACGGCCTGTTCCTCATCCGACACCTCAAGGACTTCCTCTTCCTCCGGAGGCTCCTCCTCCTCAGGAAGCTCCATCAGTTGAGGTTCCTCGGCGGGCTGGGTGGGTGGTGGAGTCGGGGGTCGCACCACCGTCGGTGAAGAGCGCCGCTTCTCCTTTCTCTTCTTCTTCTTCTCCCCCAGGCCCTCGGTGGCGGGGCGCTTCTTCTGGGCCGCGGTCAACGGCCTGGAGGAGGAGGTTGAGGCCTGCAGCCCGCAGGGTCCTCACGTGCCCGAGTTGCCGAGATCTTCAGTATCTTCGGCGACTTCATTATCGGTACCGAGCCCGGTACCGATACCAACGAGGTTGAGGGCATGGCAGCCGCCGCTGCTGCCGAAGAAGGAGAGGAGGACGGGCGTTTCTCGGCCATCGTCTCGGGTCTTTGGACGCGAAGAGACTCCTCCCAACAGTGGGATTTAAGCCTTGCTGCCCTGTTGCGGAGAGTCTGATGTGTAAACTCTCTGCAAATGGGGCAGGCCTGAACGTTGTGCCCCTCATCCAAACAAATCAGGCACTTAGAGTGTCAGTCAGAGAGAGCGACCTTCCTTCCACAGGAGGCGCAGTGTTTGAAGAGAGCCGACATAAACAGGGGGCAAGGCAAGAAAACAAGAGTCCGAGAACGCCAAACACAGTCCGAGATCCAAAATCGTAGTCAAAGCCAGAAAAAGGTCAAAACCGATCGAGAAAGTACCAAAGCCAAGTCCGAAATCCGTGAGGGGTAGTCAAAAGCCAAATCCGAAGTCGAAAAACACCAAAAACCGAATCGAAAAGCAAGCCAACAAGCAGAACCTTCTGTACGCTGAGGCGGACAAGAAAGAACTGAGGAGAGACCGTTAGTTGGCGGGAGGAGCATGCGCAGCACCGGCGTGGGGGAGGGGTTCCCGCCAAAGCTAACGAGCTCTAGAATCTTCCGAACGCTACCGCGCAGGCGCGGAAGCTCCTAATGTATCAGGCGTAGAGACCACGAAGAAGAAGGCCTGTGTTCCCTATCCTTCCCCCTATCCAGCTTGCCTGCATGTGTATGGCGCCTTTTCTCCCAGGGTGGGGCCCAAGGCGGCTTCCAAAAGGCCCTACAGTCTGGTCACAGAAACACAATCCCTCATATCCTGGAAGAGTCACGGTAAAGCACAGAGCACCTCCCTCCAGCCTTTGGCGATTTCCCCTTACCGAATGGTGAGCTCCAATATCTGAGCGAGCCGGTCATGAAGGAGGTTTGCCTGCAGGGAGGAAATACAGAATTACTGAAATCCCAAAAGGCCTGGTTCCATCATGAGATGAGCCTCCATCTCTTCCACTTCGCTGAAATCAGCAGGCCTTTTCATATCCCACGCTGCCAGCAACTAAGGAAACCAAGGACTGCAGTTATGGAAGATCTGTCTTAGTAATTTCCAAGGGAGTAAGCCTAGGGAAACTTTGTGCTTTTCTAGCCTCCTTAACTCACAAAAGAACTGGGGCTAAGGCACACGCAAATGCCTTTTGCCATAAGCAGGGACCAGTTTGTCTCACAACAGCAACACGCCTGAGTTCTTATTGTGCTATTCTACTGCTTTTCTATGCCAAACGGAGTACTCTTGCATCAGACAGTCACACGCTAAATCAGTGGCCCTCAAATGTGGACCGCGGCTTTAGGACTTCAGCTCCAAGAATCCTTGGCCACCCACCAAGCTGGCAGGGGCTTCTGGGAGCTGGAAGTCAAAAACATTTGAAATATCTACACTTGAGAACTGCTGCTCTCAATAACCCTTCCAGTTTACAGTAAAGGAGGCTTTTGTTACTGTGATGAGGGGTTAGGGCACGAGGGTAGATTTTGACTGAACATTAGAAGGAACTTCTAGGCAGTAACGGCTGTTTGACAGTGGAACCAATGACCTAGAGAGGTGATGGGGTCTCTTTCCCTGGGAGTCTTCAAAGAGAAGCTAGACTCCTACTCGCTGCTGGGGCTGCTCTAGCTGGAGATCCCCCACAGAGCAGAGAGTTGGAACTGATGGCCCATGGGGCCCCTTCCACTTCTGTGATCTCACGAGGATGTAGCAAGTGCCGACAGACAGCAAAGGCTTCTTTTCTTACACTGTATCTCCACACACTGCAGGCTGCAAAACACATCCGCCTTGACTGCCTGGGTGACTCTAGCAACAGGGAAATGGCACACACTGGGCTTGGGGCCAGGCCGCTGTGCAGTGTAGAAGAGGCTGGAGGGAAGAGATGGCAGAATGGAAACGGGCAGCAAAAGCTAAACAGAAAGAGTTAGGATACAAGTATAAAATATATGTGTGTGTATGTATGTATCTATGTACGTCTATGTTTATAACAGATATAACAGATCACTAAAATAATCAGTTATTTAATAAATGCTACACAGCCCACACTATAAATAGCAATACGGGCAAAGGTCCATAGGGTATAAATCATTTGTCAAAGGAGAAAAAGATCTATATTCTAGTGCTGCCTTTTGGAAGGAGGAAATACTGGACAAGGTAAGATTTACACTGCCCACTGATGAGGACTGCTAGTTGAAAGGAGTCTGGCTTCTGTTTAAAAGAAAAACGATTTGCTACTGTTATTTTGCTTTGTTATGAATAGAATATGTTAAAATTTCATATCATGCAAAAGAGTTAAAGAAAATTATAGAATTTTTTTTCTCTTGGTGGATGCATCATAATTAATTTATGCATAACAATTTTATAGTATAGATATAGTTTAGATATTCAATATATACATATTTTATATATATATATGAGAGAGAGAGAGAAAGAATATGTTATCACCTATTAATTAAATAATTTTTACTATAAAAATAAGATTAATCAGCAAATTTTATTTTAGTTATACAAACTTTATTATGCTAGTGCTTAAATAATTTACTATTAGTAGCTGATGGTGGAGGCGGAAACCACTTTTTAATTATGTGCCATTGTTTATATTTTGAGTTGATTGTTTATTTAGATTAGATGGATTTGTTAGTTATACTAAGACTGTTTAGGTAGTGTAAGTTAGATAGTTTAATTTACAATACGTTTTTCTTTTTTTATGTGCTTTGTTTATTGTTTTCTTATATGTTCTGTTCTATTCTTGTCTCTTTTATATATAATTTAAATAATTAAAAAAGAAGAAGAAGAACCAGATGAGACCTTGAGCCATTTTTTTCCTTCAATGAATGATTTATGCCCTATGGATCTTCTCCAATACTGTTATTAATAGTGTGGGCTGTGCTGTGCTTATTTTAATAATTGATTATTTTACTCATATATTATATTTGTTATAAACCTTTACACAGAGAGAGATATTTTATACTCATATCCTAACTCTTCTGGTTTACTTTTAGAAGGGAGAGGGGCCCAAGGTCAACACCCAGCAAGGTTGTTGCTGAGATGGCCCTGGGATCCTGACCAATGCGCCAACCCTCTGCTCCCTCACAAATGTACAGGCGCACAGGGATAACTCCTTTGCCTCATTTCTCGCATACATCTCCAGGGCTCAATCAGCAGCATGACTTCGAAGGTGCACAGAGAGAGAGAGGCAATGGCATAGGGACGGGGTGCAAGGGGGGCAGTGAGCTCTTGGTTGCACTTTTTGCGGGTTCTGCCACTCCTTGCCTGCCCCCCAGTGTGCCATCGTCCCTCCTCCACACGCCGTTGCCCTGCACCCATGCGCTGTCGCCCTGCCCTGTGCACCATCACCCTCTGCCCCCACCCACCCCGGCCCCTACCCAGCTCGTGCAAAGCTCCGCCACTGGAGAGAGCTCACCTTGGTTTCACACTGCGCTGCAATCTCTTCAAAGGGAGCTTTCTGGAATTTCTCAATCACCTGGCGCCTCTTCTCCTTCTCCTGCTCTTCAAGGCCAGTGTTATCTTTGAAAAAAATAAATAAAAGGCAGCAGGTGAGGGGGAGGAAGGGATGAGACAGGAATAGAGTATCTCTTTAAGACTCTCAAAGAGGTTTGGGTAGGAACTAGGATGGCTCCCTCCTCCCACCAGCAGGAGAAAACTCTGCTCTTCTAGTAGGCTTTTGGGAATTGGCTGCAGCGTGTTTGAACAGCATGCTGGGAGGTGACCCTTCTCTCACACTCAGGGCCATCTAGAATGCCATCCCACACACTTAAGGTTATTTGAATAAAGTAAAGACATTTGAGTGCAGATGTACTTAGCAGGAAAACTATGTTTCTATGGTTGTTGAAATGGACATTCTCCCCTGCAATGGGTGAAAGAGGTCCATGTCAGTGTGCAGGGAACTGATCTCTTGATGGTCAATTCACATTGTCCTGGACATTATATCAAGCAGTGTGAGAGCAAGTTTTCTTGCCTCCAAATTATCTGTCAAGAGCCAAGCCCTGTTGGGAGTGGAATATCGGGGAAACAGCAATTTCACAAGGAACTCGGGTCAATTTACCTATTGCCTTCTTCAGAGCTTCAAAGGTAATTTCTTCTGTGTTGTTGACCTGGAAGAAATATTGTGTCTTTAATTTGTTTATACCGCAAACACAGCAGAGTTTTAGAAAAGGAAGTCTGAATCATTTGTTGCTGAAGTCTGAATCATTTGTTGCTATTTATTCACCACCACAAATTGTATTTTCCAAAGTAAGAGGGAGCTGCCAACTAAACCCAGTTACACAGGAGAGAGGGAAAGATACAGAGCAGCAGTTCTCAAACTCTGGTCTTCCAGAGGATATCAACTCCCAGAATTGGCCGTGCTGTCTGGGATTTCCGGGAGAGCTGGACCAAAATATCAGGACCAAAGACTGAGAGACACTGACAGAGAGCATATACTTTGTGGGTTAAAACGTTCAAGGTAATCCCTGGATTCCCCAAGTGGGAAGAAGCAGGATTGCACCTGTGGCAGGTGGGGAGATGTGCTTTAAACTTTTCCCACCACTCACAACCCAAATAAATACTCCCCCCTCCTCCCGAGCAGCTCCTACTAGGTCCAAGAAAAAAGTCCACATTGGTTAAAGAAGAAAATTCCCTCAAAGGGCTATCTCTCTTGCTGTGTGTTATTTTCATTTAGACCAGAGGGTGCAAAGAACTGACACGGCTGCCTTGCTGTCCTCATAGTCTCAATCTCACTCAAGGCACCTCTGGCAGCTATTTAGATAAGGAAAAAAAAAATCTGCACACTTAATTTGTTCATGGTGTTAACATCACATCTAGTGCGGCCCTGATGGTTCATTAAGTTCAGAGGTGGGCAAGACAGGGAAATGTGTCAAGCAGAGGGCAACCAAAATGGTCGAAGGGTTCGAAACCATGAAGCCCTCTGAGGAGCTGCTGAGGGAGCTGGGGGTGTTTAGCTTGGAGAAGAGAAGCTTAAGAGGAGGTAGGATAGCCATGTTTAAATATCTGAAAGGATGTCATATGGAGCAAGCTTGTTTTCTGTTACCCCAGAGACTAGGACACAGAGCAATGGATTCAAAGTACAGGAAAAAAGATTCTGCCTAAACATTAGGAGGAACTTCCCGAGGGTAATAGCTGTTCAAGAGTGGAATCCACTGCTGCCTGGGAGTGTGGTGGAGTCTCTTCCTTCTCTGGAGGTTTTTAAAGAGAGGCTGGATGGCCATCTGTAAGGAGTGCCTTGACTGTCTCTTCCTGCACGGCAGAAGGGGGTTAGACTGGATCGCCCTTAGGGTCTCTTCCAGCAATATGATTCTACGGCCTCTGACCGCAGAGGGAATGCATAGCCCTCATGCCTAGTAGCCACTGATAGCCTTATCTTCCATGTGATTTCTTTTAAAGCTTATCCAGTTGATGGCCACCCTACATTTTGTGGAATTTTAATTTCTTTAAAAAAAAATAGTTCCTTTCTCTTGTACCGAACCTTTCACCATGCCCTATCTTTGGATTATCCCAAGGATATTACACATCAAAGTAAACATTTGGAAGAACTTCTTGACAGTAAGAACAGTTCAAGAGTGGAATAAGCTGCCTCAATGGAGTGTGATGGAGTCTTCTTCTTTGGAGGTTTTCAAATCGAGACTGGATGGCCATACCTGTGGGGAGTGTTTTGATTGTGTCTTTCTGCAGGGCAGAATGGGGTTGAACTGGATGGCCTTAGGTGTCTCTCCAATGTGACCTGCAGTCTGCATGCAACTTCTGGGAGTGGGGGGGGGTCAAAAATGCTCACAGGATAAAAAACATTTTGTCTCCAAATGCTCTTCATCACCATCTAGAGATTGTGTGGGAAATGCTTCTCTTAGAAATCATCACACGGATCAGACAAAACATTCCTACCTTATCTTCTGTACCATTTCCAGGAAGAATATCCACCTGAATCGACACTGTGTCCACAACACTCTTCCTCCGGGACAGCCTGTCTTCATCTGCAGATGGACAGAATTTTTAAAATTTTGATTTTTTTTTCATTTCAAGGGAGATGGAAAAAGGAAAGCCCCCTTTCTGAAATAATCCTAGGCATACCAGCATTCTCAGGAAGGAAACCACAGTGTACACCAAATTGACACCAAATTGGTAGGGGTTGCTAATACGCCAAAGGAAAGGATCAAAATTCAAAATGACCTGGACAGATTGGAGAGCTGGGCCAAGGCTAACAAAATGAAATTCAACAGAGACAACTGTAAGGTCCTACACTTAGGTAGAAAAAATGGAATACAGAACTAGAGGATGGGGGACACGTGGCTGGATAGTAGTACATGTGAAAGGGATCTAGGAGTCTTCACAGACCACAAGCTGAACATGAGTCAGCAGTGTGATGCGGCAGCCAAGAAAGCCAATACAATTCTCGGTTGCATAGTAGGAGTATGGTGTCTAGATCAAGGGAGGTACTGGTACCACTCTGCTCTGCTTGGGTTAGACCTCATCTTGAATTCTGTGTCCAGTTCTGGGCACCCCAATTCAAAAAGGACATGGTCAAGCTGGAGCAAGTCCAGAGGAGGGCGACCAAAATGGTGAGGGGCCTGGAAGCCATGCCCTATGAGGACAGACTTAGAGATCTGGGTATGTTTAGTCTGCAGAAGAGAAGGTTAAGAGGGGACATGATAGTCATGTTTAAATATTTGAAGGGATGCCATGTAGAGGAAGGAGAGGGCTTGTCTTCTGCAGTGGAATCTGCTGCCTCCGTGGAGTGTGTAGAGGAAGGAGTAGCCTTGTTTTCTGCTGCTCCAGAGACCAGGACAAGGAGCAACGGATTCAAGCTGCAGGAAAGGAGATTCCACCTGAACCTCAGGAAGAACTTCCTGACGGTCAGGGCTGTCCGGCAGTGGAATCTGCTGCCTCAGAGTGTGGTGGAGTCTCCTTCTTTGGAGGTTTTTAGGCAGAGGCTGGATGGCCATCTGTCAGGAGTGCTTTGAGGGTCTTCCTGCATGGCAGGAGGTTGTACTGGATGGGCCCTGGGGTCTCTTCCAACTCTACATTTCTATGATTCTATATTCTGACTAAATTAGAATCTGGAAAAGTTTCTTTTGCGGGGGGGGGGCAATTCCCAGACTCCCCCAGTTTTTATGGTTTCTACCACTATTTATTTAACATATTTAAAGCTCTGCGCTCTAATATCCTGCAGTACCTGACAATTCAGCTAGCATGGCAAGCACCATCTAGGAATCTATGACCGATAAGCAAAGGATTCTTGCCTGTTCCACTGATGTATACAGCCCTGTCCAGACTGCGGGTCTTTCAGGATCTGGCTCCACATCTGTGGGACAGTATCCTTGGACTGCTGGCTAGAGAAGGAGCTCACCCCTTTTTTGTAAGGGGCTGAAAGCCTTCCTCTTTGATTTGCCACATTAAGCTGCTGAGCTGGGCCTGAGGTTGCTGAGATAGCTGGTAACTGGTGGGTTGCTGAGGTGTTCATTTCATGTGTATTTATAATGTCATTGTCCTGGCCTCAGGAGGAGAGAAGAAGAGGCAGGCATAGCTCCATCATGCCTAGGCCCAGAAGCAGAAGAAAGGCCTCCCTCCATCCCCACTGCTTAACTTGTAAAGCGCCATGTACAGTGATGTCATGGCTACATATAAAGAAATGATGGCGATGATAGTAATGATGATGATGAGAGAGGTAGACCAGTAGATAGATGCGAGAGCAGAAGGCCTCCTGGAATGGTAACAGTTTGTGCCTCTGCACCCTGAAACACAGCTGGGTGCCCATACGGGAGGTTGAGGGCTGCCCAGAGGCAAGTTTCCACCTGTGGGTGTCATCAACAGAGGTCTGCAACTGCTCACCTGTCACCTGGGGCACATAAGGCACAGACAGCCTCTCCACGCTGTATCCGCTGCCACCCAAGGACTCGGCGATCTTGTGAGTTAGGAAAAACAAGGTTTTGTCATCCTTGTCCAAAGTTTTGGGAAGGCTGTTTAAAAACACACAAGAAATTGAGACATTCCATGTGAGATCGGCAACAAAATCCTGCAGCATGAAGTGTGGCTGCTCAGGGTCCCACCTGGCCAGTCTGCCCCTCCTTTCTAGAACATGCTGTTCCAACCTCCTCCCCACCTGCAACAACCAGCCAGCATCCTATGGCCACTGAGAGCGCTTAGTCCCCACTGTTAAGAATTCTCCCCCTCATGTTTATTCCCCTAAATAATATTTTCAGCTTCTGTAAATCTTGGGCTTCCTCCAAGCACACTGATGCCTCCCTTCTTGTGTGTGGATCATAGAATCATAGAAATGTAGAGTTGGAAGAGATCACACGGGCCATCCTGTCCAACCCCCTTCTGCCATGCAGGAACACCCTCAAAGCACTCCCGACAGATGGCCATCCAGCCTCTGCTTAAAAACCTCCAAGGAAGGAGACTCCACCACACTCCATTGAGGCAGCATGTTCCACTGCCGGACAGCCCTGACTGTCATGAAGATCTTCCTGAGGTTCAGGTGGAATCTCCTTTCCTGCAGCTTGAATCCATTGCTCCTTGTCCTGGTCTCTGGAGCAGCAGAAAACAAGCCCTCTCCTTCCTCTACATGGCATCCCTTCAAATATTTAAACATGGCTATCATCTCCCCTCTTAACCTTCTCTTCTGCAGACTAAACATCCCCAGCTCTCTAAGTCTATCCTCATAGGGCATGGCTTCCAGGCCTTTCACCATTTTGGTCGCCCTCCTCTGGACTTGCTTCAGCTTGACCATGTCCTTCTTGAATTGAGGTGCCCAGAACTGGACACAGTATTCAAGATGAGGCCTAATCCAAACAGAGTAGAGTGGTACCAGTACCTCCCTCGATCTAGACACCACACTCCTATTGACACAGCCGAGAATTGCCTTGGATGGTGCTGATTTGGTTACCTAAGGATCAGCTACAGAAGAGTAAGGTGACTGTCAGCGTACAGCAGGGGTGGCAACTGTGTAGGCCTCACTGAACTGCTTGCAGACTTTCAGACTCCCTCCGCAGAGCAGCCAGGATGGCTCTGTCCTTGCTCTCCTTCCCTCAGCATGTCAAAACATTTGTGTTGCCAGGCCTTTACAAACTGACTAGGTTTAGGTTTCTAATGCCGCACAGTTCTGTTTTTAAGGTCTGCGTAGTCTTTTAATGCATTTTAATATCTTTAATGTGTAATGTTTTAACCTCACAAATTGTTTACTTGTTTTTAGATCTTATATTTATACTTTTATGAATGTTTTATATTGTTTTTAATTTGTATTGTTTTAATGTCGTTAGCTGCCCTGAGTCCTGTTATCAGGAGAAAGGTGGAACATAAATGAATAATATAATATTAATAATAACTGCAGTGCCCAGCATTCTCTTCCTAATTGGCTAGAGGTTGCTCGAGTGCAGTTCAACAATAGCTGGAGACCCACACAATGCCCACCCCTGGATACTGGCTCCTGAGGAACCAACTTTTCATGGAGAGCATGGTACTCTGCTTTGCCCCTTTTTCTCTGATGTGCTTTTCAATATTTTTTTAAAAAATTTTTCAGTATGATCATTTTTAATTGCATTCTCATATCAAGGCCCAGTGTACTTTCAGATGTATCTGTTTTTAATCCTGTTCTGAGCCATTTTGTGTTCCAAGGGAATATTTGTATAATAAAAGGTTCCAAGCTATCAGCAAGCCTCCTGTTATTGCTTTCCACCAGCCGCCTTGATCTACAGAGATGGCTGGTAAAAGCTGTCCTGGAAACACCAGCCAACAATCCTGGATCACACCCTTCTGAATCCAAATGTTGCACTCCCTATACATATCTTAAGAAAACCATCACTCTTAGGAGCACAGTGACTGGCAGGACATACTGTGTCACTTCCAGTCCTGCAATTTTATTTATGTGTCTGTATGTAGATGTATAGGATGCTATCTACAGTACCTGGGGGCAGTGGGAGACATAATGGGGTTGCAGAAAGTTGGCAGATGACTTGAACACACCCAACAACAATACATTCAAAAGTAGCGATGGAGAAGAAATGTTTCTAGATATTAAGCTTCCCATATTTCTACATGAGATTTGATAAACAGCTGCAGGATTTTAGCATCCATGTATTAATAAACAAACAAACAAATACCAAAGCCCCATAAAATAACATTTACCTGCACTTGTCTCGGAATATGGTTTCTGGCAAAAAGTATGGAGCTTCCACAGTTCTAGTTTCAATGACCTGAAAAAGGGGGGGGGGAATAAAAAATGTTAACTGAACAAAAGGACTGACTTGCAAACTTGCATTGATATTCATTTCTATTCCTGTTGCCTGCCAAAAACCCCAGATTTGCTGAATAGAAATAGAATACTCTAGTAGACTTTATTGTTCTTGATGGAATAACAAAGGAGGGGCCATCACCCAGATTCAAAATTGCCTCTTGCACTCAACTGAGATGTCTATTAATGTTTAATGAGTAAGACCACTGAGGCAGAGCAGACAGCATACTATTAATCCTGCAGTGACTGCTTTCTCACATGCAAGGCAGTGCCATCATCTTTGCCAACAAAAAAAGTGACAAAATAAATGTTCCAGAAAAAATAGCCAGTTATTGATGCCTCCCAGCATAACACTTAAGAGCAAGTTAACCAGTAAGGCCAACCTGGTAGCTCACAGGCTGAGCCCATCCTCCCCAAAGCGTTTATCCTGCACCTGCAACCTTTTTCAGATGTTAATCAAAGCATGCTAAATTGTGTGCAAATAAGTCTCAGTTGGACAGAGTGTGTTTTCCAATGTGGCATATACAGATACGTGTGAGACACACTGCTTAGGCTTACAGATGTGAATGATACATCTTCCTTTGGGCTACACTGGGAACACTCTGATCTCCTACTCTTAATTATTATTATAGATTTTATCCAGTTTCTCCTCTGAGAAGCTCGAAGCAGCACTTTATAGCTCTCTGCAACAATTTATCCTCACAAAACCCCTGTGACAGACAGTGATTGTCTAAAGTGAGCCAGTGAACTTCACAGCTAAATGGAGATTTGAACCTGAGTCTTCCCAGTCCTTCAGTACTCTGAGTTCTTCCCAAACTATTTGACGTGAACGACCGGCACTTTTATTCCCATCTATGCTGGGGGTCAGCACTATATTTGTGCCATATTATTACCAGGTATTTCTTTCTTTCCTAGAAACTCACCACAGACCAGCAGTCAATGGACAGCAGACTGGCACTGCTCTGCCGACCACTTCTTTGAACAGCGCTGCTCTAACCATTGCACCACTGGAAAATTCTTATCACTTCCTAGTGCTAACTCCGTAACAGACTTTGAAGGACATTTGTGTTATACAAAAATGTTTATTTTTATGTATTGATTTCAATTATTGATATATAGCTCTTCACCTGCTCAGTTCCAGGGCAGTACAGGTTGAGCACCTTTAATCCCAAATGCTCCAAAATCTGAAACTTACTGAACCCCAAAAAGTGGAAAATTCAATACACACAAACTTTGTTTTGTGAGCAAAATTACTAAAAATATTGTATAAAATTACCTTGAAGCTATGTGGATAAAGTCTATATGAAACATAAATTAATTTTGTGTTTAGAAACACGTCCCATCTCCAAGATTAATCATTATGTATATGCAAATATTCCTAAAGTTGAGAAAACCTGAAATTTGAAAGACGCTTGGTCCCAAGCATTTTGGATAAGGGATACTCAACCCATGTAAAGAAGTAAAATAAACAGAGAATGAGAAGTTGGTACTTAAATGAATGTTCATCCTGGGATGGCAGGAGGATCAAACCCAGATGTACATGGATTGATCCTCCTGCCATCCCAAAAATGATAAAAACACACACATTCCATGCCAGTACTGGCTGAGAGTGGGCCCTAACAGTCTAGATTCGAGTGACTGGCCACCTCGGGAGGCCATTTGGAAGGCCCGGCTACCCACCTTGCTGATGTGCTGGCAGAAGGCAGGCACAGCAATCATCTGACTCAGGAAGTTGAGGTAAGCTGCAACCAGAGCCATGATACTGCAGCGGTTAAACATTGGCAAGTTGTCCTCATTAAGAATGGCACTATCCTTCGAGAGACAAAAGCCAAACAGGAAAAGAGTGAAAATGACTGATAACAGCATTAACATACTTTCTTGGAGATACTCAGACCAACACAGGCATTAATAGGCACCAGACACGGTTCATGGCAAAAATGTACATCTTAAACAGTCACCGTTTTTGTTTTTATCCTGTCCCTCCCTGCATACCTGCAATGCAATGGCTAGACGGATGAGGTCAGTGACCACTTCTTCATTCGCTAGTTCAATCGTTATCAGAGCGAGAGAGGTATAGAGCAGCTCAAAATTCTTGCGCACGTTGTCCTCTTCTTTGCAGCCCAAGTAAACATGTCTATACAGCTGTTGACCATGCTGCAAAAGACAGGAAGGAATCACACAGCGGAGGGGCTGAAGGTGATTTCTCAGTGCCCAGAGGAGATGCTTAAAAAAACCTCTTTGGACCACTTTGCTTAATCGTTGTTTAGGCTCAGGTCACCAATTGCTACTAACTCTCTAGGCTGCTGCCCATGATGCCTGCCGCCTAAATCTTCTCTCTTCTTTGATCACCAATAGGGCACCAGCCAAGCAGGGCCTCCAATCTCTTATGTCTCCAGCAGAAGAGAATTTCAGGAAGCAGCAAGATCTCTGCCTTGAAGAACAGCTGACAATCAGAGTAAACAATATGCAGCTGGGCAAACCAGAGGACTGACTCTATGTGAGGCTGCTGGATGGGTTACAACCACAGAATTGAAGGATCACAAAAGCCATCTAGTACAACCCCCTGACTAGAGCACTCCCCAGCAATGGCCATCCAACCCCTAAAGAGGACCTCCAAAGGACAGACCATCCTCTGGGGGAGCACATTCCACTGTCAAACAGCTCTTACTATCAGGAAGGTCTTTCTAAGTTGTTCATACATGGTCCCAATCCTTGATAAAACTTCATCTCCTGCTTTCAACCTTAACATCTAATCAGCAGAATTATTTATTGATTTGTGTTGTCCAACGGCATCACATTGCCCCATTGAGTGTATCTTTTCAAACTCTTTTTACAACAGTTGAATTTTGAAAGTTCAGTCCATAGCTGAAACTATCTCAGTGTCCAGTTTTGGGCACCACAATTCAAAAAGGATATGGACGAGCTTGAACATGCTCAGAGGAGGATCACCATTATGGTAAAAGGCCTGGAAAGTATGTCCTATAAGGAGAAGTTTGGCAAGCTGGGCATGTTTACTCTGGAGAAGAGAAGGTTAAGAGGGGACATGATAGCCATGTTTAAATATTTGAAAGAATGTCATATGGAAGATGGAATAAGTTTGTTTTCTGCAGCTCTAGGTCATAGAACAATGGCTTGGAACTACAGGAAAAAAGATTCCACCTAACCATTAGAAGGAACTTCCTGATGGCAACAGCTGTTTGATAGTGAAATACGCTGCCTGGGAGAGTGGTTGAGTCCCCTCCTTCTTTGGAGGGTTTTTAAGCAGAAACTGCATGGCCATCTGTCAGGAGTGCCTCGACTGTGCATTCCTGCATGACAGGGGACTGAACTGGATGGCTCTCAGGGTCTCTTCCAATTCTATGATTCTAGGAGAAAAGCTACTCTCTCTGCCTGAAGCACTGCAGAATTACATACTAGGCTAGGTGGACCAGTGATTTGATTAAGCATAACAAATATTTATATCTTCTTTGTATGTTCACAGGCAAATCAAGAGAAAACTTTTTGGTCAAGTTCTAGGGAACGCAGAAACAATTCAGAAAAGGAAGGCTGCTCTGTGTTTTCTTCAATGAAAATAAGGCTATTCTTGGGATTACCTTCTTCATGAAGCTCACATCTTGCCGTGAAATTTTGTCTCGTTTGATCTTCAGATCAGAAACATCAGGTATTATCCTAGAAATGGAACATAAAAAGACTGCTTAATAAAATAACCTCAACAATAATCAGGATGTGCTGAGTGAAAGATGGAAGATGGTCATAAATCATATAAATGTATTTCAAATTCTTCTAAATTTGCAATTATACATTTGTCAGTAACAGAACAAAAGGGGCAGGGGAATGAAGGAATCAAGCAGCCCCTTTGACACCAACTGATTTTAGTGTGAGCTTTCATGGATATCAACCCACTTCTTCAGATACATACATGTGTCAACAGTGCATCAGTGCAGACAAGCTGGGCCTTAGGAGCAAATCTTTACTGTGCAGAGAGGCTGAAATGGTTCAAGTAGCCATGTGTTGTTGTGTGCCTTCAAGCTGTTTCTGACTTACAGAAACCCTAAGGCAAATCTATCACAGGGTTGTCTGGGGAGTGAGTGTGTGTGACACACCTAAGTCACCCAGTACGCTTCTGTGGCTGAGTGGATAATCGAACCCTGATCTCCAGAGTCTTAGTCCAATGCTCAAACCACTACATTACACTGACTAGTAAAAACTTAGGGCTCTAAAAGTACAATTTTAAAGGTCTCCAGAACTTTAAATTAGGTCTGGAAACACAGTGGCAGCCAATGTAACCAAGACATCAGAAGTGCTGCATATACTGGTGGAGCATCTGCTTCCACCAGTACCCTCACAGCTACATACTGCACCAAGTAAAGTTTCTGAACCATTTTCAAACACAGCCTCAGACTGAGTGAATTACAGTAGTCCAGCCTGAATGTCACTGGCATACAGTCGGTCCTCCTTATCTGCAGGTTCCACATCACAAATTCAACCAAACATGGTTCAAAAATATTTTTACAAAACCCCAAAAAGCAAACCTTGACTTTGCCACATGCCAAGCACTATACTGATGTGTAGACATACCCTGCTGCAGCCTCCTGCCATTTCAGAGATCTTCAGGCTCTCTCCAGCACTTGTTTGAGATGTCTGCCATGTTATATAAGGCACATTATTTTACTACACCATTGTATACAATGGGACTTGAGCACTCTTGGATTCTGGATAGAGGATACCAAGGGTCCACTGAATGGGTAAAGGAAGCAGGGTCTGCCCTCTCCTGATAGGGCAGGGAGTACCAGACTCAGCTGGAGAAAAGCACTGTTGGCTAACACTATCTCCTGAACTTTACCCTTTAGCCGCAAGCCCAGGTAAACCCCAGGCAATGTACCTGATCCTTAAGGGGGAATGCAACCTTATCCTCTGCCCATTTCATAACTTTTTACAGCTTACTTCCCTCTTATCTGGATTGTCTCAGCTTGTTTTCTCAACCTCCAGATAGAGACAGAGTTGTGTTTCATCTAGGCACTGACAATATTTAAGACCATCAATCAAGGATTAGAGAGAGAGAGAAAGAGAGAACGAAGCAGAAAACAGAAAGGAGAGAAGGAAGTTAGGAAAGAAAAGCTACTCAGGAGGAGTCAATACATGAGAGAAGGCCAAAAGTCAAGAGTGACAGATAAAAGGGCTCTGCTCTGGGCAAAAAGAGGGAAAAGAATTGGTCTCTGAGACAGCCAAATGGGAGGAATCAACAAAATCTATTTTAGTTATTGCAATAACTTATTGTTCTTTCTGCCTCTCTCTGGGCAGTGATGGCAGAAACCCACATTTAATTAGATTATAACAGAATTTTAATAGACTGAATGATTAAATACCGTAAGCTCCAATTTTTACTGTTCAGGGAGAAGACAGAAAATACTGTCTGCATAGATTACAATCATTTTAAAAGCTTAAATTTGAAATGATATATCTTTAAGAAGAAAATGTTATTTCACGTTACCCTCACAGTTTAACACTGGTCGAGGCTGTCCAATGCAAAGCATTATTGACAACTGATTTCAGTCCCAGAGCATCCTACCTGATTCCCCTCAGCTTTGCTCTGTTGTCATGGCGATCAATAAGATTGTGTAGTATTTCCAGGACGAGTTGTCGGAGCTCACAGTCCTCCATGAGAGACGATGACAGCAGAGGATCCAGAAACGGGGCAGAGAGGACGGTCGCAATGCTTTTGGCATTGTACCCAGAGGTGACCTGTAGGACAGTTCAAGTTATAAAGCAAGGGGTGTTGAGGCAAACTTCATTTGCAGTATGGAGATCAACAGCAGTCTGAAGTAATACAGGGTCTATTTCAGACAAACCAGCCAGTTTTAAGATCTGCAGGGGAGGGCTTCTCTCGGTCCTGTTACCATCAAAGGCTCACTTAGTGAGGACATGGGAAACAGGGCCTTCTCAGTGGCTGCTCCCTCCCTCTGGAACTCTCTTCCACTGGAAGCTAGGCTGGCCCCCTCCCTGCTTTCCTTTTGCCAGCAGACAAAGACCTTTTGGTTTAAGCAGGCTTTTAATATATAAGTAGGCAAGCTTTTATTGGGATGCTTTATTTCTTTATCTTTGTAAACTTCTGCATGTCTTTTAAATGATTTTATATAGTTTTGTGTGGGGATTTTAATTATTTTAAAATTTTCATTGTTCCTTTTTTTTTTAGTTGGCTCTTTCTGGAAAATGCACTGGGTCCCACTATGGGACAAAGAAGAAACAAACAAACAAACAAAATAAATAGATACATGCATACATACATACATCCTGAGACCAAAGAATGTGAGGGTTAGGCTGCTCCCCAGCTGGGCTCTGCACATGGGAAGGTATCCCTTCCCAACCTTCTGTCTTCCAGATTTGTCACAGTCTAACACATCTGGTTTAAAGAAAGGGTTTTTCATAGTGTGTGATACACCACTTTTTAACTGCTTTCTGTCTGCTTAAAATTTTAATGATTAATTTAAATTGTTTTTAATGTTATAGACAGTTTAATTAAATTTTAATGGCAGTATTTCATGCGCTGTGCTTGTTTTAATTTTGTAAGCCACCAACAGATCTATTTCTAGGGAAGAGGCAGGATAAGAAGTAAATGGGAGGAGACTGGCAAAGGATACTGAGCAAGAAAAGGGATCCGCAGGTGTTATTTGGCCCTCCAGAAGCTTCCCACTGAGCCCACCTCTCTCTGAAATCCTGCCTCCTTGTGGAGAAAGAAGAGCTCCTGATTACAGATAGGAAGACGAAGAAACTCCCTATCTTGCTGTTGGCCAGTACAGGTTGAGTATCTCTTATCCGGAAATCTGAAATCCTCCAAAAAAAAAAAACCTTTTTGCCATCAGCCACCTGCTTCTGCCTTCGAAGGGGTGCCAGCGAAGCTTCTGTTTGTTCGTCTCTCAGATCTCAGCCTCTTTTCAGCCTCGCGTCTCCTATACAACACAAGTAGCAAACACATGAGATGCGAGGATGGAGAAAGACATGAGGATCGGTGAAATGGCAGGAATACAAGTATAGTGCTTGGCATGAAGCAGCTGACTGTGGCTCTCCTCTTTGTTCATATATGGGCTTCCTGGAGATCTTCTGTACAGTACTGCATTTTATGTATATGCACATACAGGTATTCCAAAATCCAAAAACAAAAATAATGCAAAATACAAAGCACTTCTGATCCCAAGCATTTTGGATAAGGAATACTCAACCTGTACTTGCAGCATCAGGATGAATCCCGGCCTGGGTCTCAACGGGTTTCTGGAAACAATGGCTCATAACAGATCGCTGCCTCTGCTCTTACCCCACATCACTCAGGGAGCAGTCCTGTGGATATCCTGTGAGTTCTGACTCACTCCCCCTCTCTCTTTCCTGTTTGGGGAAGTGATCTAAATACCTTGGTGTGACTCCCTCCACTCCCATACAAAGCCCAGAGATGTAGCTCAAGGGGGATCGAAACAAGGACATTCACTCCCTGAAATAGGAATTCTGCCCCTTGTGAAATTTTCCTTTGCTCCCCAAACTTCTCTCTCCCCACTGTAGCTAAATGCCTGACAATTCCATGCCTGACCAGGAAGTATGTCCTCTGTAACCTGTCTACCCTTCTAGTAAATGGACCATGCATGTTTATCTCCTCATGGGCAGTATTGTATTAGAAAGGATGTCATATGGAAGAAGGAGTAAGCTTGTTTTCAGCTGCTCCAGAGAACAGGAGACTATGGAGCAATGGCTTCAAAATACAGGAAAAAAGATTCCACATTAGCAAGAAGTTCCTGACGGTAGGAGCTGTTGGACAGTGGAATACATTGCTGCCTGGGAGTGCAATGGAATCTCCTTCCTTGGAGGTTTTCAAACAGAGGCTGGATGACTATCTATTGGGAGCGCTATGATTGTGTCTTCCTGCCTGGTAGAATGAGGTCAGACTGGATGTCCTTCGGGTCTCTTCCAACTTTAGGATTTTATGAACTATGCATGACACACATGGCCTTGCCTTTTGCTTTAGAGGAGAACCATCTTTCCTTGAGGTGGCTAAGGGTGGTAATTCTCCTTTTTCAACTTATTTTCCTAGAGGAAAGGTTCAGGAGATGCAAATGTACATAGCAACAACATATTTTGTGGTCCACCCTGACACAAACTCCAATAACATGATAGCCTTATTTAAATATCTAAAGGGATGCCACATGGAAGATGGAGGAAGCTTGTTTTCTGCTGCTCCAGTGACTAGGACACAGAGCAATGGCTTCAAACTTCAGGAAAAGAGATTCCACTTAAACATTAGGAAGAACTTCCTGAAGGCAAGAACAGTTCTACAGTGGAATCCACTGCTGCCTCAGTGGAGTGTGGTGGACTCTCCTTCTCTGGAGGTTTTTAAAGGGAGCCTTGATGGCCATCCCTCAAAGGGAGTGTTTTGACAGTATCTTCCAGCACGGCAGAAAGGAGTTGGACTGGATGGCCCTTGAGGTCTCTCCCAACTCTGATTCTGTGATTCTCCCCATAATGCCCTGAGTGTGGGCCTGAGATGCCCACTAGCAGAGAGATGGGACAAACTACACAATTCGCTGTGACTTCTCCTTTGATAGAATTATCTTTCCTAAGTGAAATAAAGCCAAATAATTGAAAAATAAGTCGTGTTACCTGTTCAAGTGGTAAAAGCTACACCAGTCTTTCCTAGACCCTGTCTGTACCAATGAAAACTGACACTCCATCCCAAGAAATCCATCAGTGGAACCTCAATCACACCTACCATCAGCAGAGACCGCAGCAACATGATCTGAATCCGCCTGGTTCCCAGTTCCCTGTGGGGAGACAAAGGCCAGAGAAAAGACGTAGTTCATAACCAGAGAATATGATTCAAGGCCCAGCTCACAGCAATACAGTGTATGTTTTCTGAGGGTGAGCAGCACGTCCTCTGGAACTGGCAGCAGTATGTTTGCTAGCCACTTACCCTCAGCAAGCCACACTCCATTACAGGCAAGCTGCCCACCAACCCCATCCCTCAAACCATCTTGCAACACATAAGTCCAACTGGCAAAGAACATTGGTTCTTTTTCCTCTACCTCTCTGCAAATGCCACTGTGGAAACAAAAGACAGTCAAAGAAGCTCAAGTTCAGGAGCCATCTGTTTACATTTCAGTTTAGAATCACAATGGGAGATGCAAGATCACATCCTTGGCAATGACTCACACCTTGTTTATGAATACCTGTTAGTTCCGTGGAATGGCAGAAAGCTCCAGAAAGCCCTTCCTACCATACTGGCCTCAGGGCAGATGTGTCCAGCTGGCACAAGGGCTGTCTCTGTGTTGCATATTCAAAACAGAAGTTGCTTGCTGGTAATGCATTTCTCTACCTGGCTTGCAAAGCAATCATAAATGGCCAAATGGCAATACCATACATGGCCAAAATGGCCAAATGGCAATACCTCGGGGAAAGCTAGAGTAGCATAGGCATGTATCTTACAGACCTCCTGAGACCTTCTTGGCTCTTCCTACATGACAGTTCTGGATAACTGCTTCAACAGGTTGTAGGGCATGAGCAACAGAAGACCAGATTGGAAATGGTTCCTGGGGCACTAAGGTGGTGCGAGCATCTGGAAATGAATTTGTGACCTGCCATCCCTTCTGCTCACTTCCTCCAGCAATTCTCCAGTTCAGGGAAATGCTACCAAGATGGTTAAAGGTCTGGAAACTATGAAGTCCTATGAGGAATGGTTTAGGGAACTGGGTAGGTTTAGCATGGAGAAGAGAAGACTGAGAGCTGAAATGGAAGCCATCTTTAGATATTTGAAGGGAGGTAATGTAGAAGATGGAGCCAGCTTGTTTTCTACTGCTCCACAGACTAGAGGACAAACCAATGGATTCCAATGACAGGAAAAGACATTCCACCTAAACGTTAGGAAGAACTGGACTACAAGAGCTGTTCAAGAGTTGGAATAGATTGACTGTCATCCACTGGAGATCTTTAGACAGAGGTTGGATGGGCATCTCTCAGGAGCATCTCAGCTGTGTGTTACTGCACAGCAAGAGATTGGATGAAATGGCCCCCGTGGTCCCTTCCAGCTCTCTGATTCTAAGATCCTACCTTCAGGCTGCTTCTTCAACTGAGTAATTCTACTCAGTCTCACAGGTTCTATGGATCTAACATCATCATTTCTACTAAGAGTTGGATGTGAGGGCGATCTGGCTGCGACATCTGTCACCCCATTGATCGCCAGGGTTGATTCGGCTGATCTGGCTGGCTAGGTGGGTGTCCCCTTCCTCCCTCACCGCTCCATGTGCACCTCTCCCGAAGCTGCGCGCTCGGTGGAAGAGGACGACCATCCCAGATAGAAGGAGAGTACCATTCTTCAGTCTGGCTACTAAGAGTGCTAATGACCACTATCAACAAAAACTCTTAAGAGCAACAGCATTACAAGCAATGTTTAACAAGGAAAAGAGAAAGCAAAGAGGAGGAAGAGGAGATACAAACCCAAGCTGACTGGTGTCCAGTGTCTGTGACACCATCCCAAAAACAGGCACTTTCCCCATAATGAACATCATAATCTCAGAACGCTGGTAATCTGGGAGGTTGCTTCCGAAGAAGCCTAAAGAATGGAATGGAAAAGAAAGAACTAACATTGGTCCACCAAGAAAACAGAATTCTGGGGAATTCACTGAGCCAACCTCATTTAGCATTTTTGCTTTGTCTGAAATAATAGCTGCTTTGTGTCAACAAAGCTGAACCACTCATCCATAAACTACTGTTTATGAAGCTGGAAGCAAGAATCGGATCTATGATCTGATTCTTTGTCATCCCCATCCCACAATGCATGGGGTCTGGCACTTCATTTACAGCTGGTCTTAAGTTAAAAGTCTGCTGATTAAAGTTTAACATTTAAAGTTCCAAACTGGGAAAATTTGTTTTAATGTTAGCTGACAAAACTAGGATAGTAATAAAGATGGCAAACAAATCAGGAGTTCCTGGGTTATTAATCTGGTTTGTTAACTGACATTAAGAGAGAGTTCCTCAATTTGGATGTCACGGGAAACTCTGACTTAAGCGTCACAATGGTGTGAAGCAACATGAACAAAAGTTGCAAAGCGGAAGCATTTGACTCATTCCTAATGCTCCTTTCTGGCTTCACATACCAATTTGGTGGCTTACACCTGGAACGAGACAAGCTAAATGGGCAGCACTAGAGTGGCTTGTGGTCAGCATAGGGAGGCCTGGGTTCAAAGTTCATCTAAGCCATGGAACTCACTGGATGACCTTCAGCCAAGCCTTCCTTCACAGAGCTGTTGTGAGAATAGGACAGACTGTTCTCTGGGGAATGTGGAGACATGCCACCCTCGGCTTTTTGCAAAGCAGGATGAAAATGTAATAAACAAAATGGCATATACGTGCCATCTCAGCGTGAGTGACTTCATTGTACGGCTAAAAACCCACTAACTGACTCACCAATAGTTTGTATGATGGCATTCTGCACGATCTTCTCATCGTTCTCCTTTGAGCGGGTGGCCAGGCCAGCACTACCTTCAGACTCAAGTCTGTTGCCCAATTCAAAATCCACACTCAGGGTCAGGTGCTTCAGCAGCGTGTTGAACACCTCCAGGACAGTGGGGCCTGTACAACAGGTGACAAATGCCACAATCTGAATCTAGGTTTTCTAGAACAGTGTGCCTTTAATGCACCAGATTTCAAAAGCACCTGCACACCGTCATGGAGCCTACGATCTTAGAATCATAGAATCCCAGAGCTGGAAAAGACCACAAGAGCCACCTAATCTAACCTCAATCTACCATGCCAGAAAACACAATCAAGGCACTTCTGATGGATGACCATCCAGTCTCTCTTTTAAAACCTCCAAAGGAGGAGACTCTACTGCACTCCCAGGAAGCAAGTTCCTCCGCTGACAACTGTTACCATCAGGAAATTCATCCTAATGATCAGGTGGAATCTCTTTCCCTGCAGAGTGAAGCCACTGCTCCATGCCTTAGTCTCTAGGACAGCAGAAAACAAGGTTGCTCCATCCTCCATATGACATCCCTTCAAATATTTAAAAATGGCTATTACGTCACCTCTTTTGTTTCTCTTCTCCAGGCTAAACATACACATCTTGCCTGTAACTGTTTTGAACCCTTCCACTGAATTGTAACAGGACAGACAATGTGGTATAGTGATTTTGGGTGACGAACTAGGTCTCCAGGAATCCAGAGATTAAATCTCCACTAAGCCATGGAAACCCACCAGGTGACCTTGGGCAAGTCAGCCTCTCTCAGCCTCAGAGGAAGACCACGGAAATACTCATCTTAATAAATCTTAAGAGCTGAGTTAGAACTATGGTTCAAATCTCTGCTCTGCCATGGAATCCCACAAGATGACACTGGGCAAGTCACACCCTCTCAGCCTCAGAGGAAGGACATGGCAAACCTCCAGTAACGAAATCTGGCCAAGAAAACCGCGAAACAGGGTCACTTTAAGATAGGGTTGGCTAGAAGGCACATAACACCCAAGTCGCAACAGACAGAGATGTAAAACACTTCCATGTGTTACTGAAAGGCGGGCTTGTATCTGTCTATCAGTAGCATGCTCTTGTTAAGGAAATCATGTATAATACACTACAAAGTTGTGATCACAGCCAGACACAAGCAACCCAAGTTGATGCTTGCAACAACAACATTTGATTGAGTAAAGCACAACTGAGCACAAACAGCATGCAGTGTTTCCCAAGGCATGCTCATCCAGATCTTTGGGACACCAGCAAAGATGCTGGAGTAAAAACTCCCGGAAAAGATGTCTAGCCGCCCTGGGCCAGACCCTTGCCTTCATGAAAAGGTCCCAGCCACACAAGTGCAAACTGTGCACTTTCATGTTTTGTAAAAGGACTAAGGAATCTGCAGCCCTCCAGAGCTTGGTGAACTACAGATCCCCTAATCCCTCGCCATTGGCCAGGATGGCTGGAGCTGACAGGAAATAGAGTTCAGCTGGTTCTCCAGCTCTTTTTACAGACAACATTATGATAGTAGAAAAAATACAGTCACAAACCAGAAATCCATAGGCTACAAAAGGGATTTACAATTTTAAACAATCTTAAACATTTTAAGAGACTTCTATGACAAACATTAAAAAGGAACAAGCTGCATTTGTAATTCACTGTATTCTGGAATAAGCAAAGTCCCAAAATTTTGGTCACAGCTGCTGAAAAACATGTGGAGCAGAGCCTGTTGCCTCATTTGCTAGGAAATTACTAGGTTCCTAGGCTAGATAAAGTCTTTACAAGCAAGAAGTGACTACATACTCATAAACTAGCAGAGAAAGCAATTTCTCAGTTCATTTTCAGGCAGAACAATTAGCCACAGGGCACAGGAGATAGGAAAACAACTGACTCTATAGCACCCCAGAGGGAAGGTATCAGATGAGTCCAGAATCAGAGCAGATGCATATAACCTAAGTATAGTTGGCCCTCCACATCTGTGGGTTTAACATTTGTGGATCTGATTATATGCAGATTATCTGCGACCACTGATGCCTTATGCAATTTTTAACACACACTTGTGTTTGCAGTCTCTTTGAAAGCCTTGCAAGACTGAGAGAGACTGTGAGCACAAGGCAAGGTTTTTAAGTCCCAATTTAAAATGGTGTAGGGCAGCAGTGAAGTTGGCAGCAAGCCTCACCAGCCCCTCACTTCTGCCTTGTGTTGGAACTCCAAACCCTCAAAGGCAGAACTGGGTGGCTGGCTTGCTCCCTACGATGGACCATATTGTACTTTTTGTCTGGGTGTTAAATATTTTTTTTGGGGGGGGGATATAGATATTTACACTTTTTCCACTCTTGTGGGAGCTCTTCTCCACACCCAGCTTTTACAGAATACAGCTCTTTTGCCAAACACACATCAGCTCTGTCAGCTCCTTCTGACTCAGTAAATTGCTTTTGTCTTCTTTACCTAAATCCTCTACATCCTGCTGGTTCTTCTGTCTCACTTGATAAACGTTTGTTCACAAGGCCCATGGCATGGTGCCTGGGAAGAACCAGTCTGGCTAGTAGTTTAGTGCAATCCTTTCCCCTCCTCCTCAGTCAATTCTCAGATGAAAAAGTCACAAGGTCAACCAACCCCAGCATCCCATTCAGAAATTAGATGGCTGGTGAAGGTAGGAGAGACCTTAAGAAGGTTGTTACTATAATAATTAAATCCAACCATAAGGATGGAAATCTTAGGAATCTTTTCTCCCAAGAATCCTTGGGGAAATGCTACAATCCTATCAGTTTATTCTTTTAATTTTTTATTTTATTTTTATCATTGATATGATTCATCACTGTTAAAAATAACAATGCTCTGATAAAGACTAAACAGGAAAAAAATATAAAGAGTAAAAGGGACACATCTGAACTATACCAATATGAAGTCAGGAACGCCTCTTCTAATTTGCCACAAAATTTTGTCAATTTTTATCAGACTCAGCTCATTCAGTGACTCTCAGTTCTCAGGTTCACAACTTTCTTTTTTGTTGTTACAGGTGAGTTTCTGCATATCACCCACTGAGTACATCCTTCCACAAATTCCTCTATATGGATGGAGGCCCACTTGCATTACAAGTTGTATTAATACATGAAATAAATGGTTTTCTCAACTTCCCATCTTCTTGCTGGGTATTTCATCTGCAAGAACCCTGAGCAAGCAAACTTACCAAATCCCCTTGCTTCCTCAACTGGATTTTTTTGGATTTTTTTTTTTCCTCTCTGCCAAAGTTTGCTACAATTTTTCCTGGGGTTTTCATGGTTCCTGGGAGACCTAAACCTCCTCCTCCATCCCATCTTGGCATTTAGAGAGCACTTCAATTCCGGAGAAACACAGGAATTCTAAGTGGCCTTTTCTTTTGACTGTTTTGACTGGAAATGTCCTGCTATCTGGGTCCTGTTACCTGGTTTTTGTTTAACTAAAGGCTGTACTTGGGATGTTCTGCATTTGGAATATATATTCTACTACACAGCATAATGGTTTGGGTTTTGGACTAGGACACTGGGAGACCAGGGTTTAAATCACCATTCAGCCACAGAAACCCACTGGGTAACACTGAGCAAGTCACACTTTCTATGTATCAGAGGAAGGCAAAGGGAAACCCCCTCTGAAAAAAATCCGCCTAGAAAACCCCATAACAGATTTGTCAAAGGGTCACCAAAAGTCAGAAATGATTTGAAGGTGCACAACAGCAGCTTTGAATGATAGGTCATGGAAAGTGAGGTAGTTACACTGCCAGGAGAATCACTACCAGATTTGGTCAGGACTGTAAATGCATATTTTAAAACTGGTAGAGATTCTGCTATAAAGACAGAGCACCCTCACTTGGAACAATGTACTGCAAACCATCCTTTACGGAGAACAAGTTCAACTGCCTTCCGTCTCTTACTGCATCTAATGACGCCACTTATTTGTTCTTTGCTTGTAGTCTAACCTACTGGTAAACTTAATTTATGCCAACATTTCCTGTGTAATTAGTACTCAAGACAACTAACAATAAAACAAAATTAGAATTCAAATGCAAAGACTCATCAAATAAAAACACACCAACGAAAAGGAAAAAAAGCAGCACTGACCATGATTACCTTCTTCAGTAACACATGAACTACAGCCTTCTGTCAAAATGAAAAGCAAGTCTGGTCTCCCTTGGCCAGTTTGTACTATCCCCTTTATTTTGTCCTCCTGTATAATTGATTTGATAACTGTTATGCCAAGAAAACTTCAAGCAATCTTTTTCCAGAAACCTTAATTTTTACAAAAACAAGTATAGTTCTCAGAAGATTTTACCAGCTTAAATATTATTAAACCTACAGTCTTACACTGTTAACTTAGGAACTATAAACTGTGACACTAAGAATATTTGAAGTCTCCATACTAAGATTACTCAACGCACAGATATTTCTGATTCATTATTTCTATGTTCTACCTTGCTTGTGCCTGACATGCTTTTTACTTAATAAGGTCTATGCCTTGTTTCCCAACCAAACCTTGGGCTCAGTACACAGCTAATGTCAAACTATGGTTTGTGCTAAACAGTTTTGAACTCAAATTATTGTTCCATCCTCTAAATTTAGAGCTGCTTGCTTGTATTCATTGTCCTTCAGCTCTGAACTCCCAGCTTTTTACAAACAATTCTTTCCAGAGGCAGAGAATAGGCCACAATTATCATCTGGCATTACATAAAACCACAGCTAACACCAAATTATGATTTCCAGTTGTTGCATACCAGCCAAATGCAGTCCATGGTTTAACAGTTCAGATATCAATCCCAGCCTCGGATCCCCTGATGATCACGAACTACAGCTTCCAGAATCCTGGACAAACATTATGTTGGCTGGATCTTCTGGAAACTGAAATCCAACATCATCTAGACCAGTGGTTCTCAACCTGTGGGTCCCCAGATGTTCGTGGACTTCAGCTCCCAGAAGCCCTGAGCATTGACCATAGTGGCTGGGGCTTCTGGGAGCTGAAGTCCACGAACATCTGGGGACCCACAGGTTGAGAATCACTGATCTAGACACTCGAGTTTGACAATCACTGCTCAAAGTTTGTTCATCATGGTCTATTGTGATATGTGAACTGAGTCACAGTCTCCATTTGAAGATGAAGGGTGGGAGAAGACTTCCATAATTACACAAAATCCAAATGTAGTCAGCAGCCGGTTTTTTCAATATTAATGATTCAAGTGCACTGCTATGGACAGGTAAAAGTATAAACTAACACAAACAACGAATGAAATCATAGGAAACAGCAGCTCAAACTTTCTTTGAAGGTAAGAAGTTGAGTTGAAGGGCCAAAGGGTTTCCTGTTCTCCCTCTGAATGCTGAGTTCAAACTCTAGATCAAAAAACCCATTTATTCCAAGAAAATAACGCCTAAATCAAAGCCAAACTAACAACAGATCAACAGGTCTATTACACTGGTTTGATCGGCAGGCCAGCTAAAGAGAACCCCTATTTCAGAATGAGTCAAACTCTAAAACAAAACATTCTTTATAAAATATAAAAGCAGTCGCGGCTATCAAGAAGAAGAATGACCTGCCTTGAAGTTAATGCTGTTCATCAAACAATTATATCTGCACCGAGGAACATGGATATCCTTACCATCTGGGTAACCAGTTCCTGTGTCTGTCTTCTTGATGGTTTGATACAACGCACCATCACAAAGAAGTGCTGCCTGAGATTCCATTTGTTGAGCAAAAATTCACCCAATCATTTGTTTTTGCTGTCTGTCTTCTCTAGGCACAGCATGTTCCTCTTGCTTCAGGACCCCACCTGTACTCCCTGTACAAGGAGTACAGATCCCCCTGCTGTACTCCCTGTCTTTGCTTTGAGAATCCAACTCTCCCTTCCAGCTCTACTCTGGATTCCTCTCAAGACCTGAGTCTACAGATCCTGCATTTCATCTCAGCAATTAGTCCTTCCACACTATGATTATTTCCTCGAGAATCCTGCCCTCAGAGGACAGGTGGACTCTCATACAGCTACCGCGTCACACCTCTGTTTACTAGCATGACTTCCTGTCACAAGGACAAATTAGCTGTAACACACAAAACCCCAAAGCTGTCAAAAGAAGAGACTATGTCAATACAATTTAGCAGGGAGAGGAAAAGAAAGCAGGAGGGCCAAATCCACTGCAGGTTTCCACCATCAAGTCTACATTCCAATAACCAACTTGTCCCTGCCTCAGCTTCCCAAAATTTATTGCTGTTTCTGACCTAAAGTGATCTGAAGGAAACCCTATCATGGGGTTTTCTGGACAATAGTTACTCAGAGGAGGATTGCCGTTGCCACTGAGAGAGTGTAACTTGCTCAAGGTCAAGTGGGCTTTCCAGAGCTGAGGGGGATTTGGACCTTGTGTCCTGGATTTGTAGTCCAATGCTCAAACTGCTACACTATGCTAGTTCTTCCAGGCTTATAAGTAGTACAGGTTGAAATTCTCTTATCCAGAAATCCAAAATCCCCCCAAAACTTTTTGCCACTAACTGCCCCTTCCACCTTCAAGACAGTGGCTGCATTGCTCTTGCTCATTTATCTCTCAGATCCTCAGTTTCTTTCCAGTCTCACGTCTCACACACAACACAAATAGCAAATGAACAAATGAACAAGACGTGAGGCTGGACAGAGATACAAGGATGTGTGAAATGGCAGGAATCCAAGTGCAGTGCCTGGCACGAAGTGGCAGCTGTGACATGCCTGTTCGTTCATTTGCAGACTCCCTGGACATTTCCCATACAGTACTGTATTTTATGTATACACAAATACAGCTATTCAAAAAAAAACACCAGAATATGAAATACTTCTGGTCCCATGCATTTCGGACAAAGGATGCTCAAACTCACCAATGGATCCTTTAGCGGCAATGGCCACAGCCTCCAAAAGGACCTGGATGATGCCCGCTCGCACTCGGGGAGGGGCTCGTTTACAGCTATCGAGATGCCCCAGGATTTCCTGTATCACATGATGGGAATATTGTGCCTGGAAGCAGAAGGAAATGCCCAAGCCTGGTTATATTCTTTCAGAACTGCCATTCCCTTTTTCAGAGCTGGTAAGATCAATTATAACACCTAAAACACAGTCACAGACAGTGCACAGTACACAGTCCACAAGTCTTTGTCCTGTACACAGGTCTTAGAAAAGTTGTGTACTAAGGGAAGGAAAAAAAACAGAGCTGGTAGGAAGAATAATGTAAAACAGGAACAGCATCTTAAAGTTCAGACTCATGGTGATCCAGAAAAGGCAGTTTGGGTTTAAGAGGACGAACTTAAAAACAGAAGATGTAGTTTTGAAACAAATGTACTGCGGCATTTTATGATAAATCATGGATTTTTTTTTTTATTAGTGAAGAGTCAAAGTAGACATACTTGTCTGATTTCACACAAAAAAAAAATGTTTGATGACATGCCCGGTGCTAAGATTGCTGAATGTCAGTATAAATTTAGTTTAAACATTGTTTAAGGTAATATGTAGACATACACAGAAATATGTTCTGAAAAATCTGAAACAATGGTCCAGTTTATAGGTATGATATGCTAAATAAACTCTTTTTAAAAAATTATCAAATATAAACAAAATTAAAAGTTGATGGAACAGGAAAGTTTTTAGCTTGGAACAAAACTCCAATAGAGGAGGACATTCAAAACACACTCAAAACATATTCATTTCATCACCATAAAGACATAAAAAGTTCTTGATACTCTGAGAGGTGAGAAACCTAAATAATGAAGCTCAGAATAAATTTTCCAGCAACATAAACACTAGAAAAAAAAAATTCTTTTCCTTCAGTGTTGCAATAAGTAAGGAGAATGTGCTGCTACCAGTCATACTTCCAATCAAATCTTAATGGACAAAAGCAGTTTTGTTTAATTATGATGCAGGGACAGAATAAACTTACCTGTATGGAGTACATAATGATTTTAAAGCAATGGACAGCAAACTCATTGGGATCCCACAGCTTGTGATGACCTAAATGTCTGTTAAAACAAGCAAATATACATATATTGTTTATTAAACACCCAGTTTCAATGGAAAAGATGGTAATGCTCTGTCAAGTGGAAACCAGTAAGAAAAGAGGCAGAATGTGTCACAAATGGATTGATTCAAACAAGGAAGCCACGGCTGCTCGAAGTTTGCCAGACCTGAGCACAGCTGTTCACAACAGGATGTTTTAGGGGTCTCTTATTCAGAGGGCCACCGCAAGTCAAAGCTGATTTGATGGTGCATAACCAGAAATGCTAAATTACAACCACAGCCCTCTGAATCCATGGGTTCTGCAGTCACTGTTTTCAACCAACCATGGCTCAAAAATATCTCAAAAACATTCCAAAAGGCAACTGCTGATTTTGCCATGCACCAAGCACTACACTGATGTGTAGGCATACCTTGCTGTCTTCCGCCATTTCACAGATCCTCAGGCTCTGTCCAGTACTCATTTCTGCTGTTTACCATTTTATATAAGGGCACCATTTCATTACATCATTGTATATAATAGGACTTGAAAATCCATGGATTTTGGTATCCATGCAGGAGCGGAGTACTAGAACCAAACCCCAGAGGCTACTGAGGGCCCACTGAAATCTATAGTTATGGCATATAATTATTTCTTAAAACAAACAAAGCCAATAGGAGATGTCATTGCTAATGTTGTTTTTATTTCAACAACAACTAGAATAGTGGTGAGTGTTAGCATTTCAAACAACAATTCTAAGGAGGGGGCATGTGTGGAAAGCAATTTGCTTCCCTGCAGTAAGAAGCTGCTATTACAGAAGAGGAAAAACGTAAGGTCCAGAATCACTCAGCTCTCCGATCCAAGGCAAACAACCAAATCTGATTTTCTGACTCCCACATGCTGACTGACATTCTCTCCAGCCCGCCCTGTTGCACTCTCCAAACGGAACTGCTCAGTACTCAAACGAAACAGCACACCAGTGTACTCAAGACTCTGGACTAACCTATGCAAAGTGGTGTTCAGAAGGCAAGATTCCTAAAGATGGACTGAACTGCAATCCCAATGCATGCTGAACTGCTCAGCAGGAAACTTGATTGCATGCATATGTGTGTGTGTGTGTGTGTGTGTGTCGTGCCCTCAAGTCACTTGTGACTAACGGCAACTCCATGAATTTAATAGGGTTTTCTTAGGCAAGGAAGGCTCAGAGGTGGTTTTGTCAGTCCCTTCCTCTGAAATAGAGCCTACAGCTCCTGGTATTCCTTGGTAGCCTTTCATCCAAGTGCTATCCAGGGCTGGCCCTGCTTAGCTTCCAAGATCAGATGGGATCTGGTGCTTTTAGAGTATTTAAGCCTCTGTGCATGTGTGCATATGTATCATTAAGTTGCCTGTCAGCCCCATGAATTTCAGAGGTAACTGTCTGCTTAGCTTCCAAGATTGGATGGGATTTGGTGCCTTACAAGCGTCCCACAAAGGGACTGGAGAGAAAGATTTTGCAAGGACCTTCTATTCTAAGGAGGTAAAGATGCTGATCATTTGTTGTTGAATCAAACTAAACAAACAAACCCTCCAGATCTGTATAGGCCTGCCAAAGTTTAACAATATATTGTCCTACAAGATGTGCTCCTGTTCCCATAACTTTTCCAGCCTCCCTAGCTCACTTACTCTGTTCACTCCAGAGGAAAGGTCATTTCCCAGACAGCTTTTCCTCAGAATAAAAAAACAAAAAACAGGCTATAGTTGTGCCTATTCCACTGCATAGATACAGAAAGTACTAGACAGCAACCTGATTTGTTAGCTGGGACTGGAGCCTTCAGGGAATGATTTGGAAAAAGTGATACAGTCACAAATTAACAACATGAGCAGTGCTGCATACCCACAGGAAAAGAAACAAGCCTCACCAGCCGCAGGTTTTGCTCACTGAGGCACCAGAACTGGACCCTACCTGGAGAAAGAGGAACTGCATTTGGAAAGGTGGCCAGAACCTGGACAGAGTGTGATGCACACGTGTCTGTCTTTTAGTGCTGTGCAAGGAAACATTCACTAGTTTCATGTGCCACATCCAACCCTCATCCCCAGAAGCTGTCAAGCCACACTGGTGCTGCTGCTACCATTTACTGGTCCAGAAGCAGTGACCTGGCAATATCTGACAGCCAGCGGAAGGGATATCCCGTCACTCTCTCAGATCTCTAGCAACCTCATTTCATATAATCATACAGCTGAAAGCAACCTCAAGGGCCATTTGGTCCAACCCCCTTCTCCCATGCAGGAATACAACCAAGCACTCCCAACAGATGGTCATCCAGCCTCTGTGTGAAAATCTCCAAGGAAGGAGACTCTGTCACACTCTGAGGAAGCGGCATATTCCTTTGTTGAAATGTTCTTCCTGTCAGGAAGTTCTTCTGAATGTTTAGGTGGAATCTCTTTTCCTGAAGTTGAAGCCATTGCTCTATGGCAGTGGTTCTCAACCTGTGGGTCCCCAGATGTTCGTGGACTTCAGCTCCCAGAAGCCCCAGCCACTATGGTCAATGCTCAGGGCTTCTGGGAGCTGAAGTCCACGAACATCTGGGGACCCACAGGTTGAGAACCACTGTTCTATGGTATCCTAGTCTCTGGAGCAGCAGAAAACATGCTGGCACCATCTTCCATATGACATCCTTTCAAATATTTAAACATGGCTATCATGTCGCCTCTTTACCTTCTTTTCTCCAGGCTAAACACCCCCAGCTCCCTAAGCCACTCCTCCTAGGCTGGGTATGTTTAGTTTGGACACATTCCAGCTTGTCAATATTCTTCTTGAATTGTGGTGCCCTTAGACATATTAAATATGTATCCTGCCTTTCCACAGGCGAAGGGGTGGGCAAGGTACAATATGTGGCCCCAAACTGTTTTTGTGGCCCTAAATCTTTCTTGCTCTCCCCAGACTACCTCTTGTCTACCCCCTCCCAGTGAATTACCTCTCCTAGAAGTCATCCAAGAGACAATCCCTCTGTGAAATAGGTTGCAAGGGCCTCCAAAAAAAACCACGATTCTCAAAAAAAAAAAATCTTTCTGCCTACTTCAGTTAGAGGCACTGGGAGCATTTCTGTCAGTCCATTCAGGCCCCAAGAGCATCTAAAGGCACCAAGAACCACCACGTTTGCCTATCTTTGCCCTCAGGAGACCAGGGCAGCAAACAGGATTACCCCACTTTCCCCCGGCTATTAGGGAAAGTGAAGCAACTTCTTCCGAGCCATCATGCCAGATTCAGAGTAGAATGGTAACTGGGTGCAGGTCTCTGGTGTCCAAGTCCACACTCTGTCCACTACACCATACTGCCTCTCATTCTTCTGGACAAACAGACGCACCAGAGTGGCTTCTAGCTTGCAGGAAGAGCTGACTAAGCAGCAATAAGAAGTTCTGCCTCAGCCAAGTTCCGAAGTTTCTGAAAGTTTCCTACTTACGCAAAGACTGGCCTGACAGCATTGTTCATGTTCCCGTAGGTGGCGCGGCCCAGCAGTTCTCTGAAGCAGTTCTCAGCCAGCACAGCGGGATTCTCCTCTTTATCGCCCCCTGTTGGAGAGGCGGGCGGCCCAATTCGACTAAAAGCAAACACATACGTGGGAAGAAGTTATGTGTTAATTAGGAACTCTTTTGTTCACGGCTTCAATTGCTACACAGTCTAGAGCAGGGGTGAGTAATGACAGGGGGCCACACCAGCCCTCTCAAGTAGCCTTCCAAGATCACACACCCCACCCAACAGAACCCCCTCCTAGTGGGGGGAAGAGGCTCCAAATGCCCCCTTTGGGGGGAGGAGCTGGGCAAGCCTGGCTGAAGGCAACCAATCACAGCTCAGGGAATGCCACGAAGAAGGAGTTGCAGGGAGGAAATGTGACAAAACCTGAGGCTTGCCTCTGTCATAGGGCAGAGAGGGAAAAGGAGCTGTTACAGAGACAGAGAACAGATTTGAGACACTGGATCAGATGGAACAGAGACAGAAGAGTCTATGGTTTTGGACAGCTGTGAATGATTGAGAAGTTAATGTGAAATTTTCTGTGTCCTCAAAAACTTCCACTGGTTATTCTTTGTTTAAATTGTCTTTGACTGTCTCTATCAAGCCTGAAAAGGAGTCAGGTCATGCTGACGACAATTAGCTCACAAAACAACACAGCCACTGGTTCACAATAGGGAGCCATCTTGAGCCCAAACTCACAATCAAGGAAGGGACTGCAGCAGTGGGGGGGGCACAAGGTGAGTTACAGGAACTCAGGGTTGGAAGTGCAGGGCCAGCCTGGCAAGGAGATCTACAGCACCCCTGAACAACCCCTAGCAGGAACAGGGGGTATTTTCACCATGTTTTGGGTCTTCCTGGGCCATTTCAGGGTCCAAGAAAGACTCATTTAACAACAAGAAGTAAATGGAAATCGTTTCTTGTTATCAAAAATGCCTATCCTGGGCCTAAATTGGTTCAGGGGAGTCCTGAAATATGGGTGGAAAGCCCCCCATCCCGTAGAAGGCATTTGGGGGCCTTTTTGTTTTGTTTTGTAAAAGATTTCACCATTTTTATAAAGTCCTTTGGTGGCCTAGGGAGCCTCCAAAGATGGTGGAAAGGCCCCTCATATCCCCCTAGAAGTCACTTTGATGCAGTTGAATGGGGGAAAAAAGAGTTTTCTGAAACCAAAACGTTTTGATCATGGGAGGGCACAGAAACAGCTGTAGGGACTACATGATGGCCACAGGCTACACTTTGCTCCGCTTAGGTCTAGAAAGAGGATATAGTTACTGTCTCTCAGTCACTGGCCCACTAGTTTCTTCTCAACACCTCATTTTTCTCCCAGAAGCAGGACAATGGCCTGAGGTGGGAAAGGAACCCAAAGATCTGAGAGACAGACTTACCTGTCGACATCTTCTATCTTCTGCATGTTAAAAAGCAACGAGGGAACGATCTTGTCCATATGCTGAGGCTCCCAGATGGTAGCCCGGAGCTCATCATTCACAGTTTTGCGAACCACCCCCTGGATGCCTCTGATTCCAGCAATGCGGATCCTGGCAGGAAAAGCAATGGCATGTTCATAAAAGGAAGGAAGGAAGGAAGAAGTGTGGGAACAGAAGGCCTGGAGGTTTATTTTGCCAGCCGGCAGCTGGGCTAGCAAATTCAGTGGCTCAGAGTCATGAACAAACATTTCTACAGAGAATTCTAGAGAGAATTGTTTTGATGGAGTTACAAGTCCATGATAAACATACAAAAACATGAGCCAGTGTACTTCTGGGTTTTTTATCTTCTGTTTTCTTGTGACCCTGAGGAGCAAGCTCAGCTTCCCTTTGGCTTCACTTGATCCACAAATTTCAGCAGAAGACCTGCTGTCCTCTGAAAAATTTCACTGAGCAGGCTTGGCAAAGCATCTCTTGAGGGACAGTCCTGGCACAGTCACCAGATATGGTTTCAACAGCCAGATATTTTAGGGAACAGATATGAAAGTGCTCAGAAACTTCACTTGGTCCAAAGAGCTGCAGCCAGATTGTTAACTGGGGCTGGCTATCGGGAGCCCACATTCCCTTGCAGCAACAGCTCCAATGGCTGTCAGTCTATTTCTGAGAACAATTCATAGTGCTGGTTACAATATATAAAGCCCTATATAGCTTGGGTCCTGGTTAAGGCTTTGGTTCTGATATTTAAGGCCCCGTGCTCTAATATCCCCCACTACTAGACATCTCAGCTAGCATGGCATGTGCCATCTAGGAATCTAAGACCTGGAAGCAAACAATTCTTGTCTGTTCAACCAATGCACACAGTCTTATCAAGACCGTGCCATGGTCTTCCTTTGGACCTCTGGCTGGAGGAGGATCTCACCCATTTTCATATGGGTCGGAACACGTTCTTCTTTCATGCACCAGATTAAGCTACCAAATTGTACCTGAGGTGAGCAGTGACTGGTGGCATGTTGGGGATTTCATTTTTATGTGCATTTATAGTGTTCTGTTTCATTGTCTTTGTCTTTGACTGTACATGTTGATGTTCCACCCTTTGGTGAAAAGGGCATCATAAATAAACATTATTATTATTATCTCTGAAGGGGCCATATCTCCCCATATGATCATTCCCAGGCTCTTAAGATCTTTGGGGGAGGCCCTTCTTTTAGTCTCATTACTTTTTTTTTTCAGGTACATGTGGTGCATACAAGGGAGACAGCGTCTTCTTGGTGGCTGGTCCAAGACTGTAACTCCCTCTCTAGAGAGGCTAAGATGTTTAGCCATCTGCAGGCAGATGAAACTTTCTTATTCCAACAGGCTTTTAGAAATTAATTGTTTTTAATGCCATGGTGTTTTGTTGTTTTTTATATTCTGCCTTTTAATAAATGTTTAAATGGTTGTCTAGTTGCTTTTAAAAATAATTTTAAATATATTTTTATGGGCCTTCTTGTATGTTTTTAATCTATTCTGGTTTTAATACTGTGTAAAATGCCCTGAGCAGAGCCAGTGGCCTGAGTGTTGGACCAAGCCTGGAGATCAGGATGCCATGTAGAGGAAGGAGAGGGTTTTCTGCTGCTCCAGAGACCAGGACAAGGAGCAATGGATTCAAGCTGCAGGAAAGGAGATTCCACCTGAACCTCAGGAAGAACTTTCTGACAGTCAGGGCTGTCCGGCAGTGGAACATGCTGCCTCGGAGTGTAGTGGAGTCTCCTTCCTTGGAGGTTTTTAAGCAGAGGTTAGATGGCCATCTGTCGGGAGTGCTTTGAGGGTGTTCCTGCATAGCAGGAGGTTGGACTGGATGGCCCAAGTGGTCTCTTCCAACTCTACATTTCTATGATTCTATGAATCCTTACTCAGCCTGGAAACTCGCTGGGAGGCCTTAGGCAAGACATGGTCTCACGGCCTTTGCCTTCCTCTGAAAGGGCAAAGGCAAAACCCCTTCTGTATACTTATTGCCAAGAAACCCTGTGATGGATTTGCCTTAGGATCACTGTAAGTTGGAAATGACCTGAAGGTACACAACAACAACAAGAAGCTGCCCTGACTCTTGTTGTTGTTATTACTGCTGTTATTAATTTGATTTATATCCCACTCATAGAGAATTCAAGGAAAAGGAAAAGATACAAATGAATCAAATAAATAAATAAAATCCCCCGAAATGTTCCCATCCATCTTCCCACCTTAACCCGCACACTATTACTTACTCGTTGCGTATTTCTGGGTCATCATGGCAAGAATGGCACATGGCACTGAAGCGAGAGACAAAGAAGTCATAGCGGCGATGGTAGGAAGGCGTGTCCTCCTCAATGTTCGCAAATTTGACAAACTGCAGGAGAGGAAGGAAGGAAGAGCTTCAGAGAACATCAGTCAGCAGATGCTCAGTGTCTCCCAGCTCCCAAAATGCAGCACTCCCCAAAGATGGTTAAAATTATTTCTTTATTCGCATCCCACTTTCCTCCCAGAACAGAGACTCAAGGTGGCTTATAAAAATTAGAAGATGTAGATCAAAATATGTATCCGTAAAAGCATACTAAAACAGTAGTTCCCGAACCTTTTACCTGTGACCCCCTTTAGATCTATAAGTGGATGTCACACCCCCTGCTTGACATCATGCTCCCCATTGTCCTATCCTACACCTCTCTCTTCCAGTCATTTAATGGTCTGCTGGCAAATCAGGCACACCTCAGGACATGGGAGGTGGAGCAAGAGTGAAAAGTGTTATAATCACTTAGTCCCATAAAAACAACCCACTTATTAGGATATTCTTTGGAACAACTTCTTGAAATGCCCTGCCTTTGGCAGCTGCATCCCAGTTGTACAAGATCCTCTCCAAGCATATTTACCAAATACTCAGATTACAGGTTGAGTATCCCTTATCCAGAAATCCAAAAACCTCCAAAACTCAAAACTTTTTGCTGCCAGTCATCTCCTTCCAGCTTCCAGGCGGGAGCTGAAGCATTCCTGCTTGTTTGTCTCTCAGATTTCAGTGTCTCCTGGACCTTGGGTCTCACACACAACAAAGGAGCTTCTACTTTGCATTTTGATGCCATTGCATTTTAAATATTATTTTATTACAGTGTTCTGGAAGCTTGAAAATCTCTTCAAGTTTATTTATTTAAAGTTAATATTTATTTATTTAAAGTTAAATAATAGCAATAAAGTTAAAGTTAAAAAATTGTTGTTCCATGTGCCATCAAGTTGTTTCTGACTTGTAGAGGCCCTAAAGTGACTCTATCATGGGTTTTTCCTGCCAAGATTTGTTCACAGGGGCTTTGCCTTTGCCTTCCCCTGAGGCTGAGAGGGTGACCTGCCCCAGATCGCCCAGTGGGTTTCCACAGCAGGACAGGGACTCAAACCCTGATCTCCAGAAGTCCTGTCTAGCATTTGTAACACTATACTACGCTGGCAAATTCCTTCAATTTTTTCTTTCTCTTTCAAATTTAAGGCTGGGCATTTGCTTTTTTAAAGGAACACAAGGGAGAACCGAGCTCCGCAGAGGCAACATTAGCTCTGACCAACCCCTAGCTCCTCAAGTTCTGTTCTCAAACTAGGCCCATCCACCTGGCCCAGGGGAGCACCCATCCTCACACCAAGCCTGAGTCTCAAGTGCTCAGTTTTATTTTAGCTGCTTGTAGGGCTTGCTCTCACATTCCACACACTCCTGAAAAATTCAGCATTTTGGAGCCAGAGTGGCTAGGTTCTGTTACTGTGAAACTGTATCACAGGTGGTAGCATGACAACAAGGCAGCAGAAACCCATGATACGCTCATCACTAATGCAGCAGTGGTGATGAGGTAACAGAATACCTTCCGCTCAGCAGATAAAGGCACACCAAGTTTCTGTTTATAGGTTTGCCCAGATCTGCTGAAGAAATTTAAAGAAATTTCTTGGCTTTGCGTCTGGGAGATGTCTGAAATACAGGCAAGACACAAAAGAATAGAAGAACCAATGGGCAGCAGGAGGATCTTCACAATTTTCCAGTTATTTATCCACACCTTGGGATGGACTTATAGATGTCAGGCTAGCCAAGAGAAATGATGTCTTCTGAAAGATTTTTTTTTAATACATGATGCATTGTCAGTAATCAAGTTTCATTAAAACCATAACTGGGGAAAGGACCATCTTCATCTCCCCAACCTAGGTTGTCCTTATGTACAAAATTTCTTAATCCACTTCAATGAGATTTTCTTTCTGGGCAGGAGACCTAGACTTCTTTCCTCTTCATTCTATGTTTAGAAGGTAGTTCACCCCCAATAGCTTCATTTCTAAGAGGGCCAAGGTAAACCTCCTGGTACCCACTAATCAGTGAATGGTGCAAAGCTCTGGGTGATATCTGGCCTTTCTGAATCATGATGAGGACAGATTTGGTCAATTTTTTTTTTAAAAAATTTCTATTATTACCAACAGATACTTGAAAAGATCCTGACAGATTAGTAAGTTTAAACGAGCTGAAGGGCATGTCTTGATTAAGCATAGGTTCACCACATCTCCAAATTTAAGGCTGTTATATAGAATCACAGAGCTGGAAGGGATCTCAAGGGTCATTCAGAACAACCCCTTGCAAGTGCTGGAATCCACAGTTAAAATATCTCTGAGATATGGCCATCTGACCTCTGTTAGATCTTCACATATGAAAACACTGCCACTTTCTGCAACAGTCTATTGCACTCACTGTCAGAACGTTCTGCCTAATGTTTAAGTTGAATCTTCTTCCTTGATATTTAAAGCCACTGATTCATGCCTCAGCCTCTGCAGCAGCAGAAAAAAAACAGCAGGATTTTTTTTCTAATGTACCAGGGACCAATACCTATTTGTGCCAACCGGCTCCAACTGTCTCTTGCTTTCCCGAAAACTTGCTGTGGACCTTCAGTCAATGGTTTGCAGACTGGTACCAGTCCACAGATCAGTGCATTAAATAGCACTATTCTACATGAGATCCCCTTAAGTCTTAAAAGACGGCTATCATACCTCTCAGTGTTCTCTCCCAAATCAAACACAGTCAACTCCCTCACCCATTTCTTATAAAGACTTTTGGCTTCCAGACCTCTGACCATCTCAGTCCACCTCCTTTGGATATATTCCAGCTTGTCAGTACCTTTTCTGAACTGCAGCTGGACTACACTGCTAGAAGGTGAATGTGGATTGCCAGCTCCTGTTTCCCTATGTCTAATCCACTGCATGTCTACACAACAAGGACTAATACAGCTATCAAGAGGCTTCTACACACACATGCTTGTGAATGTTGTTCCTATCTGCCTGCCACATGCCTCATTCTTCCCAAAGCTACTGTTACCAAGTGCAAAACCAGTTCCTGCAAGAAAAATTCACTCACCGAATTGGTCCCCAGAACTTGCAGTTTGGGCTCTCCAGACTCCAGCAGCTTTGCCACCATGTGGAGGAAACTCTCCACAAACGGCTTGATGCTTTGAGAATGGCAAGCCATTAGGAGCTGATCCAGGGCTTCCATGGCGATGAAGACATATCTGAGAGTGAGTCGAAAACAGACAGATAAACACAGGACCTAAAATCACAGATTCCTAGAGCTGAAGGAAACCCCAAGGGCCATCCAGTCCAACCCTCTTCTGCCACGCAAGAATACATCAAACCATTCCCAACAGATGTCTAGCCAGCCTCTAGTTAAAAACCTCCAAAGAAGGAGACTCCACCACAGTTCTAGGCAGTAGCATACTCTACTGTCAAGCTGCTCTTACCATCAGCAACTCCTCCTAATGTTTAGGTGGAACCTCTTTTCCTTTACAAAAGTAGCCTTGCACATCAATTCACAAGCAATGCAAAGTCCTCAAAACATTATTTCTAGATGGCTTGCACCCACGTATCTGAACTAACAATGTCTAGAACAGACAGCTTGAGAGGAAAGAGAACCTACACACTTCCCATTCACAAACACAACCGTGTCTGCTTGCTGTGGGAGATTCTTATTCGTTTCCAAGAAAAAAGCCAAGGAGCTTTCCTCTACAGGTCAACAATAGAAACACAACACTGCCAGGATAAAAACAGGCATAAAAGAAAGAGGCAAATACTGGAGAGGACCCAACCAAATCCAAAGAAAAATGGGAAGACATGCCTCCAAGTGCTCAGTGGATAGTGTTTTATATTTCAATCGCCCCTTTCTGGGGGTTACATAAAAACAAATACAAATATAAATGTCAAATTAAAAATCAAAAACATAAGACACAATTATACTATAATATATACATAAAACCTCACAATACATTTCAGTTTTTGTAAATTGCTTAAAGCCTATGCATACCAATACACTAACTAGCAGCAGAAATTTCTGGAGCTGAAAATCTCATTCCATTTGCCATAAGCTACAAAACTAGACTCACAGTTGTTGTTGTTTTTTAAGTTTAACATGCATAAAACTAAAATAGGCATAAAACACTTGAAGTGGGCGAGAGTAGAGTCTGGATCTTACCCATAGCGGTGCCGGACAACATCCCGGCTCAGTCTCTCCGCTAAATAGGCACCAATTCGGTCAAGCTTCTCTGGGGCAGAAACAGCATAGAAGGTCAGCTTCTCCATGTCAGCTTTGACAAGGCCATCCTAAACAGATGAAAGTGCCAGAAAAATAAATGTAATGGTCACGAAATGATTTAAATTTAAAATTTAACTAAAACTAAAATTAAATACATGTAATGATAATGAAATGATAATGACTGAAGGACAATGACAAATAATAATGTCTAATAGTAATGGAATGAAATGGTAATGATTTAATGAACTTTAATCATCTGCAGTCTTTAGTGATATCACAGGCATATCACACTTAAAAACAGCAAATGAAGTAGCATCTTCAGTCCTAGCTGTTAGTGAAAATTGGGGTATAAATAAAAATTATGATGATGACAATGATGGCGGCAGCAGCAGCAGTGTGCCAGGTGGCCACCATTTCCCAGTTTTTGGGGAAACAGAAGGGCAACTCCACAGAAAGCCTGCTTCAACAGAAGGGCAACTCCACAGAAAGCCTGCTAAATTCCCTGCAACTGACTGGCATCTTCTCTATGTGTCCACTACTGGAGACATGGAAAGAGGCAGGTAAGATAAAGGACCTTCTCTACAGAGGTTCTCAGTCTTAGAATTCCCTCTCAAGGGAGGTTCACCTAGCTGACTCTCTTCTGTCACTCAGAAGGCTTGTGATGATCTTTACATGTAGAAAAACCTTTTGGAAATCAGAAAAATCAGTTCAAGCTGATATCAATTTACTGCTACATGGGTTACTGATCTTAGGATCTGGAATGTGGTTTTCAAGTTGTACTGAATGTGAAAAGCTAGCTTAAGGAGAGGATACATTTTTAAACGAATTAATAAACATCCAATGTGTGAAAATTTTGTGTTTATGTACATATTCATGCTTGCTAGTAGCAACAACGTGGGATTGCTAAGCCAGAATTTTTACAGTGAAAAATCAGACAGACAGACCCCCTTAGGACGATGCATTTAAAATGTGGCAAATCCCCACTTACTTTGGGGTCTTCAGGGAATATGTTATCCACCAGGCGCTTGTAACGAGGGCGCAAGGCAGCACAGCAGCAGCAAACTCCTGCAAAAACAACTGCTATGAGAACCATAATTTTGAGAGTTAAAAACAAAGGGAGCTGATGCACAAGCTGAGATGTCAAAGCAAAGAACTGGAGACCAGATCCTCTCCCTAAAGCCTCTTGACTTAAGATTCCAGATCACAATGAGAACGTCGCGGAGATACTGTGCAGCTTCAAAAGCCCACCTCAAATCACTTTATAATGTTTAGGGATCCACTTCCTAATGAGTAACATGATGAAACTTTAAGCACATGCTTTGGGTATATACTTTCAGCTCAGAAATAATCAACACACACACTGATTATTTGGAATGGCACAGAACATCAAACCACAGCACGGATATCTGCAAGTCCATGAATTTAGCATGCAGAAAGGTGAAAATAAGCTTACCTTCTTTGCTGCAAACTGAATTCAAAGGGCAAAAGTAGTTTGCATTCAATTTACTCATCTGGAGGGAAACAGAGGAAGGGATGGAATCTTGCCCTTCCCAGTCACTCAGGTAAAAGCAAACTACTGCAGCCTTTCCTAGCTTGTGTGGCCCTCCTCAGTCAGAACTCTTGCCAGCTTGACCAAACTCTCTGTTTGACCACACACGTCCTAGTGTTCATGTATGCAATGTTGGAGGGTATGGTTTCACATGTCCCTAAATGAAATTAATCTAGCAGTCATTTTTCTCAGCCTTCTGGGGCAGATTCTGAGGGAACATGGGGTAGGTATGCAAATGAAGGGAGTGAATTCCCTCCCTCTTTGTTCCATTGGCCAAAGCAGTTCCATCAGCAAAATTATCTTGTTGGATCCTGATTTATATTCCCATTTAAGCCTCTGAGAAAAATGGCAGAAATTCAAAGAAGATTGTATTTACCAAGGGAAAAATGGGGCATCAAGAAACTAAAGCCATCTTTTCATAAAGAACACATTCAGTGTCTGGAAACATGTGTGAATAGGTGAGCCAAATTGTATTCCAGCCTCTATAGAACTAACTGTGGATGACTCTAATGTGGCTGGATAGACTTCGGTGAGTATAGTAAAAGAAGTATGCTCATTCATTGCTTTGATTAAAAAAAAAATTAAAATCTTTAAAATGAATACCACAAAATGTTCCTTAATTTTCATAAAATGTTGATCATACTAAAGGTAGAAGAAAAAGAGATTCAGAACATAAATCAAAAGTTGAAAAGTTTCATCCCTGGATTGTTCGAATTTATTTAGCCACATTATTTAGCCACAGCTTTCTCAGAATTTGTGAAGCACATAATGGTCATATAAATGCAGACCATCTCAAACACCTTCTTTAAAAGATGGGATATAAGTCTTCTGAACAAATACAGATTCACGACTTCAACAAGCTGCTTTCATGAGGTCTACAACAGCCCGTCAAAGAATTCTAGAAAGCTTAACTTCAAATTGCATATTGACAAGGACAAATGTACAATGTCCTTCCCTAACTCCCCTACATATTGCTAGCCTTTGGCTATGGGTTAAGCAAAACTAGCTTCCAAATGGTGAAAACTGCAAAGATTTCAATACAAAACATACTAGCAAATGTCTTCAGAGAGCTTATAAAACCAAGAAAATATCTATTCTACCAAACAAATAGGCATCAAGGTTAAGGAAGTGTATAGCAATAATGACATGCCAGGAACTAGTTCAACAACGGAGATATACCTGGAGAGTATGTGTCTGGGGAAGCATGTATAGGGAAACAAACAAGACGATGCTTGAAATTACATCTGCTGTAAAATTAACAGCACAATTTTTCCATGCAAATATTTTGAAAAGGAGATTCATATTAACACTAGAAGATACATTATTTTCTTTAAGTTTTTCAAACAAAGAATAATCCAGCTGGAGAGGTTTTAAAAAAACTGAACTGCATTAACTGAAGGTAAAGAGAAGAGTTTTGAGCACTGCACGCAGTTGCTTTCCACACTATCTGAAGAAAGCTTCACTGACTGTCAACAGCGTAAGAGAACAGGAGGGAACGGGGGTGGGATGGCGGAAGAATCCACCTACCAAAACACACGCATGGACCAGGCTCCCAAGCTGGATTATAGTCATAGGATTTTTCTTGCTCAGCTACCGGAACAGCTACATACGTCTTCATCCTGCTCCTTCTCAGCTCCTGCAATTCTACCTTTTCTGCAGCTGCACCAGTTCCTGCCACCCTCCAGCCCAAGCTTAGCAAAGACTAATTCCAGGACAGGCCACGAAATGCTTATCAGACAAGCCCTGCGTGTGACATCAGCACCAAGGCGCCCAAAACACATGAGCACCAGGTATCCTATTCCCTTAACAACACTAAGTGAACAGAAGGAAAAGCATCCATGCGGCCCTCTGCGGCCTGTGTCATTACATCTGACAGGCACGCAACTCGGTCTGCCCATCTGGTAATGAAACACACAACTAGAGAAACAATATAGGTCTAAAGAAAAACTGGTGCAGATGCTTAGTTAAGAGTAAGTTAAGAAGAAGAAAAATCTTGCTACAAGTTGACAGCCATCTCACAAATTACCAATAAAGAAAGGAAAAAGGTCTTCCTGGACCTCTGATGATAGAGAAGATATCTCCAGCTCTGGATTTCAGCATTTTTAGCTCTAGCAATGAACACTCTCTGTGCACACAGGTAATGAAGCAGGCATTACTTCTTTAACAAAAAATTTGGTACCAGATGCAGCAATAACATGGAAAGAACACGGATAGGGTCCTATAACACAAAAAAAATACACGTTTCAACATGTTTCAGAAAACTTTGTATTCAAAGCCAACAATATGTACAAGTGAAGTGAAACAGCCAGGTCACATCAGGTTGCATAAATTTAACAAAAATGTTAAACCTTTCAGAGACAACATGAAGGCTTCTTTCAAAATGCCTTTTTCTTTCATCAGGCTCTACTTCTCTTACGATTTCCATTTTGGTGACTAGGAAAATATACAGCTTTTAGCATGGCGGGGGTAGCTGGTGAGGCAGGCTTATCTATTCTCCCCTTTTCTCTCTGCTTTGCAGTTTATGCATGGTCAGTAAATGATTCTGGAGGCAGCTGCTGTTTACCTGGTTTGCTGAACACAGGCACACACTGCTACAGTAAGACTGGCCGGGATAGTGCTCTTGCTCACAGCTCAAGCATTGTAGGCATGCTTCTGAAAACTTATCAAAAGTCTGTGTTTCTCCAGACCTCCTTCACTACCCACCCAATGCTAAAAGAAACTTTATGCTATGCAGAGGGTGAGGACGGAAAAGGGTGGCTAGGGAACATTAAAAGGACCTTCCCTGTCAGAGGCTTTGTTAACCGAGGTGTGCCTGTAGTGTGCAGCTGAGAGGGACAGATCACTTTAATGAAGCTTGTGTAAGAGAACTTCTTGGGAAATCTTGCCCCCCTTAGTTAGTGTCATGTCTCGGCTAACTTGCTCTAAATATTTTGCTCAGAGTTTCAAACAGAAGAATTTGTTTTAGAAAAAGCAAGCAATTTTTTCCAAAAGTTTTTTTCCAAAAGTTGCTGAGATTATATCATCAAGGTTGGTTACAGGTTTTATACCTTGTCATACAAATTTTGGTGTGCATATCAATGATTGGCTAAAGTGGTACATCTCAAGTAGGCATTTTCCCAGGTTTACAGTTATTTACAGTCCTGCCTCCACATTTGCTAGGATTAGGGGCACAGGACCCCCCGTGAAAGTGAAAATAACGTGAATAACTCTAGGCCCTCCCAAATCATATTTAACACAAAAAATGTATGACCACCATATTCGACCCACTGTGGGTTCCTTTGAGGCATCAAGGTTCCTTCACAAAGCAGAAGTGAGGGGTTGGTGGGGCTTACTGCCACCTCCACTGCCACATGCCCCACACCATTTTTAAGAGAGACTTACTAGCCTTGTTTGCAGTTTCTCAGTCTCACGAGGCTTACAGTCCCTATTAAAAATGGCATAGGGAGACAGCAGAACTGATAGCAAATAATCCATGAATAATCAAATCCGCAAAAGTGAAACCCACAAATGTGGAGGGCTGACTGTACATATCTTTCAACATGGGAGCCAGGACAAGTTCCTCTCCCTTTGTCTATACATAGATGATTCTTATATCAACTTCTTGTATTCTGCTGTTTCCCCATTTTGCTCTCCTTCACTCTTGCTTGATACAAAATTACACTGCATATACAGCAATTAACCATTTGGAGCCTTGGGATACTTTGAGACCTTCAACCGGATACAAAGCTGCAGGTAGCAAATAGCAGCTATGCTATTATATATTCCAACGCATACATATGAGAGGAGCCATGCATCCTGACAGTTAGTGGGTGTGGTATCAATGGTTTTTCCACCCTAGTACCAAAACATCTAAATGATGTACAGGAAACTTTCTTAGTTGGGAAGGTAAACTTGACTGGCAGCCTTCCTTGAGCAGCCGTCCTCCAGGTATGGTCTTGTCTAATGGGAGAAAGATGCTTTACTTAAAGGGTAAATTTTGGTGGGCAGAGCAAGGGGGACTTTGGTCACTGGCCAGAACAGAATTTCAAAATATGCAACAACCATAAAAGTGAGCTGCAACATTGTAAGTCCACCTTCTGCCACTGTATTTCACAAACATGATGCCAGCTATTGCTTCCAGGCTCTGAAGGGGTCTTCTTTCATGCTAGTTTCTTTAATCAATTTTATTGCTTTTAATGTTTACTGTTTTAACTTTATAATCTGATTAACTGTGTTTACATAACTTTTATATTTAGGCTCCTACTGAAGTTTTTGTGTAGTTTTTAATCTACAATGTTTTTAAATATGTTGTTAGCCTTCTTGGGTCCCATTATTGGCAGGATTTACATAAACATGATCTCTGTCTAAAGGGTTTTTCATACCACATAGTTATAGTAGTATGATTCCACTTAAAATATTGTAGAAATGCCTTATGGATCACGGGGACCTGTAATTTGGTTAGGCCCTAGAGCTGTCTGGCTGAGAAATCTGAAGGCCCTTCCTCAACTGCAAAGGATTCCACAGGATGCTGCCAAGGCAGTTAAAGGGGAATCAGCACTGTAATGCGGGGAGTGAAAGAACCCTAAGCGGCATAGTTTCCCTGCAGAAAACTGGAACATATCCAGGCTGCCAAAATGGTCAAAGGCCTGGAAACCATGAAGCCCCATGACGAGTGGCTTGAGGACCTGAGGATGTTCACCTTGGAGAACAGAAGACTGAGAGGGGACAAAACGGCCACATTTAACTATTTGAAAGGATGTCATATGTAAGACGGAGAAAGCCTCTTTTCTGCTGCTTCAGAGATTAGGATATGGAGCAATACCTTTAAACCATAGGAAAAGAGATTCCACCTAAACATTTGGAAGGACTTCCTGACAGTAAGAGCAGTTTGGCAGTGGAATCTACTGCTGATACAATGAAGTGTAGTGGAGTCTCCTTCTTCGGAGGTTTTTAAATGGAAGCTGGATGGCCATCTGTCAAGTGAAGTGCTTTGATGGAGTCTTCCTGCATGGCAGAAGGGAACTGGACTGGACGGCCCTCGGGGTCTTCTCCAACTCTAGGATTCCAAAACTCCAAACCAACTCTATGGTTCCAAAACAAATAAACAAATCTAATACTATTGTGCATGGCAATTTATGCCATTAAAAGAAGACGCTAATCAAGCCAGTGAGAGTGCTACAGAAGATCTCATGCTGCTTGCTAGAGCAGCAGAATATGCTGCATTATATTTACAGCAAAGCTAGTAATACCAGGAACTCATGAGTGCAATAGCAGCAGAAATCAGTTGAAAGCAGCATTAAAATACTCTGGCACGGGATTAGGGGGAAGATCACTTGAATTGCACTGTTGTAGTGTTATACTGTGATATCCCAAACTCACACTTTCCATTTCACAGATGGAAATTGGGACATGTGTGGCCAAGCAATATTACACTGTGACCAACATAGCAAGAGTTATTCATGAGGAAGAACATAAAAGGAAGGGCTGCAGTAGTTTGCTTTTGCCGGAGGCTCTTGGGAAGGGCAAGAGTCCACCGTTTCTCTCCCTCTTGCTGTGTTAATTAAATGCAAACTACTTTTGTGCTTTGCACTCAGTTCGCAGCAACTGAAATAAACTGAGGATCAAGTGGGAAAGCAAGAGGAAGAGAGAGTAACCAGGACATTTTAAAAACAGCAGAACAAGTAGGATGACAAAGAATTAATTAGGATTGTCTCTGTCAAATTAGAATAGGTGGTGGGTACACAAAATACAAGATGCAGACCTGCAGGCTTCTGACTGCAATAATCTCACTTGTTTCTCTTTTCCCTACCATCTTTGCTCGAAGAAGAAGCCAGTCAGAACCTAATTTAATGTTTTTTATGCCTTCTGGTTGGTCTAATTAAAGGTATCACCAATGCCTATTTTGGATTTTACCACCTGCGAAACGAATTTTTCAAAAAGTATTCTATCTTCATGCATTATGGCACATGGACTAACACACTCAAATCTGCAATGTAAAGATAAGCAGCTTGTGGGGATTACCGCTGCTCCTGCACTGAGAGACTTGGAATGAATGTGCATATGACACAAATTATTTCCTCTGTATGAAGGATATTTTAAGGTATAATTTTAGATAAAGAAGAGAGGTTGCAACATTCATACAAGCAACCTCTAAATGTCATTGAACTATAATCTGACATTCGTTTCATCAGCACACCAACCTTGCTCAGTTCCACAGATGTCTCATTTGCTATCTGCATTCAATTCCATGTTGTTACATGTTTCACTGAAAGACCTTATTCACTCCCAAACCAGAGTGGTACTGATTAAAATGTGCGCTTGGCAAAAGAAAGGCATGGTTCATACTTGAAAAGCACACAAATAAGAAGAGATGTTTCTAATGCCCTCAAGGTCAAGGTCAGATAACATAAAATGCTGCATAGAAAAGGAGAGGATAGATACAGGAATCTCTCTTACACATTGTCCTTGTGAGGTATCACAGCGAATCAAGGGTTCACAAATACAAAGCACTTCAGAAGCACTGGAAGGGAAAAGCATTCACATTTCTAAGTCCACATTTCTTGCACACTGAGAGACAAGATTCAGAAAGGAATACCTATCACTTCAAAGAGCGGAAACCATCTATCTCAAGGCCTAAGATTCTGCATAATTCATCAGAAAATACTAATTGTAGGTGGAGGGGAGACAGGTAGTCCAGAATCTACAAGAACAAAAAGAAACTAGTTTTGCTGTGCATTGATCCAGACCAACAATTATCACAATGGATTTCCAGTTTTTTGGCAAGTTTTGTTATTATGGTTTCATAAAAGGACCATGCATAAATTTGAAGTCCACCATTATTTGTTTATTTCGTTCACCAAGTTTTTGTTTAAATGGGGTGGGCCTTTACTCATGAGTTGTCTTACGGCTATGAATGCCTTTGATTCTAAAAAAGAATTAGCCATCTTATTTTAAAATGCCAATTTTAATTTTATTTTCTAGTAAGCATTAAACCACAGTATTCACAGTTTAAGTCTTCACCAAAGCTGCTCTTTCTCATATTTAGCAGCCAAAGACACAACTAACAATTCTGTAAATGAACTCCAATTTCTAATGCATTTTTGAATAAAAATGAGCCTGGCTGTCATAGAATCATAGAGCAGGAAGAGACCACAAGAGCTATTGAGTCCAACCCCTTGCTGTGTAGAAACACACACTCAAAACACCCCCCAGCAAATGGCTGTCCAGCCTCTGTTTAAAACCCTCCAAAGGTGACTCCATCACACTCCGAGGCAACATATTCCATTGTCGAACAGCTCTGACCATCAGGAAGTTCTTCCTGAGGTTCAGGTGGAATTTCTTTTCCTGCAGTTTGAATCCATTGCTTCGTGTCCTAGTTTCTGGAGCAGCAGAAAGCAGGCTTGCTCCATCCTCCATGTGACATCCCCTCAAACAGCTATCATGTCACCTCTTAACCTTGTTTTCATCAGATTAAACATACCTAGCTCCCTAAACCACTTCTCATAGGGCATGGCTTCCGATTCTTCACCATTTTGATTGCCTTTCCATGGACATGTTCCAGCTTGTCCATACCCTTCCTGAAATGTGGTGCCCAGAACTGGACACAGTATTCCAGCTGAGGTCTAACCAAAGTAGGATAGAGTGGTATTATTACTTCCCTTATCTCGACACTATACTCCTATTGATGCAGCCCAGAATCGCATTGGCTTTTTTAGCTGCCACATCACACTATCGATTCATGTTCAGCTTCTGGCCCACTAAGACTCCTAGGTCCCTTTCACACATACTGTTTTCAAGCCCAGTGTCACCCATCCTATATCTTTGCTTTTAATTCTTTCTTCCAAAGCGTAGTACCTTACATTTCTCCCTGTTAAAATTCATTTTGTTAGTTTTGGCCCAAGCCTCTAATCTGTCATGGTCATTTTGAATTCTGATCCTGTCCTCTGTGGTATTAGCTATCCCTCCTAATTTGGTGTCATCAAAGTGTCTGAACTGTCTGAAGACATTAACATCAATTTCAAGATATCCCACATTGCCACATACTTGTTTTTGTTTTCTTTTCAAAGCGACACAGAGTCATAGAATTATAGAGCTGGAAGAGGACTAATGGGCCACTGAGTCCAAGCCTCATTCAATGCAGGATTTCCAGCTACGGCACCTGCACAAGCTGGTAGCTGTCCAGTCTCTATTTGAAAACCTCCACAGAAGACCCCACCATCTCTAGGCAATTGGTTCCATTGTCAAACCACTTTCACTATCAAGAAGTGGCTTCTACTGTTCAGTTGAAATCTAACTTCCTGTAACTTCAAGCCATTAGACCTGGTCCTACCCCCAGGGCAGCAGAGAACAAATCTGCCCCCACTTCTTCATGGCAGCCCTGGAAGTATTTCAAGAGTGCAATAATGTCACCCCGCAGTCTTCTCTTTACCAAGCTAAACATATCCAATTCCTTCAGCCCTTCTTCATACACTTTGTTCTCATTGTTGTGTGCCTTCAAGTTATTTCTGAGATATCGTGACCCCAAGGCAAACGTAGTACAGGGATTTCTTGGCAAACTTTGATCAGAGAGGGCTTGCCTTTGCCCTCCTCTGAGGCTGATAGAGTGTGACTTGCCCAAGGTCACCCAGTGGGTTTCCATGGTTGAGTGGGGATTCAAACCCTGGTCTCCAGAGTTGCAGTCCAGTTCTCAAAACCTACAGCATTCTGGCTCTCTTGTTTTGTTTTGTTCTGCTCTCCATATCTTTTATGATCCTTCTTTGAATTCAATTACCCTTCTTTGAACCCAATGCAACTTCTCTATAGCCTTCTTAAAATGAGGCATTGAGAACTGAACATAGTACTCCAGACGAAGCCTGACCAGCACATAACATAGTGAGATTATTATTTCTTTCAACTTAGAAACTATCCTTCTACTAATGCGGGCTAAAACCACTCCCTGGCTCATGGTCAATTTACGATCAGCAATAATTCCAAGGTCCTTTTCACAAGTAGTACTGCTGACCCACATATCCCCCATCCTGTATCCATGCACTCTGTTTTTGTGGTCCAAATTTTTGCATTCGTCTCTACTGAGTTTAATTTTATTAATTCCTACCCAACTTTCTAGTTTATCATTTTTTTTTCCAAAAGAGATTTTTTCCAAAGACTGGAAAACTTAAAGATTCTCCATGCAAATGCTTTGTTTTCCAACCACACACACGGCCCACAACAGGTTGCCACACTTACTGCCAGGCATCGTTAGGTTGCAATTTGGCTTCTATTTTCCACCATGTGATAAACTGCAAGAAAAAGAAAAGAAAAATGCCAAGTCAGAGTGATTTCACTGGCCAGATGATTGTTTTCAAGGGCATCACTATCAATTCCTATTACATACTCAGTGGAGAATAAGACTGCATGGATGGTAGCCTTGTGGAGCTAGCCAGTCAGCATGCAAAGAAAATCTATCCAGCCATTGGTCAGAGGTCTTGAGTGGCACTTTTTCATGCCATTCCCACAGACTACATGTGCCACTATCTGCCTGCTACAAACAATTCATTGTTCATTTATGATAATATTTATATCTCACCCCATATGATCAGATCTGAGAGTAGCATAGATATAAAACAATTCCAGTTTTAAAACAATAAAATAATTTAAAGAGGTTATAAACATATTAAATGATTTCACAATTTAAAACAGCTTAAAATGTTAAAACAGTTAAAGATATGCACATTTATGTTTCAAGAGCATATCAATCCCCAAAAGCTTTAATAAAAAGCCATGCTTTGACTTGGCACTGGAAAGAAACAAACAGGAGCACCAATTGGGCCTGCAAAATGGGGGATATTCCACAAGCAAGGCGCCACAGCAGAGAAGATTCTGCTCCCAGTGTCCTCCTGTGATACGCCACTACAACTCATGGCATAGAAAAGGCGGCCTCTGCAACTCTCAGGTTTAAATAATTCTGGATAGTTAGGGAGCTGTTTAGCCTGGAGAAGAGAAGACTGAGAGGTGGCACGATAGCCATCTTTAAATATCTGAAGGCAAGACATATAGAAGATGGAGCAAGCTTGTTTTCTGCTGCTTCAGAGACTAGAACAAGTACCAAGGATTTCAATTACAGTGCCCCTTCCACTTTTGCAAGGGTTCAGGGTGCAGAACCCCCATGAAAATAGAAAAACCACAAATACCTCCCCACATGCTCCTCATCCCATTTCCTTCTGGGGTTCCCTCCCTGCATTTCCCATGCCTTTTGTCTCAATGCACATCCTCCATGCTGGGCAAAAGACAAGGAAGTGGAGGGAAGCCACACATGCTTCCGTCCTATTCCCTTGCTTTTTGCCTCAGCATGCATTCTCTGCGCCTGAGCAAAAGGCAAGGGAATGGGAGGTAAGGCACGCGTGGTGTTCCCCCTCCCTCTCCCTTACCTTTTGTCCAGGTGTGGAGAAGGAAGGCATGTGCACCCGGGCAAAAGGCAAGGGAATGGGAAGAGGAGAATGGGGGGAAGCATGCATATGCCTCACGAATAATCAAATTCGCAAAGGTCAAACCTGCAAATGTAGAAGGATGACTATACAAAAAAAGAGATTCCAACTAAACATTAGAAAGAACTTTTTTCCCCACTGTGAAGAACTGTTCAACAGCAGAATACACTGCCCCAGAAGGTGGCTGACTCTTTGCCTTTGGAAGTCTTCAAACAGATTAACATCTTTCAGCAGTGATACAGCTGTGTATCTCTGCATGGAAGGGGGTTGGACTACATGGCCCTTGTAATCCCTTCCAGCTCTGAGATCACATGATTATACTATTCTAAATCATGTCCAGAATTATGCAGCCACTCTGGCTGGATGGAAACCTTCAAGGGGTACCTCACCTGTTGCCTTAGGCAACAGAACTGAATCAGTGAGCCACCCATGCTTCAAAATATCTATGGAAGCCCACAGCAAGCAATTAGCTACTGTTCTAATGACTCTAGCCTTCTGTTCCTCCCATCACCACCCACATGCATGAGCCTTATTTGCCATTTTGCTGACTGAAGTGTCCTGCCAAGCTTGCCTGAAATTATTACAGATGAAATAGCCATTAAAATGGTCATAATTTTTAATTCACAAATTGAGGCCAAGAACAAATTGTCTATGGCTGTACAATGAGTCCAAAGTGGAACTGGCACATGTACCTGCACCTCTTCAATCAACCCTTCCTTTTTTTTTTTTTGGTTGTCTCATGACCACAGAAATAAACCTGAAATGTGAAGTGAGATCTTTTTATTTTTCAAGGTTTAATATTTACTAGTTTCAATACAGAGATACTAATGACAGGGGAAAAAAAGAAAAGGGAACAAACTATACACAAAGAATATACTAAACTAAACTAAACTGAATTGAACCAAACTAAGACATAATAGCAAGACCCATTACTAAAAGATCTGTTGCACTAAATACTACCTAAAACATAAAAGAACTTTGACTCCCCCGTGCAAATTGTAACAAAAAGGAAAAGTCAATTAATAACCCGTACCTTATTCCACCATTGCAGATCTATAAACATTAAATTTACTAGAATTACTAATATTCATAACCACACATTATTACATTATAGATTTCTTATTGCTCAAAAAAAACATCCACAAATGCCTTCCAGTCTTTCAAAAACTCTTCAGTTGGTCTCTCTTTTAAAATCCACATCAGCTTTGCAACCTGGGCAAGATCCATGACTTTTAACAACCCATTCTTCCATCATCATTGTTTCACACAAAATGCGTCAGGAAATCCTGACAAAATCTCAGCAACCAGAAGTGGGGGTGAGCACGTATACACTGGGGGATCCCACTTCTCCCCCACTGCCAGCAGCAGAGCTGATGAAAGCTGACTTAGCTGGGGAGTCAATCCCACTGAATTTAGTGGGATTCACCTCTAGCTAAGAGAGCCAGGGTGGTATAGGAGTTTGAGCATTGGATTATGACCCTGGACACCAGGATTTGATTCCCCACTTAGCCACGGAAACCCACTGAGTGGCTTTGGGTGTATCACACACTTTCTCCCCAGAAACCCCTGTGATGGGGTCACCTTAGGGTCGGCATAAGCTAGAAATGACTTGAAGGCACACAACAATAACAACAAAATATGCTTAGATTTATTTTACCCATGAAATGTGTGTTCCACTCATGCTTTGAACGATCAAAATTGTTGTTATTGTTGTTGTGTGCCTTCAAGTCATTTCTGACCTATGGCATATCTCAGGTGATTCTGTCACGGGCTTTTCTTGGCAAAATTTGTTCAGAAGGGGGTTGCCTTTCTCCTTCTCTGAGGCTGAGAGAGTGCGACTTACCCAAGATCACCCAGTGGGTTTCCATGACTGAGCTGGGATCCAAACCCTGGTCTCCCAGTACCCTAGTTCAACATTCAACACGCTGGCTCTACGATCATAGTAGTTTACAATAAAACAAATTATGTAAACATAATAGACTCAAATAACCAAATGAGATGAAAGCAGCAAACCTTTCAATGCAGCAAGAGTACAGAAAACACAAGTCAAAACAAAAGAGATCAGCAAGTGTTAAAAGCCTGGGAAAGTAGAAGGGTCTTCGCTTGGGAGAAAAAAAAATATACAGAGTCAGTACCTTTCAGGACAGTATTCCAAAATCAGCGCATTGCTACGAAAGAGGCCCTTTCCCACAGTAACTAATCACAACATCTTGGAAAATGAATGACCTTGGGTAAAGGTCTAAGGGCTGACAGTGGTAGCGAGGGGCAGACCATCTTGTGCCACACATCTACATATCAGACTAACACCCCATTGTTCCTCACTGAGCATATTTCAAGTCCCCAATGGCACCACATTCAGAGAGTTTACCAGACCAAATCTCCTTCATTTCTGCAGCAAAGCTATATCATGTGCAGCCAGACTACTCCAAAAGCAGCATTCCATTGTGTGACTGCTTGTGCAAATGGATGAAATATATCTTATTCCCAAGTAAATATGCAGCACAGGATAAACTAATTCTAAAATGGTCTTCTGCAACCTGGTTTATTCCAGATATCTTCAACTACAATGCCCATCATCCCTGCCCATTGCCCATTCTGGCTGGGACTGAGGGGAGCCCAAAACAGCAGTAGGGAAGCTGTGCTTTACAAATGCATAAACTGCACATACTTAAGGTACCACTGTTTATTATCTTCTAGAAATCAGTAAATTACTAATTTTAATCTTAATTAAAAATATTGAAGTTCTCATGATTTTGTTGTTGTTAATTGCTGTCAAGTCAACATTGGCTTACGACAATCTTATGAAAGACTGACCTCTGTGTCACCCTGTTATCAACAGCCCTGCTCAGGTCTTGCAAAGGCAGAACTGTGTCCTGCTTGCTTTATTATTACATTCAGTCATCAATAAATGCTAGTGTCCTGTCAAAATTTTATACACAGTTTCAATAAAATACAACCCTTTCCAAATTTTCTTTCCACTAACTTTCAAACTAGAGAAAGAAAAACTGACAAAAGAGCAGACTCTGTGTCAAAAGAATGGTACATCTGTATAATTTACAACAATGGAAAGCACAGATTATCAAAATGAGTGGTGAAAAATGAAAAAAACAACACTGATAAAAACACAGGACTGCATGTTCTTTGCACCATTAAGGGAAGAAGCCATTTGTACTGAGGTGAAGGAGTACTACATTCATTAGCAGTAAATATTATGCAAGAACTCTTGTGCATTTCTAGTCTTCTGTGGGTACAGTCCAGTCATCTGTGCCTGGACAACTTTTAAACATTAATTTTAATTAACAATTTGAGCAAACCAAGTAAGTCTTAGGGGAAGAGGGAGAGTGTGCACACTGCAAAAATAAACTAGTGAGATATTCATCCATGCCTGATGAAGGAGCCTGGGAGCTTCGAAAGCTTCCATCTTTTGTGCCTTTCAACTGGCCTAATCAAACTATCATTTGCTATATTTTGCTGCATGGCCAATACAGCAGCCCCTGGATGTTCATCTAGTCACTGTCCCAAATGTATGTGCAGGATTAAAACAATTTCTAAGAATATTGCTACTATGATGGAGATTAAAAATAAAAATTACTGACATACTTGGGGATGCTATTCCATCTGAATATGATAGGTCAGTATTTACTGAACTACATCATTTCTAGTACACAGTGGGATGGAGCTCGGCAGAAACGGAGCAGATACAAGAGACAGAAGATGCACTAAGCTAAGTTCTGACAATATAGGTCGAGCCTCCCTTATCCAAGAAGCTTGGGACCAGAAGTGTTCTGTATTTGGGTTTTTTCCCCAGATTTTGGAATATAGTACCTTTTTGGAATAGCCTTGAGTCTCATTCATTCGCTGTCTGTGTTGCATGTGGAATGCAAGGTTGGAGAGACACTGAGGATCTGTGAAATGGCAGAAATCCAAGCACAGTGTTCAATGCAAATCCACACGTCCTTCCATTTCACAGATCCTCAGTCTCTCTCTTTTTGCCACCAGTCACCCTCTTCCATATTTGAGGCAGCGGCTATGGTATTCCTGCTTGTTCGTCTCTCAGATGCTCAGTCTTCTCCTTTTGCCGCCAGCCATCTGCTTCTGTCTTCAAGGCAGCAGCTGAGGTGCTCCTCAGATCTGAGAGATTAATAAGCTTGAGCGCTGCAGCCACCACCTCGAAGGCAAAAAGCAGGGAGCTGGTGGCAAAACATCTCTGTTTTTGGATTTCCAGATTTTCAGATTGGATTTTTCTGTTTTCAGACTTCCAGATAAAGGAGGCTGTAATAGCAAAAGAGAGGTAAATGTTTTTGAGTCCAATTCTTCCTCTAGGAAATTCAGAGCAGCATACAATGGGTAATGCCAACATCACCACAAGAACTCTCAATGAGAAAAGAAGAGAGAAGAACTCTCAATAAGCAGAAGAGAAGGTTAAGAAGGGACATGATAGCCATGTTTAAATATTTGAAGGGATGCCATGTAGAGGAGGGAGCGGGCTTGTTTTCTTCTGCTCCAGAGACCAGGACAAGGAGCAATGGATTCAAACTGCAGGAAAGGAGATTCCACCTGAACCTCAGGAAGAACTTCCTGACGGTCAGGGCTGTCCGGCAGTGGAATACGCTGCCTCGGAGTGTAGTGGAGTCTCCTTCTTTGGAGGTTTTTAAGCAGAGGTTAGATGGCCATCTGTCGGGAGTGCTTTGAGGGTGTTCTTGCATGGCAGGGGGTTGGACTGGATGGGCCCTGGGGTCTCTTCCAACTCTACATTTCTATGATTCTATGATTCTATGCAGAAGAGATGTAAACAGATAAATAAAAGGTTGATGGGAGCATTCAGTATGATGTTTCATCTAAGCCATGGACATCCCAAGGCACATTTTATATGGAAAAAAATGTAAGAAAGACATATTATAAACAGCAGATTTTAATATTCATACAATAGCATAGATAATCCCTTGAGCTGTTAATTTTCTGGATGCTTCTGCTCAAGATGCCAAGCACGGATATTTAGGTGGGATGACAGAGATGTGTACGCCAGGGATTATGTGGCTCAGCAGCATCTGGACCATATTTTATACAACACATTTTAAGCATTTCTACCTGAACGGAGATGTTCTGAAACTGAACCAAAGCAATCTACAGAAACCAAACCTGAAACATCAGCTCGGGTTCCCCACCTCCTGGATTGAGGGGTGGCAAAGGCAAAAATCCCAAAGTGCATTAAAAATGTATGTGCCCTTGTGCTCTTAAATTACAAATCACATTGGTCCCAAATGTGAGGCATGCTTTAGAATCAGAAGAGACGGATATACAGCAGAGGTATTGTGGTCTTGCCACTCTGCCACTGGCATGTTGGTTTGTTTTGACTGCAGAATGAGACCAGAGACCATGAAACAGCAAGAAGTCAAGTAAATATTTCCTGTCAGATGCTACTCAGGAAGCCCAACTAGCAGTTCCTATTTTTCACTAACAGACTGCTTCATGCAAGGGCCAATAATAGTTGGGAATAGGGAACTGAGTTCAAATCTCTTGTTACTGTGACCTCAACAAGAGAGATTCTGATTGAACTGTTCTACAGTGAACTGGAAAAGACTTAAATAAAAGAACAAGTAAAAATGTGGTTTTAAAACTGCCTTAGGGGCCTCGACATATTCAACATGACGGCAAAGGTACACCTGCCCTTCTATCTGAGCTGGCTGCTAAGTGGGAAATGACATCTGCCTCTTTTCTTGCTATAAGGCCAAATTATTAAAGGGTAAGTCTAAACCTAACCACAGACTCACTTCATTGACCACAAGGTTAGCTTTAAAAAGCAACCAAACTAGTTCCTAAAGGAAAAGGCTAGTGAAGGCTGCAACTCATGATGAGTGTAGGTTACCTTCAGGATCAGAGGTACCATGCTTGCTTCTGAATACCAGTCACCACAGAAAAACAATAAAAGAGCACTCTCGCTCTCATGTCCTGCTTGTTGACATCCCATACACATCTGGAGAGGAACACATGGTAGACTAGGGAAGCTTTTAGTGTTACTCAACAGGACTCACAAGTTCTTATTATGCTTTAAGAAATGCCATCTGTATTCATAACTTCATATGTGCTATGAAAAGCAAACTATCTGACTATCCACTTTATATAATAATGTTGTAAAAAGCTTCCACTCCAGTTACAAGCATGCTCAGACTTAACACAACCTTCTCTTAGATTTAATTATATATCATTGGGGTTGTCTGATGGAACAGTGTATTAATGCCATCGTCTCAGGAAAAAAATGTCCCCAGAGTACACTTTATGTTCTAAAATTCATGTGGGCAGTATAAAAGGAAACAAAGAACAAAAAAATTGAGAATGTTCTTTACGGCAGCTGTTACACTGACAAATTAATAACAGCTTGCAAGAAATAGCCATTTCTTGAAAAAAAATCATTGCTATTTCATTAGAAGGCAAGAAAATGGTTTGTGATCACTATGTCCTTTCTGCAGCAGAAATCTCAAATGTCCACCAAAAAAGATGGTGATTTATTGTCTGCTCAGTAAGAACAAATTCTTTTCTTGCTGGAACAAGTTTTGAAGTGCTCAGCTGGCAGTCTACCATTATGAACTCCCAGAACTATTCAGAGGCAGAGTGACGAATCCTTCCTGTCCTACACACACTTCTTCCATAAGTAAAAACACTTTCTGCTTTGTGCTTTCTCCCATGCTATCAGAAAAGCTGGCATTCCACAAGATCATTTTATCTCACAGAATCCACCCAATGGCTTAGAAGGGGTGCAAGATGTACAGTCTCTCAAAGCTGCATTATCATCATCCTAGCAGGTACCCTGTGGAAAACCTGCAAGCTTCGGTCATGCAGTCTCCATCCCTCAATGCAGTATCAATGCTACAGACCCACCTTGACAGGGGACACACAGCCTCTTCATTAAAACACTCCTCAGTTAATCAGGAAGACAGATTTACACAGCCAAGGACACAAACCTGGAGAGAGCATCCTTCCCACCTCCAGTTATTTGCTTTTGCTGAGATTGTCCTGTTGGCTTCAGAATGCTTTTAAATTTACTTGTACCCACGTTGCAGGGTAGGACCCTATCATGGACTTTTCCTGGGGCTGGGAGTGTGTGACACATCCAAAGTCACTCAGTGGATTTCCATGGCTGAATGGGGAATTAAACCCTGTTCTCGAAGATCATAGTCCAAGACCACTACACTACTCTGGCTTGACGCCTCTATTTAGGGCTAAATATTGCAATGCTTAGGAATCAGTATTCTATTTCTAAGCAGCCATGAAACAAACACTGGAGACTTTCCCAGGCTTGAACTGCAGTAAGTATCCAGGTACACACTGAGAACTTGGAATTACCACAGCTGAAAACACTTCAGAGAGAAAGGATTTACTACATGAATTATTTTAATACAGGAAAAAATGCAGATGCAGGCTTCCTTGAAATTTCTTTTTAATGAGATTGCAAGGACGTCTCTGTACACTTTTGACAGGCTTTTCTACCAAAAACACTGGCCTGAGGTTGCATCAGTGCTTCAGAGGAGAGGTGCCCACGGAGGTGATTCTTAATAAAAGCACTGACTAGATAAAGCCCAAGGAACACCTGATGCTACATTAAGCTGTTTTAAATTCCACCAGAGGAGACTGGAAGTTCTAAAGGGGCACAGCTTGGGGGAGTTTCAGCTGCAGCAGGGATCTGTATGTTTCTCTTTTAAGTGAGGGATGATCTTGACAAACAGGCAATAAATGTTTGTTCCTTTGCACTGAGTATCTGTGGTGTTAAAATTGGAGGCTTTTCCATGAGATTATATAAAGGTACTATCAGCTATCTTTTATCAACAATCAAAGGTAGCTAAAGAGTCCCAAAAGGACAGATTTTGTGTGCTTATTCACAGCCCTTGTACACATGAAGGATATGCAACCAGAGTGCTGCAACACACAAAAAACTAGGGTACAATAAAGAAACTGGCTCATGCTCATATGTAAACGTACAAGTCTAAAAAGATGGAGAGAAAGAGAAGGTTGACCTGGAGAAAACTGAACTCATTCAAAATGATGCACTGGAGGAAGGTTTTACAGACACAAGGCACTGTCAAAAAAAGACAGACAGACAGGTCTAAGAACAAACCAAGACTGAATTCTCACTAGCAGGCAAAATAACTAAACTGAAGTCATTGGAAAAGACAATAATGTTGTGGGAAGAAAGGAGCGTATAGTAAGAGGATTTCATTACACATAGAATCATACAACCACAGAACTGGAAGAGACCATAAAGACCCAGAAGGTTGGACCCGATGGCCCTCGTGGTCTCTTCCAACTCTATTTTTCTGGATGGACTGACTCCACCAAGGAAGCCATGGTCTCTCTGAGTTTGCAAGACATGAATGGAGCTGTAAAGAATCGGGTGTTGTCATGGATAACTCACAATCCAATAACACACTCTGAAGTTCACAGTAGTTTCTTCACTGGATTAACATAAGTAATAATAGCATGCTTCCACAGAAGTTGCCAAAACTGGTTAGTACAGGCTTCATACACCTTTTATATGTTGTCAATACAAATTCATATATGCAAAGCTCCCTTTGGTTAGTACAGCATTGCCCATTGCCCATTGCCCATTTCCCTTTTCCCTTTCCCAGGCTGAACAACTGTTGATCTGTCTCCAAGTCTTCCATGGTTATCTCCGCACCATTCCATTTCATAACATCCCTGAACCAATTATTTCCTGCCATCACTTTCCAGCTTGTTCAACCCCTCCACCTATTAAATACAGCATTTAACAGTGTTGCATTTGTATGGGATGCACAGTATCAAGTAGCAATGATTACATACATTATAGTTAGCTTTAACGAATACACATTCAGCAGATGGGTACCTTAACTATGTAACCCCTCCTCTCATATATGCAACCATGGCAGGGAAGCCTTGCAACCTGACAGCTGTCTTGAAGGTCTCTCCCTCATACAGCTGCTATAAGTTGAAGCCAATCTGACAGCACATAACAACAATTTAAATATTATGGAGTAGAATTCTAACTCAGGCAGGACAAACACTGCTCTTGGGGCAACTGACACATCTCAAGCAAAAGCTTGCCACGAGAGAATGTGCTGGTTGGGTAAGGAGAGGGGTGCCTTTGCCTCCTGCCTGTGTTGCTCCTACTAGGGGCACTTGGTCCCTTGAAGGAGAGTTCTATTAACACTTCCTCATCACTGTAACAACACTGATACACCCCTTTAAAGTAGACCAGAGAAACCTCAGGTCACTGCTTTTAGGGATGAGAGACTAGCTGTGTTTGTGCCAAAAGTGGAGTGTGGTGGAATCTCTTTCTCTGGAGGTTTTTAAACAGAGGCTGGATGGCCATCCGTCAGGAGCACTTTGTGTTTTCCTGCAGGGCAGAAGGCAGCTGGACTGGATGGCCCTTCAGGTCTCTTTCAACTCGAGGATTCTATGACTGCCAACACACCATCTTCTCAGGGGTGAGGTGACTCACACAATTAGAAGAGACCACAAAGGCCATCAAGTCCAACCCCATTCTGCCCTTCAGGAAGATACAGTCAAAGCACTTCTGACAGATGATCATCCAGCCTCTATTTAAAAGCCTCCACAGAAAGAGACTCCAACGGACTCTGAGGCAGCCTATTCCACAGCGGTCAAACAGATCCGACTGTCAACAAGTTCTTCCTAACATTTAGCTGAAATCTCTTTTCCTGTAGTTTGCATCCATTGCTCTATGTCCTACTCTTTGGAGCAGCAGAAAACAAGTTTGCTCAAGGGGTGCCACTGTAAAAAAAAGAAGTTAGAAGAGGTACAGGAGGTGGCTGAAGGGGGGAGTGTCCCTCTTTGGCCATCAGGTACTCAGATTGCTGTAAAGGAAAATCTAAGCTTGGAAGGCTGTGGAGGTGCCCCAAATTTAATCTGAGGTATTTTTATCTCCACATTTCCATGTCTGCATCCCCCTGGCATATACATACTCTAAATGGATTCGACTACAGTTCTCACCAGCCCCAGCCAGCATGGTGCGAGATGGTGAGAGCTGTAGCCATAAACATCCAGAAGGAATCTGACTGAGAAAGGCTATTTTAAATGAAAGCTTATAGCCTTTTCAAAACTATGTACACAAAACTTCTGGCAATGGTGCAGACTCAAGCCATTTCTGCACTAGACTGTTATAGCACTATTATTCCAGCTGGTCCCTCCTGAAACTGCAAACCCCAGGATTCCATAGGATGTTGAAAGTGGAAAAATAGCGCTATTAACAGTCTAGTGCAGAAACGGCCTCAAGCAATTTCTTCTGCGGAAGAGAAGAACGGTATAGATGCCCTCCCAGATGATAACAGTATAGATGCCCTCCCAGATCCTTCTGCTATCATTATCATCATTATCATCTACTTGTATAGCACCATCAATGTACAAAACAAAACAATAAAAGAGACAGAGAGCCCTGCCAAAGACATATAGTCTAATTTAGCCGGTGAGGTTCTTTGCCCCACTCCAGCTAAGTGAAGTCTGCAATGGTCTCACAAGAGGTCTGTGAAGGCTTGAAAAAAAAAATCATGAGCTTTTTACAGTTAAAACAGATAAGAAGGAAGGAAGAATATTTAGGTAGTATTATTATTAGTTTAAATCTGCATAGAATCATTCCAATAAAAATATTATAATAGGGATACTTATTCCTCCCTTTTCTCCAAATTCAAAGACCCTTAATGAGCAACTTTAAATAAATATTTGATGTCCTTTAGGGCTTTAAATCTTGAATTAAGACTTGTTGGTCTGCAGCAACAAAAGATATTTAAAGGGATAACAACAAGGTTAAGAACCACTGGTCTAATTTATTTAAAAAAGGAGGGGGAATATGGGAAGGAAGGAGTAATGCAGATGTAGCCAGTACAACTCAACTGTAAAATCAAGCTATCCAAATACGAATGTGAAAAACAACATAAAGCAATAGAATACACATACAATCGAAACACACAAGATTATGGAACACAATTAAACTAAAAGTCTAAAAGCTTTGGAAAGCAAGAACTCTTCTAACTGAGATTTAAAAACAAGGAAGGAAGGAGCTGTTTGCAAAGATCAGGTAAATGATGGCGACTGCCCGAGTCCCTGACTTGGAGGGAAGGGCCGCAATGTTGTCACTGCCCCAGACAGGAAAGGAGGGGCAAACAGAAGATAATGGGATGGGATCCCCCTCCTCACCATCTGGTACACACGTGGCCCTCCACCCCTTCAGATTCTCTGAACTGTCCTTTTTCTGGCAAAAAGAAAAATAGTTCAAATCCTCATTATTTTTAAATCACAATTAAAAACCTTCTTGTTTTCAAAAACTTTAGGAATTTTAGTTTAATCGTATTTCACAATCCTGTCTATTTTGATTACGTGTATTTTTATTGCACTGTGTTATTTTGTACAATCTGATGACATATACTTGTCCATTTGCTTTAGATCATATTGCATTTTATCTGAAAAAACTGTTTTACAGTTGTATGGTATACTTTTATCATTTCTTCCTCCTTCCCTTTGTGTTTGTGTGTGTGTGCGTGCGTGTATATATACACATACACACACACACTATTCGATTGCGCAACTTTGGCAGGACCTACTTTTTTGTTGTTTTGTTTGTAAAGTCCCATGTACATTGATGGCACTATATAAATAAACGATGATAACGGTAATAATAATAATAATATGATGATGATGATGACAATGATGACGACGATGATGATGGAGAATTGTTCCTCCGGAACCCTCCAGGATCAGCAATTCAGCTTTTAAAAAGACTAACAGGGCTTCTAGCATTTAAAAACACTTTCTTCCCCAAAAATCAGAGGCATTACTTCCTGCCAATTCTCTGTCCTCGGGGAAGAACCACCAAAACTGCCCCTTCCCCACCTTAAAAAAGAATCTGTACCCCGTTACCCCTGTTTCTTTCACACCAAAACCCAACAGAAGGAGAGCAGCACTGTTGCCCCCTCCCCGTACCCCACTTTTGGTGGGTTTGGGGCAGGCTGCCAGGGGGGAGAAAAAAATCTGAGCGCCCCTAAACCAAGCCTTCATCCACTCTCTGCTAATTATTATTTTTATTATTGCTGTTCTCTGTTTGTCCTTACGGTTTATACACCATCATCGATGTACAGGACATGGTGTTTTACAAGTAAAATAACCACACTGGGTCCTGCCAATGGTGCACAGTCCAACATTTAGGCAAGGAAGTAGCAACAAAAATACAAAACTATGCAAAACAACACAGTTGTAAAACAAATTATCCAGATATTATCCCAAAGAAATAAAAATACAATACAAAGCCAACTCTGGGTTCTCTTCAGATCGTATCATATAAAGCAAACTGATGAATACATATAAGCAAAATATATAAAATATAAAAATATTTTAAAAAATTAAAGTTACAGTTGTTTGGCGTCTGTTAAGAGTGCTATTATAATAATTCGGCATCTTAAGATTATCTGACATCTGTTAAGATCATTATAATTATTATTATTATTATTAATTCATTGATACCCCACCTTTTTCGACCGAAACTTAAGGCAGCTTAAAACAAAAATGACAGACTTTAACACAGTGAAAAGCACATACCAAGACGCAAATGAAACTAAACTTACTTTAAAAATAATTAAATAAAGAGTGCATGGGGTTGAACCCGTTTAAACCCCAATCCTACCTGAGGGCTCCCTCAAGGCAAATTGTTCCACTAATTTCTCCCTGCGGGAGGGGAGCTGAGGCGCTCGCTTCACGGCGGAGGGAGCGTGAGGGGATTGGTTTTCAGTCAAAAAGGGACGGCTATTCCCTCAGTGGAGGGGCGAAACCGAACCTGTGCTTTCCTTCCGGGCTCCCTCTTCTATTCCAAGGGCTTACGGGGCTCCCAGCCCGCCTTTGCGCCCCTCCAGGAGCCCCCAATCTCCCCGCGCCCCCTCCTCAGACACTCACTTCACCCACTTCTCTTCAGCCGCCGCCATCTTGCCGCCTTCCACCGGCTTATGAAGGCTCCGCGGGGGAGGGGGAAGAAGAGCACGCGCGGTGCATTGTGGGGGTCGTAGTTTTCTTGCCCCTGTTGGTTGGTTGTCCACTACTCCACTATATTATATTGTTATTATGGTGGTTGTTATTTAAAAATGAAAATCAACATAACAAAATAAAACAAAGACAAAATTGGAAAACATCAAGCAAGCCATTACCAAGTACAAAATAGAAAACAACATATATTATAACAATACATAATAAATAAAAAATGTTAAATATTATTTATTAGTTTAATTTATTAATTAATTAGTTTTAGTTAATTAGTTTAATTAATTAATAGTTTAATTTATTATTAACAATCAAAACTGTTCTCTTCCAACAGGCCTTCCCAGACTAGTACTTCCACCGCCTCCCACTTTTAATAGTTGATTGTTGTTAATTGTTAATTGTTGTGTGTTTTTAGGGGGTTGGTTTTAGGTGGGTTGGTGGGTGGGGAGGATTGGGTATGTTTTTAATGTAATTAATGTATTATTGTTGTTCGCCGCCTCAATCTGTGGGGAGAGGCGGGATAGAAATAAATATTATTATTATTATTTATTAATGTAATAAATTTAATAATAAATTAAGTTTAATAAATTAAATACATTAATTTAATCAATTGATTTAATTAATTATATTAAATTGAATTAAATATTATTAAAATATAAGAATTACATTGAAATGTAATGTAAAAATATTACATATAAATAAAAATTAGTTCCCGCCCTTATTGTAAGCAGCTCCTACCAGTGTACTTAACATTCTTTTAAAAGATTATATTTTCATCTAAGTCGTCTATTGTTACTCGTATATTTTATCCTAAACATTTAAATTACGCTATGTAATATCCACAAATCTCATTAATTATGTATTAAAATAATATAGCTAACTCAATAAAATATTATCAAATCGTTATCTATACAGTTCTTTATTAAATCTTGTATTCTAAGCCCTTATAGCCCAACAACATAAGTCATAGATCTTCTATCATTTAATCTAATGCTAAAACTTATTAAAAACTTTTACAAAATTGTTCACTTTAAAACATAGAATATAACAATAACATAACTATTTTCAAGAGAAAAGTAACACTAAAAAAAAAATCTAATATCTCAAGTATGCTATATATTGCTATATATAGCTATATATCTCAAGTATGCTATATATACCCATGCTATATATTGAAAAAAAAGATTATTATTTGATATGTTAAAAACCTGTTGTGATCACTTCACCCTCTCACTGCTCCACTGTATTCAGGCCATTTCTGCACTAGACTTTTATAGCGCAATGATTCCACTTTCAGCCCCCTATGGAATCCTGGGATTTGCAGTTTCGGGAGGGGCCGGCTGGTTTTATCATTCCTTCCCTTCCTTTGTGCGTGTGAGTGTATATTGAGTATTAGATTATACAACTGTGGCAGAACCCACTGTGTTTGGTCGCCGTTGTTGTTTGTAAAGTGCCATATATATTGATGGTAACAATAAGGTGATGATGATGATGATGATGATGATGATGATGATGATGATGATCTGTCTCTCCAGGAAGTCTCCAGGATCAGCAATTCAGCTTTTAAACAGACTGCCGGGGCCCCTGGTCCTGTCCAAAAAATTTAAAAATACTTTCCTCCCCTAAAATCAGAGGCACTGTTTCCTGCCACTTTTGCTTTTTAACTTTTTGGCGGCCCATCCGGCCCCCAGGTGGGACAGAAAGCAGCCCCGAGAACCACCGAAACTGCCCATCCCCATCTAAAAAAAAAGAAAGACCCCCCCCAAAGCTGCATCGTGTTACCCCTGTTTCTCTCACACTAAAACCCGACAGGATGGGAGCACCCCTGTTGCCCCCTCCCCACACCCTTCTTTTGGTGGGCCTGGCCAGCCCCTCCCTAAACTGCAAACCCCAGGATTCCGTAGGATGTTGAAAGTGGAATAATGGTGCTGTAACAGACTAGTGCGGAAACTGTGACTTGCCCGAGGTTGCTCAGTGGGTTTCCCAGGCTGAGCGGGGATTCACACCTTGCTCTCCAGATGGCATTATTCAAACCACTAAAGCAGTGGTTGTTAATTTCAGGTCCAGGTGCTAGGGTTACCCCCCACCCTCGAAACTGTTAGGGTTACCCCTAAACATTGAAACACATACACATACACATACACACACTCACACACATGGGGCCAGACCGGGGTACTCTACGTGATCGGGGGTGAGCTCTGAATCACCCTGGAATGATTTGGATGAGGGAATAGGGGGCATGATGATCAAATTTGCAGATGACACCAAATTGGGAGGGGTTGCTAATACGCCAGAGGACAGGATCAAAATCCAAAATGACCTGGACAGATTGGAGAGCTGGGCCAAGGCTGACAAAGTGAATTTCAACAGAGAGAAATATAAGGTCCTACACTTAGGCAGAAAAAATGGAATACAGAAATATAGGATGGGGGACACGTGGCTGGATAGCAGTACGTGTGACAGGGATCTAGGAGTCTTGGTAGATCACAAGCTGAACATGAGTCAGCAGTGTGATGCGGCAGCCAAGAAAGCCAACGCGATTCTTGGTTGCATCAGTAGGAGTCTGGTGTCTAGATCGAGGGAGGTAATGGTACCACTCTACTCTGCATTGGTTAGGCCTCATTTGGAACACTGTGTCCAATTCTGGACACCTCAGTTCAAGAATGATATTGAGAAGCTGGAGGGTGTCCATAGGAGGGCGACCAAAATGGTGAAGGGTCTGGAAACCATGAAGCCCTCTGAGGAGCGGCTTAGGGAGCTGGGGGTGTTTAGCCTGCAGAAGAGAAGGTTAAGAGGGGACATGAGAGCCATGTTTAAATATTTGAAGGGATGTCATGTTGAGGAGGGAGCAGGCTTGTTCTCTACCGCTCCAGAGACCAGGACAAGGAGCAATGAGTTCGGGCTGCAGGAAAGGAGATTCCACCTGAACCTCTGGAAGAACTTCCTGATGGTCAGAGCTGTCCGGCAGCGGAATCTGCTGCCGCCTCCATGGAGTGTGGTGGAGTCTCCTCCTTCTTTGGAGGTTTTTAAGCAGAGGCTGGGTGGCCACCTGTCCAAGGGAGAGCTTGGATTGTGCCTTCCTGCATGGCAGAAGGGGGTTGGACTGGATGGCCCCTGGGGTCTCTTCCAACTCTAGGATTCTATGACTCTATGACTTTAAAGAGACACAGTGGCATGTGTGTGCATGTGCCCAAACTCTGGAGACCAGGGTTTGAATCCCCACTTGGCCATGGAAACCCATTGGGTTACTTCAGATGATTCACACTCTCTCAGCCTCAGAGAAACACAAAGGCAACAAATCATAAGTACGCCTTAGGGTCACCATAAGTCACTTTTCAAGGGGGAGAGACATGATGGCTAGAAAGAACCTGTGTCTCTCAGTGGCCCTTTGGCCATTTCCGCACTAGACGGTTATAGCGCGATTATCCCATTTTCAGCATCCTATGGAATGCTGGGGTTTGCAGTTTCGGGAGGGGCCTCATAGGCCATCCCCAAAGGCCCCTCCCTAAACTGCAAACCCCAGGATTCCATAGGATGCTGAAAATGGGATAATCGCGCTACAACCGTCTGGTGCGGAAATGGCCTTTGTTGTTGTGTGTCTTCCAGCCACTGCTGACTTATGGCAACCTTAAGGTGAATATATCAGAGGGTCGTGTTGTTTCTTTGTTTTTGGCAAGGTTTGTTCAGAGAGGCTTTGCCTTTGCTTTCCTCCCGAGGTCACCCAGTGTCATAGCAGGGATTGGAATCCTAGCCTCCAGAAGGATTTAAGAAATAAGTAAATAATTGGGAACGTAAATAAATATTTGAATATTTCCATCTAAATTTAAATATTTAAACCTTAAGTCTCGGGGCTCCCCGGAAACAAACTATATTTGCAGGGAGTGCCTGGCAGGGACACTCCAGGGCTTCACGCAGAAGCCTTTTCCAGGAGCCCCACCTGGGCTGGGAGTAAACATCATTTAACTCACCTGGGTTTATTTCCGAACAGGCAAGTGTAGGATTGTGAGCCTTTCCGCACTACTCTGTTATAGCACTATTATTCCACTTTCAACATCCTATGGAATCCTGGGGTTTGCAGTTACGGGAGGGGCCGGGCGGCCCCTCCCGTAACTGCAAACCTCAGGATTCCATAGGATGTTGAAAGTGGAATAATAGTACTGTAACAGGGTAGTGCGGAAACAGCCTGCGTTGTCAAACTCACACGGTTAATGGATGACAACAGAGCCAATTCTTATCCATTTGTTTAAACAAGATTTGTCTGTGCAAACAGGATGCGTTACACAGAACTACGAAAATACAGGTGGAGAGCACTCAGGCGTACCATCCAAAGCTGCAGAAACGTGGAAATCCCGCACTACAGATTTTCATACGAACACAATACTGTGACGGGAAAAAACAGAACCTTGCGGAAATTTTCTTCTTGAGCAACTCTGAGAAGGATAAGACTTGGCAAATCTGTGAAAACTGGAGGGCATAGTTATTTACTCCTCTGTTTTCGTTGCATTTTATAGCAGAGGCCAACGTATGAGGCGTACCGTTGAAAGTGCTATGGTTAAGACGCATTGACATTTAACATGATATTTATATCAGGAACTGGGAAGGGATCTCCAGGAAACTGGTAAAACCAGATTTATTGCAAAACAGTTAATCCGGCCTGACTGTTAGTATTTTATTTTTCTTGAGTATTGGGGAATATTATGCAATTATTAATGCTTCATTCTCAAGCTGGTGCTTTTGCACACCAATGGTGTGTCTATATGGTTGAGAAAGAAGCATGTGCTCAGCCTAAGGGCTATGTGGCAGAAAGGTCTTTCCGCACTGCATAACTATTGCACTGTGGTCCCACTTTAACTGCCACGGTTCTATTCTATGGAATAATGGGATTTGCAGTTTAGGAAGGGACAGTTTGAATTCTCAGCCTGAGAACTGCAGTACAAGCTGCAGTACCTCCTAAGACTGCATATCCCAGGATTCCATAGGAGGCAGCCATGGTAGTTAAAGTGGAATCATAGTGCAATAGTTACGTCGTGCGGAAAGGTCCTTAGACCCTGTCCTTCTGAAGAATAGCATTGGAAAGGACCCACAAGGGCATATAGTTAATCCTGACACCACCAATGCTTGAAATCCCCTAACACAACATCTCAGAGTTAGAGAGTGACCCCAAGTGTCATTCAGTCTACACACATGCCTTCTAACGTTTCAGAGATGAAAACTGTGACTGTGCGTCCAAGCCACATTAGATTGTGGTCAAAACAGCAAAAGTTACTATTGAGGAAGAACATACAAGGCTGCAGGGGTTTGCTTTTGCCTGAACCTCCTGGGAAAAGCAAGATTCTGCCCCCCGCTCTCCTCTCTCCTTGCCAGGTTTATTGAGTGTAAAAAACTCCTTTCGCCCCTTGAACTCAGTTTGCAGCAATGGAAGTAAGCTGAGGACAAAGGGAGAAGGTGGGAGGAGGAAAGAGAAACACTGGGATGTTTTAAAAGCAACAGGAAAAAAATAGAATGACAGAGGGTTAATAAACACATCACTGACAAATTGGGACAGTTAGAGGTTGGACATCATCATCATCATCATGCTCATCAAATTCGCAGATGACACCAAATTGGGAGGGGTTGCTAATACGCCAGAGGACAGGATCAAAATTCAAAATGACCTGGACAGATTGGAGAGCTGGGCCAAGGCTAACAGAATGAAATTCAACAGAGAGAAGTGTAAGGTCCTACACTTAGGTAGCAAAAATGGAAGGCACAAATATAGGATGGGGGACACGTGGCTAGACAGCAGTACGTGTGAAAGGGATCTAGGAGTCTTCATAGCCCACAAGCTGAACATGAGTCAGCAGTGTGATGCGGCAGCCAAGAAAGCCAGTGCAATTCTCGGCTGCATCAATAGGAGTATGGTGTCTAGATCGAAGGAGGTACTGGTACCACTCTACTCTGCTTTAGTTAGACCTCATCTTGAATCCTGTGTCCAGTTCTGGGCACCCCGATTCAAGAAGGACCTGGTCAAGCTGGAGCAAGTCCAGAGAAGGGTGACCAAAAGGGTGAGAGGCCTGGAAGCCATGCCCTATGAGGATAGACTTAGAGAGCTGGGGATGTTTAGTCTGCAGAAGAGAAGGTTAAGAGGGGACATGACAACCATGTTTAAATATCTGAAGGGATGTCATGTCGAGGAGGGAGAGGGCTTGTTTTCTGCTGCTCCAGAGACCAGGACAAGGAGCAATGGATTCAAGCTGCAGGAAAGGAGATTCCACCTGAACCTCAGGAAGAACTTCCTGACAGTCAGGGCTGTCCGGCAGTGGAATACGCTGCAACGGAGTGTGGCTGAGCCTCCTTCCTTGGAGGTTTTTAAGCAGAGGCTGGATGGCCATCTGTCGGGAGTGCTTTGAGGGTGTTCCTGCATGGCAGGGGGTTGGACTGGATGGCCCTGGGGGTCTCTTCCAACTCTACATTTCTATGATTCTATGATTCTATTATCTGCAGCAGTTTGCTTGTGCCCAAGCTTCCTGGGAAGGGCAAGGTCCCACCTCACCCCTCCTGTCCCATCTTTTGAGTTAATAGAAAGCAAACAACTTTTGCCATTTTAAGTCCTTTTGCAGCAATTGAAGTAGGCGGAAGGCAAAGAAGGGAAGTGGGAGGAGGAAGAGAGAGACAGTACAGCTGCAAATTAACAGAGCCTGGTCAAAATGACTTAGAATTTGCAATATCCGGAAGTGACCACTGGATGGCAGAGATGTGCCTTACGGATGCATTTCATGGGCTACCCTGCAGACTCTCACATCTATTTCAGCACAAACTGTCGTGGAAGCAGCTTTTAATACCTGAAAGTGGATTTTATTACATGAAAACACATACTAAAAAGAACCTTAATGGTGTTGCAAGATTCCCGTTCGTCCTTCTTGCCTTTGCCTTCCTCTGAGGCTGAGAGAGCGTGACTCGCCCAAGGTCACCGAGCAGGTTTTCGTCCAACACTCAAACCACTGCATCACGCTGGCTCCAAAACACATTACTCTCAAACCATTGTCAGATAAATGTAGTTTGGGGCACCCTTCCTGCTCGGCTGGGGTTTTGTCGCCCGTGGGAGACGGTGGCGTCTTTTCCCAATCAGGTATAGAGAACGCCCAAGCCGTGCCGGAAGGCGCAGAAGCATGACCTTTGCTGGGTCTCTCCTCTCTCAGTTCTCTATTTTGGTAATAATAAAAATCCAGCGGCCGACCCAGATGGGACTTGAACCCACAATCCCCAGCTCCGGAGGCTGATGCCTTATCCATTAGGCCACTGGGCCCTGCTGCCAAAATGTGGTACTACAATATATATGTATAAAACAATGACAAAGACAGTGGCCAACATTTAGTGCGCCAGCTGGGCTTTAAAAAAGGAGGCAGGGAAGGAGAGGAAAAAACGGAATGTGGCAGCAACCTTAAGACTTGTATTTTTTTTAACCTTCGCATGAGCATTCCCCGTGCTAAAATTTAAAAAATGTGCTGCCACATTGCTTTTCCCCTCTCCTTTCCTCCTTTTTTTGCTGCAAGCGACTACTTTGAAAATGACTACCATCAGTCTTTAGAGTGATAGCTCCCGCTCCTTGCCAGCCCTGCGGATTCCCCATTAAGAGTGAAACAAAAAAAGGCCAGAACAAGCAAAGTCTGTTTCATTACAACCGTGCGTATGGGTTATGGAGAATTCCAGAGAGACTGCAGCCCGTTCTGTTGCTTTCCCTTATTTTTTAGGCTCTCTAGAGGGAAAAATGTTTCTTTGTCTGCAGCAAAAACTCAAGCCACACCACTGAGACCATTTCCGCACGAGACTGTTGTACCACTATGATTCCACTTTCAACCTCCTATGGAATCCTGGGGTTTTGAAACTGCAAACCCCAGGATTCCATAGGAGGTTGAAAGTGGAATCATAGCGCTACAACAGTCCCGTGCGGAAGCAAGAGCAGAGATCATGATGACAGAGCGGCTTCAAGATCTCTGGTTCAGACGTCGAAGCTGACCTGACATCAAAGAGCAAACAAAGAAAAGGGGAATAATTCTAGATTTTGAAGCCAGCAATTTACAAATCGTCTGTAGGCTGATATTTCTCTTTTTTGGCCCCAAAGGTGGAATGAAATTACATTTCGAAAGTAATGCGGCAAGCGGGAACCATGCTATTTTATTATTTTTATTTCTGTTTTGATGTATCTGACAAACGGCCCTTCTGGCACTTTTCCAAGGCATTTTAGTGGCAGAATTTTAAACCTTCTATGCTTGTTCAGTCTCCTCCTCAAAGAAAGTAAGCAAAAAGGAAAGATTTATACTGACAAACAGCAGAACAGCTAAATTTGGTGCAAATCTATTGCTTTTAAGAACAAAGTGCGTTTTTTACCCCCTGACATGCCAAGCTCTGGATGAGTCTGGTGGTAGCAAGGAATGAAATTACGTTAAACGCATCTGCTTGTAAAGCCATTTCCGCCCTCCATTGTTATAGTGCTATTATTCCACTTTCAACCTCCTGTGGAATTCTGGGGTTTGTAGTTTCTCGAGGCCCAAGAGCTTTCTGGCTGAGAATCTTCAAGGCACGAGTCTTCAAAAATGGGACAAGACTCTATTGTTTTATTACTATGAAGTCATTTTCCTTGGTGACATCAAGGTTCCTTCTCATCACCCCCACCCCAAAAATGGTGGGTAAAGGTGGACAGCATAGAATCATAGAATCATAGAATCATAGAAATGTAGAGTTGGAAGTGACCCCAGGGGCCATCCAGTCCAACCCCCTGCCATGCAGGAACACCCTCAAAGCACTCCCGACAAGTGGCCATCCAGCCTCCGCTTAAAAACCTCCAAAGAAGGAGGAGACTCCACCACACTCCGTGGCAGCACATTCCACTGCCGGACAGCCCTGACCGTCAGGAAATTCCTCCTGAGGTTCAGGCGGAATCTCCCCTCCTGCAGCTTGCATCCATTGCTCCTTGTCCTGGTCTCAGGAGCAGGAGAAAACAAGCCCACTCCCTCCTCGACATGACACCCCTTCAAATATTTAAACATGGCTATCATGTCCCCTCTCAACCTTCTCTTCTGCAGACTAAACATGCCCAGCTCTCTAAGTCTGTCCTCATAGGGCATGGCTTCCAGGCCCCTCACCATTTTGGTTGCCCTCCTCTGGACCTGCTCCAGCTTATCCATGTCCTTCTTGAATTGGGGTGCCCAGAATTGGACGCAATATCCAAGATGAGGTCTAACCAATGCAGAATAGAGTGGTACCAATACCTCCCTCGATCTAGACACCATACTCCTATTGATGCAACCAAGAATTGCGTTGGCCTTCTTGGCTGCCGCATCACACTGCTGACTCATGTTCAGCTTGTGGTCTATGAAGACTCCTAGATCCCTTTCACACGTACTGTTAGCCAGCCACGTGTCCCCCATCCTATATTTCTGCATACCATTTTTTCTGCCTAAGTGTAGGACCTTACATTTCTCTCTGTTGAAATTCATTTTGTTAGCCTTGGCCCAGCTCTCCAATCTGTCCAGGTCCTTTTGAATTTTGATCCTGTCCTCTGGCGTATTAGCAACCCCTCCCAATTTGGTGTCATCTGCAAATTTGATCAGCGTGCCCTCTGTTCCTTCATCCGAGTCATTAATGAAGATATTGAACAGCACCGGGCCCAGGACAGAACCCTGTGGCACCCCGCTAGCCACTTCTCTCCAGGATGAGAATCTGCCATTGGTGACCACCCTTTGGGTGATAGATGATGTGTCCCAGCGCAGGCGGCTGACTGAGCATACGGAACATAAGGAGAAGTGGAATTTTTACACAGATACTAAAGCACGCTGCATCATCACAGAGTAACTCCTTGACAGCTGCTGTCAAAAGGTGCGTTCGTCTTGCCATGCTTTGAACCTGCCAGTAGCGTTTGCATGTCACAAGAGTGAGATTTGTTGCCCAGAAGAGAGTCCAAATTTGCAAAGCAACGTGAGGAAGGAGTTAAGAAAAGGCAAATTTTATTTCCGCAGCAGAAATAGGTCAAAACCTTGTGGGGGTCCAAAGTGAGGTCACTTCCGCACAAAACCGTTATAGCGCTATGATTCCACTTTCAACATCCTATGCAGTCCTGGGGTTTGCAGTTTCGAGAGGGGCCAAGCGGCCCCTCCTGAAACTGCAAATCCCAGAATTCCATAGGATGTTGAAAGTGGAATAACAGCGCTATAATGGCTTCGTGTGGAAATGACCTGAGACAAAACACATTTGTCAGCACCCAATTTATATACACTAAGCAGGTGGATTTCCTCTTGTAAACATTCCGAAAACAGTTAGCACTTAGTTCCAAGTACATCCTGTCCATCTGGCCTCAGTCAACTTTAAACTGTCCCAATCTGTTTATCCTTTTCAGATAGCATGCAATAATTCAACTAACAGGAACTTAAGCGTTTGATTTCTTCAGACAGTCTGTTACCATAAACAAGGAATGTTAATTAACAGTTGCAAATCAAGGAGGAAGCTCCCTTTTCTCACCTACAGGTTAAAATACAGGATGCAACCAGGGCTCATAATCAAGCCTTTGTGACCCTCTCGAGGGAAGGGACATTTCAAGACTTTTTGAGTTCAGATGGGGATTGGGGAATTTCTAGTTTTGAGAGTAAGGGTTATTATTATTATTATTTTTATCACATGCAATACATATGATAGTGGTATCAGCAGTTTCTTAGACATAGTCTGTGAGAATTAACACACAGCTATCTCTGATTCACCCTGCAACAATGCATCTGCTTGTAAGGCCATTTCCACCCTACCCTGTTATAGTGCTATTATTCCCCTTTCAACCTCCTTTGGAATTCTGGGGTTTGTAGTTTCCTGAGGCCAAGGAGCTCTCCGGCTGAGATGTCCAAATTTCCCTCTCTAAACTGCAAAACCCCAGGATTCCATAGAAGGTTGAAAGTGGAATAATAGCAGTGATGTAGACTCAAGTCAACTGACTTGGACTCAAGTCGGACTTTAGTCACTTCAGGGACTCAACTTGGACTTGTCTCAGCAATAAATGATGCATCGACTCAACTTGACTCGAGACTCGTATATTTTTGTATATTACTTGTATATACTTGCATATTTTTAGTGACTGACTTGCTGCCCTTGGTTCAGTAACATAACACATTCATCTAAAATACTTACAGCTTTGAACAATGCTTCTGTCTCCGGCCCAAAGTGTGGGTGCATTTCTCAGAGGGGAACAGTAGACAGGTTAGGCAATAGGCTTGAGATGGAGTTGAGGTCTGCTCAGCAACCTGTCCCCGCTGCATATCGGAGGAGCCGTCTAAAACTTTTCCTAAGAGCAGAAGAGAAGACTCACCCCCAGAGCGCAGGGCACATATCTCAGAGGAGAACAGCAAATGGGGTAGGCAATGGGCTTGAGGAGGAAGGATCCTTCCTTCTAAACCTTTTGAAGCTTCTGTAATGGGGACATAGGATCCTACTCCCCACTTCTGAAGCTGCAGAGTCTTTTATTCCCATCAGCACAAAAGCCTCCAGCTTCAGGAAGCAGAGGTAAGAAATATCCTATTCCCTACCTCGGAAGGTGCAGATGGCAAAATCACAAATTAGGAGGGCCTACTCTGCTTTGATTGTTAAAACTGACTTTATTCAACTTAGTCCAGAAATTCTGGAATATAGGTTGGGGTATAAAGTTGGATCCTGGACTTGAGACTTGACTTGAAAGTATCCTCAAGGACTTGAGACTTGAACATAGAGACTTGAGACTTGACTTGAGACTTGGAGTAAAAGACTTAAATACATCATTGAATAATAGTGCTGTAACAGTGCAATGTGGAAATGGCCTAACACTTGTGATATCAACAGGCCAAATGGGCAACTTGCCCTAATTTCCATGTCACTGTGAGGTAGCCATTTGGCAAGGGAGATCCAATGAGAGGCTTAACAACAGAAGGACAAGAGAATGTTGTGGGGAAAATTTTGACAGCCGATAAGGCAGTGGTTCTCAACCTGTGGGTCCCCAGATGTTTTTGGACTTCAGCTCCCAGAAGCCCTGAGCATTGACCATAGTGGCTGGGGCTTCTGGGAGCTGAAGTCCACAAACATCTGGGGACCCACAGGTTGAGAACCACTGCAGTAAGGTATATAGCCTCACTCCTGGAACAAAAAGTGTATAAATAATTGTACACCTGGGAAACTGCAGCAGGTGGAGGAGAGTTGACCAACCTTTGATGTGCATGCTAAATTTCAGATGGAAAGGTATAAAACTTGTGTTTGCGTCTGATACTCCAGCCTCAGCAACATTTTGGTAAGGTTACTGTACTGCTTGCTATTCTGAAACAAATGCTTCTGTTTTGAACTCTGAGTGAATGTATTCAATGCAAGTTACCCAGGACATGACACATAAGAAGCTGCCCTTCATGGATTCAGGCCATTAGTCAATGAAGTCCTGTAGTATCAACTCTGGCTGGCAGGGACAGCCTTCCATGGTTTCAGTGTTACTGCAGTTTAGACCTCCCTGGGGACACCCCTAGATATCATTTTGATATCAAACCATTCGGCTTTCTTCCACCACCCCACTCTACGTGTTTGCGAGGCCACCGGACAAGCACGCAAACAGGCACGGCCGATAATTGCTGGACATTCATTCTCCACCCAGGCAGGCCAGACACAGCCGGTTCGTCGCTTCAGGGACCTCTCCGGCAAACACCTCCTTACATATGGGCGATACTAACAAAGGCTTCCTGCCCCGAGCGGGCTACTGGACAAAGGCTGTGCCGTCCACTGGTAAGTGCTGCATATTTGCATACTGGCCACACTATTGTTAATTCGGCTCTGATTCCATCATGCAAAGTTGTGACCTTTCCGAGGCATTGTCTCGCACCCAAAACTCATTGCTGTTCCCCGAGTAAGGCATAGCCTGCAGTCACAATTCACCCTACAAGAACCCCTGATTCCGAGACCTTCCTCGGATCGCGCGACCCGCTCCAGAGTTCCATCCCGCCTTGCTGCCGTTTCGAGCTCCCCTCAGCTAATCGAGCTGAGCTCCTTCTCCGCATCCCCGGCTTCTCTCCTGAGGTCCAGGACTACGAGACAGGTGTCGTATCACCCATTTCCCTCTGAAAAACCCCTCTCTCTCCAACTCAGTTTCTGATTCCTTAGTTATCTGGGTGGCTGTGGTGTCTTTAACCTTTGACTGTATTCAATAAAACATCATTTTTATTGCTTTAAACCCGTCTGGCTGCTTGGCTGGCCTGACCCCGTAGACGCCGGGTTGCAAGATCCTGCTAAGTTACCCTGCCTCTCGCTAGCTTAAGTGAGTGCTCCAGCTCATTTTCCCCAAGGTTGTGTTATATTGTTCGGTTGTTTAGGTGTCCCTCCCGGGACCCCCAGAGAACAGGGTAACATCAGGAAGGTATTCATTTCTAGCCCTATCTAGAGCCAGGTTTCCTAGCCCTCTCTGGAACAGCTGCATCTAGTCTTTCAGGTGGGCATACCCTCCAAACTGTCTTGGTTTGGCACAGACAGTCCTGATTAGTTCTGTGTCTTCACACTTTCTCAGCCCCTTTTAAAATGTCCTGGACCCTCTCTCCTCCTCCCACTTTCTCATTTTGCCCTTGGCTCGCTTCCCTTCCTGTACACCAAGGCTATGATTCCACTTTCAACATCCTATGGAATCCTGGGGTTTGCAGTTTGGGGAGCGGGCTCAATGGTGGAATAATAGCACTGTAATGGTCCGGTGCAGAAATGGTCCAAGTCCAAAGTGGAGAAGCTGTTTGCTCTGAATTAACTCAGCAAAATGGAAAGGAGAGTAGGGCTGCAGAATTTTTCCCTTCCCAAGGAGGCTCAGGCAAAAGCCAACTCCTAGCTCGTGTGTTCTTCCTCATTAATACCCTTTGACATCTTGAACACACTGTGATGTTGCTTGGCTTGTAGTTTGTAGTTTCCTGAGGCCAAAGAGCTCCCTGGCTGAGAATATTAAATGTCCCTCCCTAAACTTCAAACCCCAGGATTCAACGGGATGATGAAAGTGGAATAATAGCACTATAACAGTAGTGTAGAAATGGCCATAAGTGTGATAAGGTTCTAATAAGTGGATTTGGGTCTCAGTGAAGAAGGCAAGTAAGACCAACATCTCCCCTCCATTTCTAGAAGAAATGTTAATACTCCAGACTAATTAACACATTGTACAGTAGTGGTTAGAGTGTTGGGGACCAGTGTTCAATTCCCTGCTCAGCAAAAAGAAAAAAGAGAAACTAACTCCTAATCAACAGCAAAAACCAACAAACTTTGGAGTTAGGAATAAAATGAAGTGTAACTTAGAAGAAAATAAATTTATATCTAAAAATTATGGTCTAAGATAAATTTTATACAGTCACTGTTCACTTGGTGAACTATATATAAAGTCATCAATAATTAAATATTGAAAACAATAGACATACAGACATTACATAAAGAGAAACTTTACGATTTCTTATCAGTCATAAAGTCATTACATAGCAAATTCCAATGGGAGGAAGAACAGTGTTGGCTACTCAGGGTTGGTAGTCCATAAGCATGGTCAAATAGCCACAAATAAATTATACAGTGGTTGCGAAAAGAAGGAATCTTCCTTGACTCCTCCAGTCTTTTCACAACTACTGTTTAATTTATTTGTGGGAGGCATAAGAGATTTGAAGAAAAATCTGGCCGCTGAAGAAGACTGTTACATCGAAACGTGTCTGGAGCCATTTCCGCACGAGACTGTTATACCGCTATGATTCCACTTTCAACATCCTATGGAATCCTGGGGTTTGCAGTTTCGGGCAAACCCCAGGATTCCATAGGATGTTGAAAGTGGAATCATAGCGGTATAACAGTCTCATGTGGAAATGGCCTGGTTGTTTAGACTATTCGGGTGCCATATCAACCAACAGAAACCATCATGTTTTTTCCCTCCTTTCAGGAGGTGTTTTACAAGCAGTGAATTATCCACAGGACTATGGCTGTTTGATCATGCTTATGCACTGATACCAAATTGGGAGGAGTTGCTAATACAATTTCAAAATGACCCGGACGGATTGGAGAGCTGGGCCAAAGCTAACAAAATGAAATTCAACAGAGAGAAATGTAAGATCCTACACTTAGGCAGAAAAAATGGAAGGCACAAATATAGGATGGGGGACACGTGGCTGGATAGCAGTACGTGTGAAAGGGATCTAGGAGTCTTGGTAGATCGCAAGCTGAACATGAGTCAGCAGCGTGATGCGGCAGCCAAGAAAGCCAACGCGATTCTTGGTTAAATCAGTAGGAGCGTGGTGTCTAGATCGAGGGAGGTAATGGTACCACTCGATTCTGCATTAGTTAGGCGTCATTTGGAATCCTGTGTCCAGTTCTGGGCACCTCATTTCAAGAAGGATATTGACAAGCTGGAGGGTGTCCAGAGGAGGGTGACCAAAAGGGTGAAGGGTCTGGAAGCCATGAAGCCCTCTGAGGAGCAGCTTAGGGAGCTGGAGATGTTTAGTCTGCAGAAGAGAAGGTTAAGAGGAGACGTGATAGCCATGTTTAAATATTTGAAGGGATGTCATGTCGAGGAGGGAGCGGGCTTGTTCTCTGTCACTCCAGAGACTAGGACAAGGAGCAATGGATTCAAGCTGTAGGAAAGAGATTTCACCTGAACCTCAGGAAGAACCTTCTGATGGTCAGAGCTGTCCAGCAGTGGAATCTGCTGCTGCCTCCATGGAGTGTGGCAGAATCTCCTCCTTCTTTGGAGGTTTTTAAGCAGAGGCTGGGTGGCCATCTGTTGGGAATGCTTTGATGGGTGGTCCTGCATGGCAGAAGGGGGTTGGACTGGATGGCCCCTGGGGTCTCTTCCAACTCTAGGATTCTATGATTCTATGACTACCAACCCTGAGTAGCCAACACTGTTCTTCCTCCCATTGGAAGTTGCTATGTAATGACTTTATGATTCATTGCACCAGCCCTGCCTGTAGAAATCAAAAGGCTTCTCTTTATGTAATGTCTGTATGTCTATTTTGGTTTTAAAATTTAATTATTGATGACTTTATATAGAGTTCACCACGTGAACAGTGACTGTATAAAATTTATCTTAGACAATAATTTTCAGATATGAATTTATTTTCTTATAAATTACACTTCATTTTATTCCTGACTCTTAAATTTGTTGGTTTTTGTCAATTCCCTGCTCAGCCACGAAAATCCACTGAGAAGCCTTAGGCAAATCACGCGCTCTCAGCCCCAGAAAACCCACTGATAAGTTCTCCTTAGGGTCAGCATAACTCCGAAACAACTTGAAGGCACACAACAACAACAACAATTAACACAGATTGTCAGGTCAGGGTGGGGAATGCTTAGCTCTGTTTTGGACTTCAGCTCCCATCAGACTCACCACGGATTATAGGAGCTAAAGTCCAAAACACCTGGAAAGCCGCCCCAGCTTGGAGGCGCTTCTTATCTCTTAAAGACATATAATGAGTCGACAAACATGTTATAAACATGAAGGGTGTTGCTAGACGAGAGGGATCAAAGTCAGCCAACTCGTTCCCACCCGTCTCCAAAGGGCTTCTGACCAATCTAACCTCTGATGCTTTCCAGCACAGCCTTATGCATCAAGACCGGCCCTATCATTAGGCAAAGGGAGGCATTTGCCTCAGGCAGCCTGCCTTGGGGGGCAGCTGCAAGGAAAGGAGAGGTGCGTGTTTTGCAGCTTGTGAATAGTTTGATTTGATGGTAACGTTCACTTTTTGTATGCGTTCAGCTGCATCGTTGTTTCTGAACTGTAAGCTCCCTTGAGTCCCCGTTTTGGGAGAACGGCAGGATGCTATTGCTATTACAAGCCGTTTTACTTGTGAAGCACCATGTAGCTGGATGGTGCAGTAATAAAATGGCAATAGCAATAATATTAATTACTGCTACACTTTTACCAATAGAAAATAATTTTAAAATGAGGCAAGAGCAGTAACAATGCAGCATACTCCTCCTAAAAACTTTCTGCACAGCCACTTAGGCTGTCTCCGCACTGGACTGTTATAGCGCTATTATTCCACTTGCAACATGATATGGAATCCTGGGGTTTGCAGTTTTGGACAGTATTCTAAGGGCTTATCTGTTAGGGGACGATGCTCCAGGATGTTCCCCTTCCCACTTGCATCCCCCACTCCCCAAACCCTTAAAGCTTGCTCTGGAAAACACAATCAAAGCACTTCCTTGCTTTGGCCATCCGTTTAAAACCAGACTCCACCACACTCCCAGGCTGTGTATACCACTGTCAAACAGTTCTTACTGTCAGGAAGTTCTTCCTAATGTTCAGGTGGAATGACTTTTCCTGTAGTTTGAAGCCGTTGGTCCATGTCCTAGTCTCTGGAGCAGCAGGAAACAAACTTGCTCCATCTTCCATATGTCATCCTTTCAAATTTTGAAACATGGCTGTCACATCACCTTTTTTTAAAAAAATTATTTTTATTAAGAAAAAAAAACAGGAAACATACCACTACAATAACAGTAATCTACTATGATCTAACAACATACAATCTACACATAGACAACCTACAAACATTCTAACACACTTATATACAAGTAATACAAATAATACATATCAAATATGTAATTAAAGAAAAGAAACAAAAAGAATCTTCCCCTGGAATGAGGTACAGCATTATTATATTCTCAAAAGTATCGTAAAGTAAACCTCCCCATATAAGAAAAGGGAAGACTGGTTATTCTGATTGTCACACGGCAGGGTCAACCTCTAATTATCATCATCATAATAATAATACCATTATTAACAATAAATCCTCGTTGTCTTCAAACCTAATATTAATGGTATTCCTTCACGTCCCTATTCTGTCAGAAAAAACCAATCCACATCAAAACTTCTTTTCCTTCTTCCACCTCCCACCACAACATTGCCTGGGGGGGCACCAACCAATAATTTATAATGAATAAATATAAAAAATGAATTGTATCATTTCTACTTGAACTTCGAAGAAATACCGTATTTCTGAAACAGACCATATTCCCCCATAAAACTAGAGATAAAAATAAAAAAAGAATAGATAAAAAAAACCCCGTAAGATCGCTCCTGAATACTCAAGAATAGAAGCCACGGGTTGACATTTTCTTGTTTTGAAGAAATACCATAAATAATTCCCAGGCCTTATAGAATTTGCTGTTCATCTTATTCTCCAATCTATGGCCATTTCCGCACTACAGTCTTATAGTGCGATTATTCCACTTTCAACATCCTATGGAATCCGGGGGTTTGCAGCTTCGGGAGAGGCCGGCCGGCCCCTCCCAAAGCTGCAAACCCCAGGATTCCATAGGATGTTGAAAGTGGAATAATCGCACTATAAGACTGTAGTGCGGAAATGGCCGAAGTTTTCACAAAGACTTAAAGACTTTTCACAGAGACTTAAAGGTCTGACAGATGAGAAAATACAAAAAGATTGGGTCCCTTTGAGGCAATTGCTTCAAAAACAAAGAACATAAAACAAATAGACAAATATAGCTCCTGAGTGAGAGGAGGTATGGATACGATGAAATGTGTAATTAAAAAAAAACACGTGAAGAAGAAGGTATGATCAACTATAAGACGTAATAAAATAGAAAACAGTTCGAGTCTCAACAAATTTAATATACAAGGTATTAAGAAGTATACTTAAGGGCACGACAGATAGGATTAATCAGGAACAAATATATAGAACATTTTCCTTTTTGTAGAGTTACTTATTTATGAGATATACATTAATAATTATATACTCTGGTAAGGATGCGAGGAAGACATTACGACACCAAATGAGCTACAACAGATTGTATAACTGTACTTGATTTGATATGTATTTTTTATTTATTGAATTGTTAATAAAAAGTATTCAAAAAACAAAACAAAAAACTTTCATTTCCAAGCAAATTTAAATCACTGTTCTCTTTTGTTAGGCCTGGCGTTTATTGTTTGAGTTACATCCCTGGATTAACAGTAGCTCGTGGTTAACGCATCCAAAATATGCCCTCTGTGACATGAAAAGGAGACATCCCGAAGGCCATGTCCGCACTAGCCTGTTATATACCTTTTCCGCTCGACACTCTTATAGCGCGATTATTCCACTTTCAGCCTCCTAGGGAATCCTGGGGTTTGCAGTTTCGGGAGGGGCATTTAGAATTCTCAGCCTTTGAGGCCCCTCCCTAAACTGCAAACCCCAGGATTCCCTAGGAGGTTGAAAGTGGAACGATAGCACCATAACAGGCTAGTGCGGAAATGGCCTCAGTTTCAGATTTGTTCCTGAGCCTCATGGCCAAGGAGCTGCCTCTCAGGTGGGGAGGCGTGAGTTCAAATCCCACAGCAGGTTGCACACCCAAGGCTTCCTTTTCTTTATGCCCTGGGAAACAAGGACCCACATCACCTTTCCAGGCTTAGGGCCAAGTCCTTGAAATCCACGGTGAGACCTCCTCCCTCTTCAGCCCCTGGCTAAATGCTGACTTCCTCCAAAACAGAGATTTGGTCCACTAAAAGCCTCCCCCCCCACTTTGGAAAGGTTAATGAGGAATGATGGAGCCTTGGGGTGCTAGGAAGGCGAACCTGCTTATTTCAGGATCAGTGGCTGTGGTCCACAGTCTCCTTCTTCAGCTGTATTTATTTATTTATTCATTCATTAAAAAAAAAAAACATTTTGAACTCAGGGCTGCAAAGTGCCAGAAGGGAGGGGGGAACAGGAGGTGGACTGGCACGGGGCCCTGCATTTGATAAGGGGCAGTGTACTTTAGCAATGCCAATTAAGCTTAGGTATTTGATTGATATATTCTCATTGATATTAACATTGCGACATTGTTAAAGGGTTGATGGGGATACTGAGACTGGGGAGCCCGTGACGGAAGTCACTCAAATAAAACGCCCTCACTCCCAGGGACGGAGCAGCCTGGAATCTAAGCGACAGGGAGGATACAGGGAATCTTCAAAAATAGATTTCCGGGCTGCAAAGTGCCAGAAGGGAGGGGGAACAGGAGGTGGACTGGCACGGGGCCCTGCATTTGATAAGGGGCAGTGTACTTTAGCAATGCCAATTAAGCTTAGCTATTTGATTGATATATTCTCATTGATATTAACATTGCGACATTGTTAAAGGGTTGATGGGGATACTGAGACTGGGGAGCCCGTGACGGAAGTCACTCAAATAAAACGCCCTCACTCCCAGGGACGGAGCAGCCTGGAATCTAAGCGACAGGGAGGATACAGGGAATCTTCAAAAATAGATTTCCGGGCTGCAAAGTGCCAGAAGGGAGGGGGGAACAGGAGGTGGACTGGCACGGGGCCCTGAATTTGATAAGGGGCAGTGTACTTTAGCAATGCCAATTAAGCTTAGCTATTTGATTGATATATTCTCATTAATATTAACATTGCGACATTGTTAAAGGGTTGATGGGGATACTGAGACTGGGGAGCCCGTGACGGAAGTCACTCAAATAAAACGCCCTCACTCCCAGGGACGGAGCAGCCTGGAATCTAAGCGACAGGGAGGATACAGGGAATCTTCAAAAATAGATTTCCGGGCTGCAAAGTGCCAGAAGGGAGGGGGGAACAGGAGGTGGACTGGCACGGGGCCCTGAATTTGATAAGGGGCAGTGTACTTTAGCAATGCCAATTAAGCTTAGCTATTTGATTGATATATTCTCATTAATATTAACATTGCGACATTGTTAAAGGGTTGATGGGGATACTGAGATTGGGGAGCCCGTGACGGAAGTCACTCAAATAAAACGCCCTCACTCCCAGGGACGGAGCAGCCTGGAATCTAAGCGACAGGGAGGATACAGAGAATCTTCAAAAATGAATTCTCGGGCTGCAAAGGGGAACAGAAGGCAGAACAGGCACAGAGCTCTGAATTATATAGCGGCACCTGTACTTTGGCAATGTCAATTAAGCTTACGTACTTTGATTGATATATTGGTATACTGTCATTAATATAAACGTTATGATATTGTTGAAGGGTTGAAGGGGGTTGGAAAGGACATAAGCATGGAAGTGGGAAACAAGACCAATTAATATAATGGAATCCGGGGTAAGAAGATGAGTGGTTGTTGCGGTAATAATAGCTCAGACGGCCAGATGTACACTGACAGACGTATTCTAGAAATTGCTGGATTTTGGGTTATAAGTGATGGAGGCTTTAAAAAATATATGAGAATACAGTAGAAATTTAAAAGAGATAAGTTGAGAGAAGAGAGCACACTGGAATCGGACGATTAGAGAAAAGCAGAATGGGTGAGAGCTGGGAACTGACAAGGGAGACCGACCGTATTACGATTGTGTGGGAGAGGGAAGTGCGCGCGCAAACAGTTAAGACAAACGTTGTATTGCGATACACAGATGTAAGAAGCGCAGTGAATTTCCGGAAATGAAGACCAGATCAGAGTGCAAGATCAGAAACTACTCATGTAAAACTACAGGATAAAGAATCTTTTTTTTTTTATTTGTGAAACTTAATAAAAATCATTTAAAAATTTTTTTCAATCACCGGTCGGTCCACCAGGGCTCTCAAAAGCTGATGAACAACTGATTAAAAACGTTAAAATACCAAAACGTTTAAAACACTAAATGCACATTTTTTTAAAAAAAAACAGAATAAAATAATTTCTTAAATGCACAGTCAGCCCTCCATTTTTGCAAGGTTGGCTTTCTTGCATTTGATAGTGAGTTCTCCAACCCTTCGCCCCTATCTCAGGCTTGGCTTTTCTGGAGGAACCTTCTTCCGCACGAGGCTGTTATTGCGCGATGATTCCACTTTCAACATCCTATAGAACCCTGGGGTTTGCAGTTTCGGTGGGGGCGAACTGCAAACCCCAGGATTCCAGAGGACGTTGAAAGTGGAATCATTGCGCTATAACAGCCTCGTGCGGAAATTGGACCCTGGGTACCTGCTCTCCCCACCATGCCTTGACTCTCTTTCCACAGACACACACACACATTTTGATATTTGCAATCTTCCCACTTTTCTGAGGGTCCTGTACCCCAAACCCTAGTGAAGGTAGAGAGCTGTGTAGTTTAAACACCATAGAAAGGTTAAAACACCTTCAACAACCACGCTGACTTTTAAGAACCAAAGGCCATCCAAAACGATGCAGTTTTAGCTAATGGAATCTCAAAAGCATGGCTTTCAACATTTCGTAGATGAAAACGATGAGGCCAAACAACAACAGGGTTTGTCCAAGATGGCAAAAACTAGGAAAGGCTGGAAAAGTTTGTTTTTGCCTGAGTTTTTTGCAAGATTCTGCGCCGCCTCTCCTCTTCTTCCACTGATTTAATGGGGTGCAAATGGCTTTTCCCTTTGAACTCAGTTTGCAGCAATTGAAGCAATCTGAAGGAAGCAAGTAGGGGATGGAGGAAGAGGAGACAGAACGTGAGATACTTCAAAAGCAGCTAGAACAGTGGGATGACACAGCATAGAAGCATAGAAGCATAGAAGCATAGAGTTGGGAGAGACCCCGGGGCCATCCAGTCCAACCCCCTGCCATGCAGGAACACCCATCAAAGCATTCCCAACAGATGGCCACCCAGCATCCGCTTAAAAACCTCCAAAGAAGGAGACTCCACCACACTCCGTTGAGGCAGCAAATTCCACTGCCGGACAGCTCTGATCGTCAGGAAGTTCTTCCTGAGGTTCAGGCGGAATCTCCTTTCCTGCAGCTTGGATCCATTGCTCCTTGTCCTAGTCTCTGGTGCAGCAGAAAACAAACCCGTTCCCTCCTCAACGTGACATCTCTTCAAATATTTAAACATGGCTATCGTGTCCCCTCTTAACCTTCTCTTCTGCAGGCTAAACACCCCCAGCTCCCTAAGCTGCTCTTCATAGGGCTTCAGGGCTTCCAGACCCTTCACCATTTTGGTCGCCCTCCTCTGGACACGCTCCAGCTTGTCGACATCCTTCTTGGACTGAGGTGCCCAGAAATGGACACAGAATTCCAAAGGAAGCCTAACCAATGCAGAATAAAGTGGTACCATTACCTCCCTCGATCTGGACACTGTACCCCTGTTGATGCAACCAAGAATCGTGTTGGCTTTCTTGGCTGCCACATCATGTTCAGCTTGTGATCTGCCAAGACTCCTAGATCCCTTTCACACATACTGCTATCCAGCCACGCGTCCCCCATCTTAAAAAACTTTTAAAGAATGGGCTAGGGAGTGCTATAGCGTTTTAATTGTTCTCTTTTCCTCTTTTAAAATTGCATCACGTTATTATACTACAGTTCTGAGCACCTCAACTCAACTCAACTCAAGAAGGATATCGACAAGCTGAAACATGTCTATAGGGGGGCGACCAAAATGGTGGAGGGTCTGGAAGCCATGAAACCCCACGAGGAGTGGCTGAGGGGGCTGGGGATGGTTAGTCTGCAGAAGAGAAGGTTAAGAGGGGACATGATAGCCATGTTTAAATATTTGAAGGGATGTCCTGTTGAGGAGGGAACAGGCTTGTTTTCCGCTGCTCCAGAGACCAGGACAAGGAGCAACGGATTCAAATTGAAGAACAAAAACAGAAAGGAGATTCCATCTGAACCTCAGGAAGAACATCTTACTTATAACACCTATTCAAGAGTTGGAACGGACTGTCCTGGAAGTTCCTGGACACTCCTCCTTTAAACAGAAATTGTTCTTCTTTGCCCATTGCCTTCCACCTTACCAAGCGTCATTGTCTTTTCTAGTAAGTCAGGTCTTCTCGTGATATGGCCAAAGTACAACAGCCTCAATTTAGTCATCTCATTTTTCCAGGTAGAATTCAGGCTTGATTTGCTCCAGGACCTATTCATTTGTCTTTTCAGCAGTCCAGGGTATCCACAGAACTCTTCTCTGGCACCACACTTCAAAGGAGAACGCAAAGTCAAATTTCCAAAGGTGTTCACGTCCTTTGGGCTGACTTTGGCCGTTTTGGCACTAGCCTGTTATAGCGCGATGATTCCACTTTCAACCTCCTCTGGAATCCTGGGGTTTGCAGTTTCGGGAGGGGCCGGAAACTGCAAACCCCAGGATTCCAGAGGAGGTTGAAAGTGGAATCATCGCGCTATAACAGGCTAGTGCGGACTTATGAAGAAATACTTTCAACATTTCAAACCTGCATGTTATGAGTGAGTAATTTAATATTACATATTACTTTATGAATTGCTGTTCCTCGGGGGGGGGTGTTATGGAAGATGTTACAGCACAAAATCAATTTAAAATGATATATAACCAGATCGAGAGTTTAAGAAACATGCAAGAGAAAGAGAACGAGAGATTTCAGGTAGATTGTTAGCGTGCCTCTTTCACCGCCAACTCCCCGCGAGTTCCTTCGCCGCCAACATTCATACCTGGTCCTCCTGGTATTTAGGGGAGAGGCACACGGGGCCAGAGACATGCCAGCTATGAGGAAGTGGCCACAAGTGTGTCCTGGGGGAAGTCCCAAGGCAATGCAATCCCAAGGCGCCTTTCTGTTAAAAGACAAAAGAGCCTCCAGTTAATTTTTTGTGAACAGGAGAGACAAAGAAAACCAGGTCAGAAATATCTTACTTGGACCTGAGAAAGCACGTAAGCACAGAGTTAAATCTGTCTTTTATGGGAAGAATTGCAGCAATAAAGTGAAATGTTCTGCCAAGGCTTTTATTTTATTTTCGAACAATTCCCGTAATAAGAAATGGAATACTTTTTCTGCAACGTGAGAAAGATATTTCCAGACTTGTTCGGAAAACAGAGAAACCTACAATAAAACTTAAACAGTGTAAAGGAACTCTAAAGGAAGCGGGGGATTATGGTTTCCCAATATTAAATTGTACTATGTATGAATCTTGTTGCTCTGTGTGGCTAAAAGAATGGCTTTGCCTAGAGACGAGAGACTTCTGCGACTTGAAGGTCACGATTTAAGATTAGGTTGGCAGGGTTATCTTAGGTAACCATACAAACCAATCAACCAAACCAAGGTCCTCCATAATATTCCTGCAGGTAAGCTAGTAAGGTATGGGCTAGACCAGTGGTTCTCAACCTGTGGGTCCCCAGATGTTCATGGACTTCAGCTCCCAGAAGCCCCAGCCACTATGGTCAATGCTCAGGGCTTGTGGGAGCTGGAGTCCACGAACATCTGGGGACCCACAGGTTGAGAACCACTGGGCTAGAAGATGCCGTTGCTAGGTGGATGTGTACTTGGCTGACCGGCCAAACCCAAAAACTCACCAATGGCTCCTCTTCATCCTGGAGAGAAGTGATTACTGGGGTGCCCCAGGGCTCTGTCCTGGGCCCAGGGCTGTTCAACATCTTTATCAATAACCTGGATGAATGAATAGAGGGCATGCTCATCAAATTTGCAGATGACACCCAATTAAAAGACTATCTAATACTCCAGAGGACAGGATCAGAATGCAAAATGACCTTGACAGATTAGAGAGCCGGGCCAGAACAAACAAACTGAATTCCAACAGGGAAAAATGTGAGGTACTTACAGTTGGGCAGAAAAAAAAATGGAATGCACTGATATAAAATGGGTGACACTGGGCTTGACCACAATACATGTGAAAAGGATCTAGGAGTCTCAGTGGCTAAACAGGAATCAACAGTGTGATGCAGCAGCTAAAAAAGCCAATGCAATTCTAGGGCCATTTCTACACTGTTACAGTGCTGTTATTCCACTTCCTACATCCTGTGGAATTCTGGGATTTGTAGTTTACTGGAGCCAAAGAGTTCTCTGGCTGAGAATTCCAAATGCTCCTCCCTAAACTGCAAACCACAGGATTCCATAGGATGTTGAAAGTGGAATGATAGCTCTATAATAGTGTAGTGTGGAAATGGCCTAGGCTGCATCAGGAGGACTATAAGTGAGAATTTCACTCTATTCTGCTTTGGTCAGACTTCATCTGGAATCCTGTGTCCAGTTCTGGGCACCACAGATCAAGAAGGACATTGACAAAAAGGAACACGTCCAGAGGTACATGACCAAAATGGTAAAAGACTTGGAAACCATGAATCCCTATGAGGAACAACTTAGGGAACTAGGGTTGCTAGCCATTAACTATTTGAAAGAATGCCATATGGATGGAGCAAGCCTATGTTTTGCTGCTCCAGAGACTAGGACATGGAGCAATGGCTTTAAAATTCAGGAAAAGAAATTCCACCTAAACTTTAGGAATAGCTTCTTGACAGTAAGAGCAGTTTGGCAGTGGAATCAGCTGCTGCCTGCATGGAGTGTGTTGGAATCTCCTTCTTTAGAGTTGTTTTTTTTTTTTTAAAGAGAGGCTGGCTGGCCATCTCTCAAAGGGAGTGCTTGGACTGTGTCTTCCTGCATGGCAGAAGGGGGTTGGACTGGATGGCCCCCGAGGTCTCTTCCAGCTCTAGGATTCTAGGATTCCGGTATGCTAAAGTCAAGGCACATGCTGGATTTAAAGACTGTTGTACCTGGGAAGCTGTTCTGTAGCCATTTCCGCACTAGCCTGTTATAGTGTGACGATTCCACTTTCAACATCCTATGGAATCCTGGGGTTTGCCGTTTCGGGAGGGGCCGGCCGGCTCCTCCCGAAACGGCAAACCCCAGGATTCCATAGGATGTTGGAAGTGGAATCGTCATGCTATAACGGCTAGTGCAGAACTGGCCAGTTAGGTTTAAATATAATCAAAGGTTTTCCCCTAAGATACTACCAGTTAGCTCACCGCAGGAAGCTTTTCAAAGAAAGAATGGATTAAAGATTAAGAGTGGTTATATTACATTGATAGTTGAGAGCTCAAATCAAGAGAGACGCTTTCTGGAAAGGCATAGATCTTAACAAACTGGTGACCTTCTACGCCTTAAAGAGTGATTTAATAGCTTTGGCTTTTACAGCTTAAAGAGTGATTTAAATAAGATAAGCGAGATCTACTTAAAGTGGTTGGAAAAATGATTTTTACTTAGAATTATGTAATCAAAAGCCTATACAAATGTCTTGGGAAATCAGAGGTGGAAGATGAGCCTGTAGAGGATAAAGATACAAAATTCACCTTGTGTGTTAATTTAAAAGAAAATATGTGGATTTAATAGTTATGTGTAGCTGTTTAATTATTATGAGCTTTTTGCAACAAGAGTGGAACCATTTTTTAAAAATTTGCGGTCTTTTTGTAGTTACCTGTAATTTTAGTAGGTGTTTCTAGTTTCTTTATGTATTGTTTGTCTTGTCTTTTTCCGCACTAGGCTGTTATAGTGCGATGATTCCACTTGCAACCTCCTATGGAATCCTGGGGTTTGCAGTTTCGGGAGGGGCCGCCTACCCCTGTTATAGTGCTATCATTCCACTTTGAACCTCCTGTGGAATTCTGGGGTTTGTAGTTTCCTGAGGCCAGGGGCCTCTCCAGCTGAGAATCCTAAGTGCCCCTCCCTAAATTGCAAAACCCCGGATTCCATAGGATGTCGAAAGTGGAGTGATAGCACTATAACAGTGCAGTGCGGAAATGGCCTGCGGATGTGAGAGATGAACAGGTAGGAGCACAGCAGCCCTCACGTCAAAGGCGGAAGAGGGTAACCGGCGGCAAAAGGAGAGAGATTTTGGATTTGTGAAATGGCGGGCGGCATGGATTGACACTGAGTACTGCGCTTGGATCCTCAGTTTTCTCCAGCCTCAAATCTCATACGCGACGCAAGTAGTGAGCAAATGAGCTGGAAGGCTATGCCAAAAGGGTACTGTGTTCTAAAATCCCCCCAACATTTGAAATACGGAACACTTTCTGGTCCCAAGCGTTTTGGAGAAAGGAGGCTCACTCTGTGTTTATTAACCAGCTGGGAGGACAGAGTTAATGCCTGTGATTGTTTCCTTGAACCCACACATGCCTTATCTTGCAGACGTTTGAACTTTGTACAGGAGCGTCACACAGGGTCTGAGGTTTATCGGTTTACATACCTAAGAGTTACATTTATATAATGAGTTCAAGGCAGCGTGTGTGGCTCTCCCCCTGCCCACTTTATCCTTACAACAACCTTGTGAGGTAGATCACTGGCCCAGAGTCGCTCAGCGAGTTTTCTGGCTCAGTGGGATTAGAACCTGGGTCACCCCGGTCCCTGTCCAAGATCTGAATGTATAAATCACAGACTCTTTCTGCACCGGATGCTATAGCACAACGATTGCACTTGCAACATCCTATGGAATCCTGGGGTTCGCAGTTTCGGGAGGGGCCGGCCGGCCCCTCCCGAAACTGCAAACCCCAGGATTCCATAGGATGTTGCAAGTGCAATCGTTGCGCTATAACAGTCCGGTGCAGAAATGGCCACAGTGGTTCAGATGAAACCTCTCCTTGGATGCTCTCCATTCTCTCTTTATCTTTTCGCTTTACGGTCTGTGCTGCCAGCAGAACTGGAATTCAGAGCAACTGTACCCATGGTGCCCTGTGCATCTCTACAGCAGCAAGTTACTGCTGAGGAAGACTTGTATGGTGTAAATGCATTTTCCACACTGATGCCATACAACTGTCCTCATGTGCCTCTATCATGCCACTTTTTCAGCTGCTTTCAAAATGTCCCTATTTCTGTCTTCTCCTCCCATTCTCCCCCTTTTTAGTTTTAGTAAAAGGCCTGGAAACCATCAAATCTTATGAGGAGCAGCTTAGGGAGCTGGGTAACTTTACCCTGGAGAAGACAAGGTTAAGAGGGGACAGGACAGCCATGTTTAAATATTTGAAGGGATGTTATCGGGAGGATGGAGCAAGCCTGTTTTCTGCTGCTCCAGAGACTAGGACATGGAGCACTGGCTTCAAACTTCAGGAAAAGCGATTCCATCTAAACACTGGAAAGAACTTCCTGGGGGTAAGAACAGCTGAATAGTGGAATCTGTTGCTGTCTCAATGGGGTGTGGTGGAGTTTCCTCTTTTGGAGGTTTTAAAGAGAGGCTGGACAGCCATCTCTCAAAGGGAGTGCTTTGACTGTGTCTTCCTGCATGGAAGAAAGGGGGTGGGCTGAATGGCCCTTGGGGTCTCTTCTCACTTGTATGGTTCTATTTTTCTATAAAAAGAGTTTCTAGTTTGCATGCATCAGGATTCTTGAGATTTGCAGATCTGCTGATGAAGTTTCTACAAGGTGATACACAAAGGAGGAAATGGGGAGGAAAAGAAAAATAAACGAACCCTGTAGCTGTTTCACACAAGTGTAAGTTCCCCTACCAAAGTAGCTGGACATTTGTGTCCAACTCAGAATGGCTGCTTTCACTTGAAGTTTGCAGAATTTGCACGTGCACTACTGTTGCACATGGGTTCACGCTGCGCTTGGGCACGGTCAGGCAGATGGGATGTGCATTCAGTTGCCCATTTGGTGTGTTGGTTTGCTTGCAAAGTGCTGACATTCACCATTGGAGCTGGGCAGCACAATGAATACATAAATAACTCCATACTCAGACATTTATACTATGTAAACCCATGTAGAATCTTGGCTAAAAACTTTTTAAAAAGCAGGCTAGTTTTTGTGACCATCAGATCTTGCCTGATTTTTTTTCCCCTCTGCCATTCCCTACCTTTTTTAAAAATTCCACCTACCCCAATGAAGAGTTGAGAACCTGAAAGCTTGCAGTCTTAGGTACCGTTTGACTCGGCCTTAAAATTACAAATTTTATTGTTGTTCTTTTTCTCACAGATCAACCTGGCAATGTTGGCTTTTCCGATTACTTTCTTCTCTTGCAATCCAGATGTGTGCACGTATGAGAGAAGAGATCATGGGTATTTCTCAGCGGTATGATAAAGGCGTGCTCAGAGGGTTACTGGAGTTTTGGATGCAGAGGCTTGACTTCCTTGCCTTGGGCGTTACTGAGCCAGGGTATTAGTTTAATCCTGGGTGGGGTACAAAGCCAGGCTCCAAGCAGGCCCATAGTTATTATCTTAAGAGTGGGAGAGGATTACAAACCCTCCCCTCCCACTGCATGAATTGTCCTTTTCTATTTGCTGTTTGCTTTGGCTGTGTCTTGTGGCCCAAGAAACATCATGAACTGAACTATGGTGTAGTACTCAATTCTGAAGCATAGTCATGCATTATGAGAGCCCCTGTAGCTAGGGCAGAACTCTCTCACGCCTTGGAATTTGAGGAACAGAACCTAAGACATAGAGATGATCTCTTGCGATGCTAGACGGTGGCCCCTCCTGATGTCATAGAGATGGTGATGCCATAAAGCACAACGCATTAAGGATCAAGCACAATTGCACAGAATATGCCATCCAAATAGAAACACCAGGTCTAAGTAGAGAGAAATACTGTCTCTCTCTCTCTCTCTCACACACACACACACAGTTTTTAAGGCAGCATTCTTAGAATCATAGAATCATAGAAATGTAGAGTTGGAAGAGACCCCAGGGGCCATCTAGTCCAACCTCCTGCTATGCAGGAACACCCTCAAAGCACTCCCGACAGATGGCCATCCAGCCTCTGTTTAAAAACCTCCAAAGAAGGAGACTCCACCACACTCCGAGGCACCAGATTCCACTGCCGGACAGCCCTGATGGTCAGGAAGTTCTTCCTGAGGTTCAGGTGGAATCTCCTTTCCTGCAGCTTGACTCCATTGCTCCTTGTCCTGGTCTCTGGAGTCTCTTGCCTTGAGATTCCTCCTCTGTGCCCTGGGGATACCTGGTTTGACAATTCAGCTAGTGAAAAAGATGCTGAACAAGAGTCAACATTGTGGTGCAGCAGCCAAAAAGGCAAATACAATTCTTGGTTGTATCAATAGGAATATGATGCCCAGATCAAGGAATGTAAATAGTACCACTCTATTCTGCATTGGTCAGAATTTACCTGGAGTACTGGGTCCAGTTCTGGTCAACACAGATAAGGATACTGACAAGCTGGAACACCCCCAGAAGAGGACAAGTGAGATGATCAGTGATGTGGAAACAGAGATTTACAAGGACCAACTGAGGGAACTAGGGCCATTTCTGCGCTAGACTGTTATAGCACTATTTGTTAAGACTCTAGGCCTTCCGGTCCTCTGTCTAAAGAGTTGTACGTGATGTTTGTCTTGTCTCTGCGCTGCCTTGCAGCCTTGGAACTAGAAAAGGCACTGTGACCCAGACAGCTGATAAGAAAACACCTGGCTTCTCTGTGGGAATGCAAAAATGTTTTGATTAAGCGGTCACACACAGAGCCTATAATTTCAGTGAGAGATTCCTTGCTCTTCTCTTCTTCTCCTCCTCTCCGCCCGGCGTGCTTTTTACAGCCTGCTTTTTCTCCCCTCTGTGTCACTTCTCCGGGCACAGAGAAGTCCGATGGGTTTTGCTCTGCTTTGCTGATACCGGTATGCTACAAGCGCATAACTGTGCTGTATGCAATAAACAGTAGTGTAGTTTTTGAAGGTATGTTTTTGGACTGGACTCTGTTCTTTTGACTCTGCTGGTTTGTTACTTGCCTGGCCCGGACCCCTGAGATTGTGTAGCTGCCCTTGATCGTGTGGGTCATGTTTCTCCCTTTGATGTCCCTGGAGTACAGCGTGACCCCTGGAAACTCTAACACTATTATTCCACTTGCAACATCCTATGGAATCCTGGGGTTTGCAGTTTCGGGAGGGGCCGGCCGGCCCCTCCCGAAACTGCAAACCCCAGGATTCCATAGGAGGTTGCAAGTGGAATAATAGCACTATAACAGTCTAGTGCGGAAATGGCCCAGGTCAGTGGTTCTCAACCTGGGGGTCCCCAGATGTTTGTGGACTTCAGCTCCCAGAAGCCCCGAGCATTGACCATAGTGGCTGGGGCTTCTGGGAGCTGAAGTCCACAAACATCTGGGGACCCCCAGGTTGAGAACCACTGGCCCAGGTTATAGAAGAGATGACTGAAAGGTGCCATGATCAGCTATGTTTAAATATCTGAAGGGATGGCGTGTAGAAGATGGCACCAGCTTGTTTTCTGCTTTTCCAGACACTAAGGCATGGTCCAGTGGATTCAATTTAGTGGCAAAGTCATTCCACATAAACATTAGGAAGAACTTCCCGATGCTTAAAGCTGTTCAGCAGTGGGATGGAGAGCCTTGAAGAATGGCAGGCTCTTCTTCGGTCAAGATATTTGGACAGGGCTTGGATGAGCATCCCATGGGTATGCTTTAGCTGTATGTGTTAGGGGGGTGGACTAGATGGTCCTGACGGTCTCATCCGTGACTCTCTGATTCTGTGACCGGACGAGAGAGGCCATGCTTGAGATCTAGAAATCTTAGCTGGTGCATTTCCCCCAGTAATTCAAAACTGCAGGCAGTTGTGATGATCCGTATCAGCAATCCGGTTCTTACAGAGCAAGTCTTTCGCAAGGTTGCTTTGCAGCTGTGTGCCTTCAAGCCGTTTCTGACTTACGGTGACTCTATCACAGGGATTTCCATGGCAAGATTTGTTCAGAGGGACTTTCCCCTTGCCTTCCTCTGAGGCTGAGAGAATGTGACTGCGCCCAAGGTCACCCAGTGGGTTTCCGCAGCCAAGCAGGGATTTGAATCCTGGTCTTTTGTAAAATTAATGGCCTTTAATTGCCCATTCAGGCCCAAGTCACCTGAAAATACTACGTGTTGCAACAGAGATGATGACACACTCTTTCTGGGGAAACCTGTTTTCCTCCCAGGAACTGTGTGGATTGCAGTGAAGCTCAGCAGGAACAGGACAAGGAGCTTGTGAGGAGTGCCAGGTGACACCATTCTCCCTGATGATCTAGAAGTCCCAGCAATTCAACCGCGCAAACCGCAGTTCCAGTACAGTTGTGAGGTTTCACCACAAATCGGCGAATAGAGCAGCCCAGCTGGGGAGAGGCCCTCTCTGTCCCCAAAGTCATGCTTGAATTCTTTCAGATGTAATTCAAACATTAAGGATGGAAATACATACGAGCATCGTCAGAGTATTTACGTGATCAGCGCACAGTGCCAAGGCTTCATAATTAAAGCACGCATGAACATGTGCGTGCACACACACAACCCTTTGAAGTTCTTTGTTCTTTTGTTAAGTTCAAAAAAACCTCCTGCGCAGGAGCGGTGTGTCAAGTCTGATGGAGTTAAAAAACAACAACAGAGTCTTCTGGCTACTTGAACAAAACCAGCTTTCGTGGGCTCATCTGGGTACAGCTTTTGCCAACCTGGCACTGTCCAGAGGGACTACAGGTCCCATCATCCCCACTTGGCACAGCTGTTAATGCTGCTACTTTTGGGATAAGGTAGTTGGTGGAGGTCTGTTATAGTTGATAGGTGTCAGACTGGGAAAAGCTAGAGTTTGGTTTGCCGCTGAAGAAGTGGGTTTTCTAAAACCAAAACCAAACCAAACCAAAAAAAAATTTTATGCCACGACGGAACTTTGTTAATTGTAAGGCGCTGCAAGATTCTTTGCTTTTGCAAACTGGAGTTCTGTAGGATCCGACTGTTTACTTATAGTAAAAGAGAAAAAAAACTGTGGCTAAAGATAAATAGTGAAAGGTACGAGACCAAATTTTAGACAAATGTTAGTAAATACCCATGTACGATGAGACAAATGAAATAATGTTAATAAACAAAATTAGTGAGTACAAATGCATGTGTGTTATAAATAGATAATACACAGATAATGACAGAAGTATATATAAAGATGCTTCTCAACCTGGGAGAGCACTGGTAATAAGTACGTACAATGCTAAAGTCCTGATAAGCTACAAACTTCTTTGAAAATCAGCTCCTGTGCCATTTCCGCACTGGACTGTTATAGCGCTATTATTCCACTTTCAACATCCTACTGTCCCCTCCCTAAACTGAAAACGCCAGGATTCCATAGGATGTTGAAAGTGGAATAATAGCGCTATAACAGTCCAGTGCGGAAATGGCCTTGGTGATTGGCACGTACTCCTGTGCTTCTTTTCTGGAGCATGTTACTTACATGTAACTTTCAAATGATGGATCAGAACCATCTTCCAGTCTTCCTCCAAAGTGTGGAGAATTTTCAAATGGAGTGATAAATATCCCTCAAAGAAATTGTAGCTCAATTTATATTCCAGTAAGGCCTGCGGAATCTTTGCCACGCTGGGTAGGCTTCTTCAGAGTTATCGCTATGTAAATAAAAAACAAGCTCTGTACAAACTGTAAAACTACAGATACTGCTGAAAAATATGCAGGGCCAAATGAAGTAGTTATCTTACTTCTTGGGCAATTAACAGTACAAGTTCCTTCAAAAAGAGCATGGGTACCAAGGAGACTGTCAAGAAAGTTTTAATGGCTGTTATCATAATTAGCTAGGCTGGGACCAGGTGAGTGTGCGAGGGAAGGCGGCTGCAAGAAAAGTATCCAGGAGTCTTGGTGGACCACAAGCTGAACATGAGGCAGCAGTGTGACGCGGCAGCCAAGAAAGCCAACGCGATTTTTGGTTGCATCAATAGGAGTCTGGTGTCTAGATTGAGGGAGGTAATGGTACCACTCTATTCTGCATTGGTTAGGCCTCATTTGGAATCCTGTGTCCAGTTCTGGGCACCTCAATTCAAGAAGGATATGGATAAGCTGGAACGTGTCCAGAGGAGGGTGACCAAAATGGTGAAGGGTCTGGAAGCCATGAAGCCCTCTGAGGAGCGGCTTAGGGAGCTGGGGATATTTAGTCTGCAGAAGAGAAGGTTGAGAGGGGACATGAGAGCCATGTTTAAATCTTTGAAGGGATGTCATGTTAAGGAGGGAGTGGGCTTGTTCTCTGCCGCTCCAGGGACTAGGACAAGGAGCAATGGATTCAAGCTGCAGGAAAGGAGATTCCACCTGAAGGTCAGAGCTGTCTGGCAGTGGAATCTGCTGCTGCCTCCGTGGAGTGCGGTGGAGTCTCCTCCTTCTCTGGAGGTTTTTAAGCGGAGCCTGGATGGCCATCTGCTGGAAATGCTTTGATGGGTGTTCCTGTATAGCAGGGGGTTGGACTCGATGGCCCCTGGGGTCTCTTCCGGCTCTAGGATTCTATGATTCTATGGCCATTTCCACACTACGCTGTTATAGTACTATTATTCCACTTTCAACATCTTATGAAATCCTGGGAACTGCATTTTACGGAGAGGCATCTTTGGCCTCAGAAACAAGAAACCCCAGAATTCCACAGGATGTTGGAAGTGGAATAATAGCATTATAAGAGTGTAGTGCAGAAGTGGCCTAAGCTTCTATGATTCTAAGAAGATGAAAAAAGCAGAGTAGCTAGTTTACAGACCAGCAAATTAGTAAATTAGCTGCTATGCCTTTACAGCTTCTTGCCCCATCCTGCACATGACATCCTTTGAAATCTTTAAACATGGCTATCATGTCCCTTCTTAGCTTTCTTTTCTCCAGGGTAAATATCCCCAACTCCCTAAGGCACTCCTCAGAGGGCTTCCTGCTTTCCGAGCCTTTTACCATTTGGTTACCCTCCTCTGGACACCTTCCAGCTTGTCCATATCCTTTCTGTGCTGCGTTTCCCCGAACTGGACACAGTATTATTCCGGGTGGAGTCCAATCAGAGCAGAATAGAGAGTTACCGTCACTTCCCTCGACTTAGTCACGATGCTCCTATTGATGCAGCCTAGAATCACATTGGCTTTTTTAGCTGCTGCTTCACAATGCTGACTCATGTTCAACTTGTGGTCTACTGATATTTATTATTATTCATTACCAGGTTTAAAAGTCCACTTCCCAACAGTCAGGAAATCCCCTTGAGAAGAACAATAGATCAGGAAGAATGAAGCACAATTTTCTCCTGTGACTCAAACATCCTGAAGAGCTATGGAGGAATGATTCTGCATATTAAGAAACATGGGTGTTTTGGTTTTTTGTCACACAAAACACTGTTTTCTGAACAGAAAACACTTTTCAAGTGAAGGAAACTTTTTTTCTGTGGAGAAAACAAGTTTGAGAGAGAGAGAGAAAAGCCACACCATGGCTGGCATCCTCTTCAATATTTATAAGACCATAAACCAAACTTATGATTTTGCAACTTTTGGGATTAATCTTTCATAGAATCATAGAAATGTAGAGTCGGAAGAGACCCCAGGGGCCATCCAGTCCAGCCCCCTGCCATGCAGGAAGACACAGTCAAAGCACTCCCAACAGAGGGTCATCCAGCCTCTGCTTAAAAACCTCCAAAGAAGGAGACTCCACCACACTCCGAGGCAGTATATCCCACTGCCGGACAGCCCTGACCGTCAGGAAGTTCTTCCTGAGGTTCAGGTGGAATCTCCTTTGCTGCAGCTTGAACCCATTGCTCCTCGTCCTGGTCTCTGCAGCAGCAGAAAACAAGCCCACTCCCTCCCTCTTTATGGTTGTTACAGACCAAATGTGATCTCTTAAGCCGGAGAGCGTCCTAGCCAAAGGGCTTCTGAGGTGCTGGAGACTGGGGCACTAGGAAATGATGTCTGCAATGTTCCCTCAATCACCGAATGCATCTGGGGCAGAACCACAAGCGGTCTCTCCAGCTGCTTCTCTCAACACTTTCCATGACCAGGAGAGCTGCAGGCATAATTTCCCAGAACCCAGTCTGCAGCAGCTCAGAAACCGTTTGGTTGGGGGCTGTCTAGCTTGAGAGGCAAGTTTTGGGGAATGACACCAGCAGAAGTAGCTGGGACGATGGTGCCCCATCATCACACCTATGGGTCATTTCCACCCTATCCAGGCCGTTCCCGCACTGGACTGTTATAGTGCTATGATTTCCCTTGCAACGTCCCATGGAATCCTGGGGTTTGCAGTTTCAGGAGGGGCGCCTGGCCCCTCTCAAAACTACAAACCCCAGGATTCCATAGGATGTTGCAAGTGGAATTATAGCGCTATAACAGTCCAATGCGGAAATGACCCCAGTGATAGCTCTGTTACTCCACTTTCAACATCCTATAGAGTCCTGGAGTTTGCAGTTTAGGGAGGGGCCTCAAAGGCCATCCTGAAAGACCCCTCCCTAAATGGCAAACCCCAAGATTCCATAGGATGTTGAATGTGGAATAATAGCACTATAACAGGCTGGTGTAGAAAAGGCCTTTGTCTCACTTTGACCCTTTCTGCTGCAGAGGCAACCCTTTTTCTTTTTCTTCCCCTCTATTCCTCGCTTGTGTTGCTTTGCTAACGTGGGCCAATCTAGTAGGCAAAGAACCTCACTCTTGTGACACAGGCCGCTGATGTGATGCATCCTTTTCTGGAAGCCAGATACCTGGGCTCCTGGGTTCTGTTGCCAACTGAGACAAGGGTGTGGTGAAGAGGCAGTAACTGAGTGACTCAGGATGCCGGGTTTCGTGCCCAGCAGCTGAAAGAGGGTTGTGGTGCCCAGTGGCTAGGGCAAAAGGAAGGTGGGTGTGTCGGGTGCTTTCTGTTCTTGATCCCGAGAAAGGGCTGATGAAGGAAAGAAGTCCTGTCTTAATAGCCTGCGAGGAAAAGCTGGAGGGGTCGCAGCAAGTGCGTAATCACGCGTAGCGAAATACAACCACTCATCATTCCAAAATTAGAAAGCACCAAAATGACACAGTTTTATAACCGTTCCCCAGTGCAGGAGAAGAAATCAAGTAGCATGGGCCCCAATCTGCTTGGACGCAGCCCTTCAAAGTCTTCTTTTGTAGCTCCTTTGATGTCTCTGGCCATTTCCGCACAAGACTATTATAGTGCTATGATTCCACTTTCAACGTCCTACGATACTCTTATAGTGGGATGATTCCACTTTCAACGTCCTATGGAATCCTGGGGTTTGCAGTTCCGGGAGGGGCCGGATGGCCCCTCCCGGAACTACAAACCCCAGGATTCCATAGGACGTTGAAAGTGGAATCATCCCACTATAAGAGTATCGTGCGGAAGTGGCCTGAGTGTGCATAAATTCTCCAGCTTTTGTGGGCTCGGCTCCCAAAAAGGAGCAAGAGCTGTGTTCCATAGGACATTGAAAGTGGAATCATAGTGCGATAACAGTCTCGTGCGGAAATGGCCTCTTTCATCTTCTCCTCCTTCTAGCTCAGGGATTTTCCCCAGGTAAGTGGCCATCTCCATCCTGCACTGTGATAGTGCTGTTATTCCACTTTCAGCATCCTGTGGCATTCTGGAGTTTGCGGTTTCCTGAGGCCCAAGAGCTCTCTGGCTGAGAATTCTAAAGGCCCTTCCCTAAACTGCAAACCCCAGGATTCTGTGGGATGTTGAAAGTGGAAATCATAGCGCTATAACAGTGTAGTGTGGAAACGGCCAAGTGTGTCAAGGCTGTTTTTGCAAGTAATGTCCAACTCCATTTTTGCAGCTGCAACATCCAATCAAGAACATTTATTTACCCAGTATCCTGCCTTTCTTTTGGGCCCACTGCCATCAAAGGCATGTTTGGTGAGGGGAGAGGGAAGGACCTTCTTAGTGGCAGCTCCCAAGTTGGGGAACCCCCTTCCACAGGTATCCCACCTGGCCCACTTTTGATTTAGGCAGGTCTTTGATTTTTAGCTTGTTGTGGTGGATAGAGCTTTTAATGGGGGGATGGGGGCTCCTATATTATTCCTATAATCATAGAATCATAGAATCATAGAATCATAGAAATGAAGAGTTGGAAGAGACCCCAGGGGCCATCCAGTCCAACCCCCTACCATGCAGGAACACCCTCAAAGCACTCCCTTTGACAGATGGCCATCCAGCCTCTGCTTAAAAACCTCCAAAGAAGGAGGAAACTCCACCACACTCCAAGGCAGCATCTTCCACCTGCTGGACAGCCCTGACCTTCAGGAAGTTCTTCCTGAGGCTCAGGTGGAATGTCCTTTCCTGCAGCTTGAATCCATTGCTCCTTGTCCTGGTCTCTGGAGCAGCAGAAAACAAGCCCTCTCCTTCCTATACATGGGATCCCTTCAAATATTTAAACATAGCTATCATGTCCCCTCTCAACCTCCTCTTCTGCAGACTAAACATACCCAGCTCTCTAAGTCTATCCTCATAGGGCATGGCTTCCAAGCCCCTCACCCTTTTGGTCCTCCTCTGGACTTGCTCCAGCTTGACCAGGTCCTTCTTGAACTGGGGTGCCCAGAACTGGACACAGGAATCAAGATGAGGTCTAACCAAAGCAGAGGAGAGTGGTACCAGTACCTCCCTCGATCCAGACACCATGCTCCTATTGATGCAGCCAAGAATTGCGTTGGCTTTCTTGGCTGCCGCATCACACTGCTGACTCATGTTCAGCTTGTGGTCTCTGAAGCCTCCTAGATCCCTTTCACACGTACTGCTGTCCAGCCACGTGTCCCCCATCCTATATTTCTGTATTCCATTTTTTCTACCTAAGGGTAGACCTTACACTTCTCTCTGTTGAATTTCATTTTGTTCGCCTTGGGCCAGCTCTCCAACCTGTCCAGGTCATTTCGTCCTGTCCTCTGGCGTATTAGCTCCTATATTATTCTTTATTAAGCTTATTTGGAGGTTTTTAAACAGAGGCTGGATGGCCGTCTGTCAGGAATGCTTTGTTGGTGTCTTCCTTCTTGGCAGGCAGGGGTTGGACTGGACGGCCCTTGGGATCCCTTTCAGATTCTATAATTATTATGAAATACGTTTTTCCAACTGTTTTTAAGTTGTGTTTTTAAAGATAGAACTGTGATAATTAATCAGTTTCTTAAACACACAACTTAAAAACAACACAGGTTAATCATCACAGTTCTGTTTTTAAAAACACAGGCTAAAAACAGTTTTGACTTCTGTACTAAGTTTGCACTCTGTTTTTAAATGGTTGTAATCCACTTTGAGTCATGTGCTGGAATATATATTACTTATGTGAGTAATTAGCTAATTAAAAATTTTCCTGACACAGCACACAAGGCAGATTACAACTAAGTGTAGGTGAAGTCTTGTGGCTGACTCTTTTACTGGAACTTCTGTCATCCTGCTCCCTAAGTAGGGCCAATTCTGCACTAGCCTGTTATAGCGCGATGATTCCACTTTCAACCTCCTCTGGAATCCTGGGGTTTGCAGTTTCGGAGGGCCAGCCGGCCCCTCC